>JARHVA010006416.1:542500-920207 GCA_037957365.1 Torreya grandis
TTTGTAAATTTGCTTAAATCTATTAAACTATATTTATATTGAATTGTCATTTGGAATGGGTAATTTTTTTCCCTTTTCAAACAAAATCAGCTCAATTTTAGGAAAATTATCTAACTATTTTTAAGAGTTTATACATATTTTACTTAAGCATTTTGGTCTATTATTTTTCCCTTTCGAGTTTATTGACTAAGTCCGTCATGTTTTTTCATTTTTGGGATTGGTCAATTTATGATATTTTATAATAAGTGAGATTTAAGTTTGATAAAGTGATTGCTTTCATTCACTTATTATGAACACCTTTTTCCTATCATTTTTGGATCATTATTTATCCATTTAAATTCATATTTAAATACTAACTATAACATAAGATTACAAAAGAGATTATCAATCTTATCTTGTTACTGGAATTACAAAACCTCAAATAAAACAACTCAATGAAAATAACAACTACTTTACCTAATTACTTGGGTGAGAAATAATGGAACTATCTCAAATATAACTAAAAAATAAAGAAAATACTACCTTTAACTTATTTATTAAATAGTTTTTGTTCATTGATATATTTACCTTGACATACCATTACTCATTCCATTATGTAATAGAGGATTATGAAGGAGATCATCAGTATTCTCTTTTTAGTGGAATACAAACCCTAAATCAAATAACTTAATGAAAACAACAACTAACTTGCCTAAATAGTTGGATGAGAAATAATATAACTATCTCAAATACAACTAGAAGATAAATAAAATACTAAATTTACCTTCCCTATCAAATAGTGTTTGGTCATTGGTATGTACAAGTGTTTATGATCAAATTTTGTGTCAAATAGAGTCCTTTATCAATGCATTTTTTTATGGTTCAACAATTCTCTTTGTCTATCTGTGGCTTGGCTTGGCATGTGATAACAAAATGAAGCTTTCTATGAAAAATTTGGCATTACTTATTTTCACAAAAACTATTCTTGTATCTCAATAATTTAACATTATAAATTTTTCTTGAGAGCTTGTTAGAACCATGGCAATGGCACTTGTATTTATAATTTATAAAAATAACTCTAACTCAAGTGTAGTTAGGCTAGATTTAATTATGGTTAGGTTAGGGAGGGAGAAAGCAATTAATATTTTGGGATAGAGATCCCATTTATTAATCATGGCTCTCCATTTCTAAATTTAAGTATTTTATGAATATATTTCCAATTCCTTGACTTTGGAGATGATGACATCATCTTGAACTCTATTTTATTGAAATTTTCTTTTTAGATAATAGATATTCACTAATTTAACATGGGATTTTAACTTAAACAGTTAATTGGATTTTTTTAGTTAATTAATAGTTTTTAGGGTTTTATCATTTTAATAATTGGTTAAGTGCTCTATTTAATGGGTTAAAAGGTCAATTTTTCAATTTTCTAGGTCACAATTTGACTAGAGATGAATATGTGGGAGTTTACTATTATGTATAAGATAATAACCCAAATAAATATGCCTCAACATGATTCTAAGAACTAATGTTTGATGTGTGGATGAAATATAGACATTTAGTGTCTTCTAGGCTTAATTTACGTTGTTTGGTAGAAATCAATTTGAAGTCAAGTTAGACATAAAATACAACCAAAAAGGAGTGTCTATAGTTTTCCCCTATTTGAGAAGGAATTGCAAGACACAAACATAGTAACATATTTTCAAAGAATGAAAATTTTATTAATAATAAAAATGATATAATGATTGAGGAATGATTCTCAAAATAAACTTTTGGAAGCCTATGATGCCTCCTCTAGGGAGTGGTTGAAACATGAAATTGATGGATAGTCCCTCAAAAACAAAAAAGAAGAAAAATGTAATAAACCCATAATGAGATCAATCTAATTGAGATAATTTTTTCATGTATTGATTAAAATATTGATTTACCCAAAGTAAGTTATAACCATTGGCACATTAATATTCCATAATAGGATAGATGGGTTGAACTATTGATTATACCAAAAGTAGTTATAATCAATGACATAATGATGTGCCCTAGCAAGGTAGATTTATCATGAAATAAAATTGATTTTCCCCCATCAATGTAAATTAAATAAACAATCATGATAAATTGATTATCCCCTAGTAGGGTGTATTGGCAAGCATAACTCAATGATATAACCTATCAAATAGATTACATATAAGAAGAAACAAACATAAATGTGATGGTCTAATGATTTTTCAAAGACTAAAGAAGACACAAACAACTAGACATATGAGTATGCACAAAGTGATGAAAGATATGATTAGAATATAATAACGGGGATGGAAGAATAGTGGTGGCCAATCTGACCTCAATGTAAATTGATCACTAACTACATAGTCTTAAGGACCTCAAGCCAACTTAGTTCTCCCAAAAGTGGGAGAAAATGGAATGATGAATATAATAGAAGAATATGAATTGATCAATGTGGATTATCTAGTTGTACCTACCAATATGGAGATGCTCATCCTTATTATCATTGATAAAAATAGAATGTTAAATGAGTTGATTTGATCAAGGAATAAGGGATAACTACTAAAGTGAATAAGGCAAAGTAATACCCATTGCATTATTTAATAGATCCACTGGCTTGGTTTTGTTGTATCACGTGATATTATGTACCATGATATAAAATATCATGATGACCTATTCATGATCTGCATAAGTACTGACTCTCAATCCAAGAGATAATTGAAAAAAAAATAACCAATGATAAAAACCTTAATGCCAATGTTGACATATAAGTATGGATGGACTCAAGTAAAATGTGCAAGGAATCACCTAATAAATTTATATACACTAAGTCAAGGAATAAAAATGAAATTAAATAAATAGTAAAATAAATGAATAAATAACTAAGCAAATAAACACACACAAATATTGAAAATAAAAGCAATAGAAAGCATCATGCTAGTAACCAAGTCAATATCTATGTGTAAAGGCTTAATGGAATTATAAAAAATGGTAATATCAGTCAAGTCTACATGAAATTCAATGAAATTTATGGATAATATATCTTATTATAAGTTTCATGCTTTGATTTTACCCATATAGGGTAAAATATGAAAGCTTGTCCTAAAAGTGTGAATTGGATAGTGATTTTAAGAAAGAATATATGCAAAGGGAAGGTCACACACTAATGGTAATGGTATGGATTGGAAAAATCAATGAATACCCCTTGTAAATAATATTTGGTAAGGATATATCCTAATGGTTTCTTAGATAATTGGTTTGAGGACTAAGGTTCCCCAAAGTGTGAAGATTGATGATTGATGACTAGGTTTAGGATAAGATAAATGTTTTTGGATTTTGGGGCTTCATACCTCTCTAGGATATTTTAATCCATTTTAAAATATTTAGGTTTTTGATATGTTTTGATTGTTTTTTTAATTTTTAGAGTATCTTAATTCCTTAGAAATTGATAGCATACCACTCATAAAATGGTTAGAGTATGGGATTAGGGCACAAAATAATAATAAGGTAAGGAAAAAGGGTAGGGCATAATATAAACATATGAAAGGATGATAAGGTAAGGCAAAAGGAAAATGGTATGACATGACTCTATTATTCCTAATAATGTGGAGATGCATACCCTTATTGTCATAAGGTACAACTAGAATGGCCAATTGTTTAAAGTGTTAGCCCATGCCCTTTTTGAATAGATACTCTGTTAAGAACCTGATGTTAATTTAAACTTGAATAATGTTGTTTTTATCTTTTTTATCCATTGATTCTATTTCCTCTAAACTTATATACAAGATGTCTTCCTATCCTCAAGGAAGAAAAGTATGGATAAGAATGGTAAATAAGGGTAAACATTGGATAAAAGATCTAATTTGGTAATTTAATATAGGTCTGAAATAGAGAAATGAATCATAATGAAATGTATAATGATTGGGTAATAAGTTAATATTAGGATTTTTAATCACACATAATGATAATTATTCTAAATTTAGCATAATCTTAGTTTTGGCAGGGTGAAAGATATCATAATATGTTATCGATAAGATCACAAGATTATTATATTATTTAGGTTTGAGAGATGTTACCATCTTATTATGATATAGATTGTAAATTTTACTAATGTTATCTTTAATAATCTCTTCATCAACAAATGAATAACTGTTATGCTCAACTATTGGTTCCTCAAAGAGGTTTACACCAATAAGGTTATCTTGATTATCCCATAGTGCCTCTGAGAAGGTTTCACTAAGGAATGTTGACTGTTGTCTTTGATTTCATTCTAGTGCCTCAAACAAAGTTTCACTATAATATGTTGAGTTTGGAATTTGATTACCCCCTAGTTCCTTCAAAAAGGTTTTACTAGGATATTTTTCTTCTTCTACATGAATGTGGTCTTGGTCCCCCTGATATTCTATGATTGATATGTTTCCATGGATGTAGTTCAATAATGTGTGATTATATTAGCCCAATCGACACTTGTGGGAGGTGTAATGTCAATATAATTGATAGGTTGGTTGGTGTTAATAGAAATTTAAATATTATTGGAATGGGAAGAGGTAACACAATCCTCATAGATTATACTAAGAGAACTTATGTCGATGCTAAAGTAAACATTCTAAAAAATAATGAAAAGATCACAAATATATTCAAACTAATCTACAAGGATTTTGTAACCAATGTTGTAACATACACTAATGTATTTTGACTATGAAGCTTAGTATAACTTGAGGGACTCTAAATACAATCTTTAGACTAATGGTAACTATACTTCTAATGATAAATCAAATATTGGTTTAAAATATAACTTGACTTCAATGTTGATTCTTCTTCTAGTGTGGAGACAACGATTCTATGTTAAATGTTTGGTGTTGTATGAGTAATGGCCTATGTTTTAATAATGGGATC
The DNA here is from genome assembly GCA_037957365.1 of Torreya grandis. NCBI lineage: Eukaryota > Viridiplantae > Streptophyta > Pinopsida > Cupressales > Taxaceae > Torreya > Torreya grandis. Next base: position 547,376 of record JARHVA010006416.1, read on the forward strand.
TTCATTAATAGGTTCATATAATAAGGGTTCAATAAATATTGTCTTGTCAATATTAATCCCCATAAAGAGAGGGAAAGTGTTGAGAAATTATTCCAAAAAGATTAGCCTATTAAAGTGAGTATTATAAACAAAATGGAAATGGTCAATATGTAAATCCATATATATTGTATTGTCATAGTGAGGCTCCTCAAAGATAGGGAAATGGTCAAAGGGTGACACAATAAATATTGTATTATCAAAGTGAGACTCCTCAAAGATAGGTAAAGGGTTACAAGGTGATTTATCATAGGTTAACTTATTTTAAAAAGTTATTTTGATATAAACATAAATGATTGGTTTGTTTTATAAGCCTTGGTTTACACTTGTTTGAAAAATCTTAGATTTTGGAACACTTGGATACTTTATCATGACATATTGTAATGATGGTGTACGGATAGGAAATTATGGGATCTATTATAGCCTAAATACTATCTCATCTATTTGATGTATTTATTATTTCTCAAGAAGATTATAAAATTCTTTTTTTGAAAAGTTAGATAGGAATATAGCTTAGGATCTCAAATTTTTTAAAAGTGCTACATTTATATTCTCAATAATCCATTTGTCAAATTGGATTTGATAATGAGTTGGCTATACACTAATCAACTTAGATAGGTAGGTGTACCAATGATATCCCCATGGCTAATCAAGATTTGGACATTTTGTGAGAACCTAAATAGTAAATTAGTGGAATGGCATTGAATCCCATGCTACTCATAATCTTTGTATGTTCAGTACTAAGGAGGTTTGAGATCATTTTCAGCAAAAGGTTGAGTATATGGACACATAATTATGTTTTTTTTGACCAATTGATAAAAAAATTATTTCAAGGTTTCTTTAGGTAAATTTTCCACTTGGGGCCATTGTTGGTTTGAACTATTTCATCCATGATGTTGGAATTGGCCCAAAGAGGATAGTCTCGATCTTGGTATTTGACATGGCTCCAAAGAGAAAAAACTTGGTCTCATTAATTAGCCCATATAAGGGAGTTTTTTCATATAATAATAGACATAACTTAGTTAAATATAAATTATCCTGAAGAGGTAGGTCTCATTTTAAGTAATTGGCATGGACTAAGTCTATAAAATGAAAGGGGTTCAATTGGCATGGTCTAAGTATGATAAAAACTGACTTTGATGGATTATAATGTGGGTTCAAAAACAAACCTTGATTTGGAATGACTATTCATATTGGTTGAAATGCTTTATGTTTTGAAAAGGTCTAGGTTTTAACATTGTCAATTTATACAGGGAGCTTGGCACACATGAATTTGGTTTGGTTTAAGAAAATGTTTTAGAGTGAAATGGAATTGATCTAGGTCTATGTTTGAAAGTGACATTGGTCTATGAATAGGTCTTGGTTTAGGAACATGATATTTGTCTCAAAAAATAATTTGGTCTAGGTATATAAAATAAACTTGGTCTAATCATGTGTAATAGGTCTTGACACATAAAACTTTAACTAGGTCTTTTGGAAACAAACATGAGCTAGGTATATGAATTTTGTAACACTCTTAAGTCTAAAGATATTGATTTGAAACAAAATGGCACACTTGGTATAAAATATAAAATTTGAATCAAGGAAATACATAGTAAAAGGAATCTTAGTCTCTAATAAAATGTCTTTAAAAATCAAACTAAAACTCAATCCAAGTTGCACAATCTAAACATAGAAAGGTGAATAAATCAAGCCAGAGTTGTAAACAAAACTCAAATGTAAACTAATGGTATTTAGATATAAACATTGAAATATGGATTTCAAATGATATTTTAAAATAATAGGATGAACAAATGTGTAGACTCAAATAGGCAACATAATGACACTTTTTGGGACAAAGGTACAAAAATGGATTTGGACTTAGTTTTAAACAAAGGTATATGTCTTGGAATAAATTTGGAAACATAAAAACATATATTTGAACAAGTTTACAAAAGGTGGTTTTGAAAATATCAATCTAAGACAAAAGTTTGATTTAAAAATCATAAGACTTATTTATAACATGTGTTTTTTTTTGAAATTTTTGACTCATTTTGGATGGGTTTGACACAAAAAATAATTTAGACCCTAAAATTAATGAAATTTAAAGAATAATAAAAACACCTAAGTGTATGTCCTATGCTAAAATTAATAATGCTACATATTCTTTGCCAAATTCTACACCAATATACCAATTCCAAAAATAAATTAATTATTAATCCAAAAAAGTAAGAACACATGTAGATATATTTTTTAAATCCCCCCTCTATCTCTCAAGCATTTATACATGGAAAGAACATAGAGTGATGAAGCAACTCAAAATTTAGAAATATATTATCTGATAAGTGGGGTTGATCTAAATCTAAATTTTTTAATGTATTATAGATGTTCCACATGTGTGGATAAAATGAGGTAGTAATCACATCAAATAAGTCCATATTGCCTAGCTTGTTATGCAATGGTCTAGTCCTTTACATAATGAATTCATCTATTTACTTATTAGTGAATTATGATGTCTAGCTAATACATGGCCTGGGTACCCATTAGGATGGTCTAACTAACTACTCAACACTATCATATCTAATATTTTTCCCAATTTATATACCCCACTAGTGAGTGGGGTTGTAACAATGTTGGGAGATGAAAACCCAAGTCAAAGTCCTCCTAGAGAACACATGAGTTGGTTATGAACTCTCATTCACAAGCCAATACAAATAAATAAATAAATACAATGGAAAAAAATTAGGGTCGTTTTGAGTCACCCAACTCACTTGGATCCTAAGGCAAGAAAAAACATGACTACTTTTTACTTTTACGACTCAACCAAACAAGCAAAAATGATGCGCTTTTGATTAGCCAAGTTCCCTAAAGGGGAAATGGGGAGATCATACATCTGAGTTTTTTTTATAAAAATAAACTACTTTAGGAAAATAAACTAAGTAATTTTGAAAGAAAAATGAACATAAAAATTAAAATCTATTAGGAGAACTAAATCTAATGTTTTTGTTCTTTTTTTAAGCACTTAACAAAATGTGAAGTGAAGTTTGGCCCTTTGTCAAAACATGAAAATGATGAAAAAATTAAAGTTATTTTTTCAATTTTTAAACACAAAAATAAATTGTGAAAATGGCCTTTTAAGATTCAAAATGGTTTCTCTTATCTTTAAAAAACTTGTTAGAAGTTTCTAATGTGGTCTTTAACAAGTGAAACCCACAACAAACAAGTTAGATTGGAAAATAAATTAACATTGTTGTATATTATGTTTTATTATAAATAAAAGTAATATGAAGTAAAATAAAGTACATAAACTAAAAATTAATGACAAAATATGTGGTTTTAAAATAAAAATCATCAAAAATGGAGTTTTGATGATTCCAAATGAGCCTCTTGAATTTGTTTAATTTTTACATTATGAATTTGCCATTTACTAGGGTCATTATCATGATTTTAATGAGACACATATAATTTAAAAAGGATATAAACACTGGAAAAGTCACCATTTTCTAGTGATGAAGTTGTCAAAACACAATGGTGAAGTCACTATTTCCTAAAAAACATAATTAAAAATAGAACACAGGAAAATTGGCAAAGTCAGTAATTAGTAGGTACAAAGTCATCAATTATTAGTAAAATAAAAACATGGGATTTAAAGGAAAAAAATATAAAAAATAATGTTTTAATTGAGCTTTTATTGTATTTTAAAGGTCCAATATCATTCCATTAGTGCATGTGGGGTATGTAGTCCCATCGATGTGCCATTATATAACATAGAATTATGAAGGAGATTATTAGTAGATTTACAAAACCCCAAATAAAAAAAATAAATCAAAACAACTACCTTTCCTAAGTGATTGGGAAAGCAATAATGTAACTATCTCAAATACAACTAGAAGATAAACAAAATACTACCATTTACTTCCTTATCAAATGGTTCTTATTCATTGGTATATAAAAGTGTTCATGCTTGGATTTTGTGTCCAGTGGAGTCATTTGTCAATGTGTTTACTTTGAGGGTAGCTCCTCTCCTTGTCCACTTGTGCATTTACTTAGATTTTGTTAGCATGTGATAACAAAATGAATATTTATAGAGACAACTTTACATTACTTTTTTGTATAAATTTTTTTTGTCTCTCAAAAATTTAACATTATAAGTCTAGCTTGAGAACTTGTTAGAAAAATGGCAATGGCACTTGTATTTATATGTTCTCAAACTAACTCTACCTCAAGTGTAATCAGGTTAGATTTAACTATGGTTAGGTTATGGAGGGTACAATAAATTAATATTTGTGATAGATATCCCATTTAATAAGCATGGCTCTTCATTTTTGAATTTAAGGATTTTATGAAGATAATTCCAATTACTTGACTTTGAGGATGATGACGTCATCATGACCTCATTTATATTGAAATTTCATTTTTATAGAATTGATATGCATTAACTAAACATGTGAATTTCCTTTAAGTAATTAATTGTATGTTTTTAGTTAATTAATTGTACTGAGTTTTGGTATTTTATGAATTGGTTAAGTACCCCATTTAATGGGTCAAAAGGCCAAATTGTCAATTTTTTAGGTTATAATTTGACTAGAGATGAATTTGTGGGAGGTTACTATTTACTACAATATAGTACCCAAAATAGGGATGCCCCAACATGATTCTAAGCATTAACATCTGAATTATGAAGAAATTAGGACATCTAGTGACTTCTGGGCTTAAATTTCATTATTTGGTAGAAATTAATCTGACGTCTAGTTAGACACTAAATGTGGCCAAAAATGAGTGTCTACACTAAAAAATACTTTTATTTTCATACTATAATAACCAATTATTTTATTTTGATCCTTATACAAGTTATGAGCTACCACTTATCAATTACTCACTTATTGACACCTCTTCAATACTAAGGTAAGATGACAATAAGTGTCTTAGTCCTACCAATTCATTTCCATAGGCCCTATAGGATTTCACATTAGGTACTAGACCTTCTTGATGAATGGGATGCTATCGAGTGTCATGATCATACTTCCCCAAGGAAGTCTATGAATCTTCAAGCCTATAATGAGGCTCTAGATAGATAATATGTTTCCAAGTGTCATGATATCATATCATCAAGACCTTAAAATTAAGTAGTAAAATTTCACCCTAGTTACATATAGGATAATAAAAATGATACTGTGTAGCACAATCATACCAATAAAGGACATGCAAACATACCTATCTATAATACAAAGTGTAAATTTAATGGTCATCTCACCCATCAAGACCGTCAAGTCCTAAATGCTTTTCATTTGAGCTAAATTTTTAAATTTTATTACGTCTATATAGTCTTAATAATCTTAAATCTTGTTCTAAAGTGATTTAAAGTTTTCCATTTAGATAAAATTGACTTAGAATTTTATGGGTTGCCTAATAATTCTCAGATTTTATCATTTATTCTCCTTGATAATTTGGTCAATTATGATTTCCTTTTAGATAAATTGATTAATTATTTATACTATTTTATCCTCTAAATTAGTTAATTTATTTATAAATAGACTATTGATATTTTGAGTTTGGTAGTTTAGGCAATTTCACTCACATAAGTGGGTCTATTTTTTCTTATTTTCATTTAAGATTGGTTAGGTGTTTGTATTGTTTCATTTTTAAAAAAATGTTATTTTTGTTAAAATTTAAAATATTAATGACTATTTTCTTTTCTCATAGCCCCCGAGTGAATGATTAGTTTCCACTTTTTACTCATTCACTTTCCCATGTCTCTTTAGGACTTATTCATATTTTTTAGGTTCTCAACCTTCTAAATTAATGAGATGAGGACACTTGTCAAAATATAATCTCCCCACTTCATCATGGCCTATTGGTCATCAAACAGTGACCCTAAAAATCTATATAGGTGAAACATTTTAAGGTGTCAATATCATACCCCTCATATTGGTTGGATCATTTTGAATATTGAGCCTACCTAAGAGCTTTCGGGAGAATGAGATGTTATCATGTGACAAGATTCCACTTCATCAAAGCCCTAGGACAATTATCATAGTTTATGTAATTAGTAAATTTATATATTCCTAAGATGAAGCCAGGAATTAATATATCACTACATCGTATCCAGATAATAGTTAAGGAATATGGGCCTATAGTTGAATATCAAAAGAGTGAGGGGATACCACATAATAAAACCCTACCAATAAGAAACATGTTAGCATCCACCCAAGTAGTGAAGGAATATTAGGAGATAGATGAGTAAATAATAAATATTTATTTTTAGGTAAATATTCCAAATCATTTAAGGTATCTCAAAAATCATTATTGGTGGTCATTTCAGTTTCTTGAAGTGTCAAATAAACACCAAGAATAGACTATACATCTAATCTAACTTGTAATGTTGAATTTCATAGGGACCTTTTAATGGTTAAATTTATCACAAAATATATAATCACATGACAAACATTTAGTAAACATTAAATTTAGACTTGGCATGAATATTGAGATCAAGTAATAGGAGGTGTAAAGTATAAAGGATTGTCTTGATTAGGCATGGTTTCTACATAGAATGTAACCAACTAATATCATGAGAATATTTTAAGAACATTTGAATACCCATAATTAAACTCAAATTTAATAAATTAGGTTCTTGATATTGATGAAATTGGGATCAAACAATATTTGGATTGATTTAAATTTTAATAAAATCTATCTCATTAAATTTTTGCGAACACTTGACAGTTGGATAAATAGTGACCAAATGACTTAAAATTTCCTATAAAAGGACATATCTTTGATATAATAAGGGTTGGATATTTGATCACCTAATATTATAGGATATATTTAGATATGATATCATATAGTTTTGTCCCTTTTATTTATGCATTCACCTACCTTCTAGTTAGTTATTTTCTTTTATGTATGAGCTAAGGTTGTTATGACTTAGTTTTGTATTCAACTAAGTATATCATGAATCTAAATAAATATTTAATGAATTATCCATTTTTATAAATATTTATGAAGTGATATTCATTATCTTAATATGTATATGGTGATATTGTTTACCTCTTTTTCATATCTAACATTGTCCTCAAAATCTTGCACCATATCTATCTTTTGATTGTGCTACATTGGCTAAGAAAATATTGGTTTTATCAAAGGATTTGTCTACCTAATAGAATCAAATATATTTCCTCTATAGAGTAGGCTCACATTATATTTTTATCTTCCCTCTATATTTTTATATTTTTTATAACCATTTTTAGATTAGTTTTAGAGTAGTTTGGATTACAATTAGTTGTTAAAGCTTTATATAGATTGTGTATTCATTGCTTATCATTATTTATCCATTATTGAATTTAGTTAATAAATATAAATTAATAATCAAACTCAAATTAACTATTAAATATGAATGAGCTAATTCTTTGTCTAATATTCATTTAATAAGTTTTAGTTTAAACCATTAAAGGCCCAATAAATTTGAATAGATCACAACAACCAACTGAGTGACATTAGTGCACCAAGACCTAGTAGATATAGACCGTGGGGATATTCTAAATACCTCCTTTCAAGAGAGTTAGGGTGATTCATCACTTGACCAATCCTATTGGTGTGTGTTTCAAACATACCATAAATGGGAATTAATTATATAAAGAAGGACTAAGAAGAATATTTATATTTATCACTTGCTTTATCTAATGCCCATCCTTTACATTTATCCTAACCTGATGTGTGTTTAAATACACATAAAAAAGAGTTAGCACTAGAAGAAGGGTGTAAGTGGAATATTTTAAGTTATCAATTTTTGGTCTTGTGGCCATTCTTTATAATTATCCCAACACATTGTGTGATTGAAACACACATGAAAAATAATTGGCACTAAAAGAAAGGCCTTTGTTACACTTTATAAGCCTTACTTAAAGTGAGATATTATAGTATTAAAAGCTATAAAATAGGAGGATAAATATTAGATCAAAGTTTTTTAATGGTGACTTTAAGTTATTTTACCTCATAAATCATAGAAGAGTTATAATTGATAAAGGAAGTTCCAGATTAGACAAATCTATTTAGCCACAAGATATCCTACTACTAGTGTCCCTTTCCTTAACCCTTTTGTTCCTTCCCAAAATCCTTGAGTGGATAACCATGATTGGATGGGAGGAAGTAGTTGTCTTATCAATATTCTAGGACTTACACTTTAAAATACTAAAAACATTGAGAAGTTCTACCTAAGGTATGTTCATATTTAGGTCATAAAAATATAGGAACATACCCAAATGTTTAAGGATAGCTTGATATGAACCCAAGTTAAACATGAATATTTCACTTGTGAATTTTTCCCTTATTCCCTAGATGATTTAGCCTATGGTTGGTACCTTGGTCCACCAAATGGATCCATTTCTTCTTGGGATAATCTTGAGATTATGTTTATTAACCATTTTAGAATACTAGTATACCCTAAAGTATTATACCATCAATTTACAACTTCCCATAAGGAACTAAATGAACCCATGAGTATTTTCAATACTAATTTCCACTAGTTATAAATAATGTGGAAATATCCCTATACACAGGTAAAATTTTCTTCTGTTCTGACATAACTAAGACTCTATATCCCATGAATTCAATGTTTATTATAATAACTTCAACATCACTCACATATTTATCTTTAGATTATAATAAAGCCACTATTATTTAAAAATAAATGATTCATCAAGTATATGGATCTTGTCCCTTACCCTTATTAGGAAAAATAGGTGCCTATAATCATATTCCCATGATGAATTAGTATCTTATGTAAAAAAATCCTCTAATTAATCCAATCCTAGGGGCTATGTATTAAAAACCTAATCCAATCTATAATCCACTTCCGTTGAACCACTTGCCTAATAATTAGCCTTATGTGCCTCCATATCATTTGGTCATAGCCTAAAAATCCAAAAATTATTATTATTGCATACAATATTGATACCATGCCTAATTCAAGCAATTATGTGGATCATAAAAATAATAAAAAACTATCCTGTGTTTATAAACACTTTTGCACTAGTGATTAACCCAATATCATAAACAATAAATAACTAGAGTACTACAGTGAACCTAAAGTTTGCTAATTTTATATCATATGATCTATATATTGACTAATGATATGTTAACTTGTATAGATGGGTGCCTTAAATAACTAATCAAATGGAAAGGAACCTACCTCAAAATAAGAACTATAATTGCTTAGTGAACCAATAGGTAGTAGAACACTGTATCTAACAATGGAAATTTGTGTATTCCATTTGATAGAATAAATTATAATAACAATAGTGATTCAAAATTAGTGAACATGGTTGATTTAACCTTTCTCACTTGGTGTAGACTACACAACATAGTTGATCATGATGAGATAATTTGTGTTGAGTTCACATTGGCCTCAAACATTCTTCCAAAAGGAGATGAACAACCTTAAAATAATGCTTATAAATAAAAATACTAACCTAATCCAATGTGGAGATAGTTCAATTTCCACTTTAGTCTTAAAAAAATATGAGATCCCATTTGAGAGTGACAATAAATATAAAGACAACTTAGATGAGGTCTATGCATTAAAATAGTTCTAAAGAGGGAACAATCATTAGTTGAGGAGTAAGTTGAAAAATCCTTTGACTACATCTAATCCTCTAAAAGACACTTAGGTTACACCCAAAGTAAACTAAATAAATAGTGCATTCCCACCTAAAAGACCTAATACTTCATATTATCTAAAGAAAAATGTAACACCCCCATAGGTTTATAAACCCATAAAACAAAACAAACTAGGATATAATATAGTGAAAGACATGAAAAAACTAAGGCCATTATAATAATTTTTTACTTTTACACATGTCTAACAAAAATTACTTATAGTTAAGGGAATTATCTACTCATAAAATTAAGGATGATAAGAACATAGCTAATGTTCATGTCACTATTTGTAAATAGAAAATTAAAACACCTCTTTTTCATCTAGGAATATGAATTTTTGGCAAAAACTTACACAATTTTTTGGTGAACTAAAGTGCTTCAAGAAACTTAATGCCTTATGAAATTTTACAATGATTGGTTTGAATCCTAAAAAGTCAAGAAAAAAAGGTTGTCTAGTTAGAAAAATCATAAGTCATGATGGTTGGTGAACTCAACCACATTCACATGAAACTAACTTCTAATCTAAGGTGAAATAATTGATTAACAACTAAGTGGTGGATATTATTGATGCATATGAAATAATTCTCAATAAATATTAGTCTAGGACCCTAAATGGATACATGGTGACCAATTTATCTCACATGCTTATTCCATGGTGAGGAATTCCCAAGTAAATTATAATTGAGAGAGACAGAGTTAAAGATGGATCACATGATCACAATGTATAAAAAGAGAAATGAGATCCCATACAAAGAGTCTAAACTTGGAGTCTACACACTTTTGAAGGAAGCATAAGCTTATGTACATTATACATTATCATGTTGACTATACAAGAGAAATCTAAAGTTGAAAAACTATATTAATTAGATGAGTAAGATAACCTATGTGCACTTGAAGTGATTTTAGTTCATGTGATTACATTAGCATGTGAGAGTGTGAAGCATGGTTGTATATGTGATAAATCATAATCTAAAGGTTTAGAGGTGGAAAATAATACAATTTTACATAGCTTAATTCCTACCTCTACTACTGAGGATAAGGATAGAGGGTCATTTTTAGTAGAAGAACAAAATATATGCATGCTAATAGAAGAAGAAAATAATGAAGTTAAATTAAAGTAATACCTATACTTCTGAGTGTATTGTACATAATTGATAATAGCTTGTGGAAACTATAATTTGATGGATATAAGTAAAATATTAGTTGTGATGATGGATTTTAACTCATCAAATAATGAGAAAATTCATACTTGGTAGTCTTTTGACTATAGTTAGTGTTGTTTTTCCTAGGCTGCACCCTACCTAAACAAGGGGATTGTTCAGGTCCTCTTGCTCAAACCTAGTATATCATGGGACTAAACCTAGGATTGGGGTCACCGAATCTTTGGTCAGACCTCTAGTAAAGGTTGGATTCCTTTTGGTCTATCACCTATGCTAAATCTAACCTAGTTTCTTGTTCAGAAAAAGGGAGAAACATTGACAATATTTCATGAAAGCATGTAAAAGGGGGTTATGCACCAAATTTTTTTATCCTTATACTTGCATAAGGCACACTATATGACACATTCAATACTAAAAAAATATCACTTCACTCAATCTTTAATCAGACCTCACATAAGTATTTCACACAAAGGCATATACTAGCTATCAACCTAGCATGGGAGGGGAATTGTCCACTTCCAAACTAACAAATAGACTATATATGCACTTAGAATGACCTATGAAGACTATAATAACACTAAATGAAGGTGATAAAAATAAAACAAAGGCAAACAAAACATGCATTCACTTAACCACATCAATGAAATCACTAAACATAATTTAATTTAACTTGTAAATGGAGGAATTCAATCTTTATTACGTCAAATAGGTGTTACAACACAAATCTTGGTAGAGTTAGTCATGCCAAAGAGATGGACCCATTTCAAGGATTATAATCCTATTTTCATAGTATAATGGGATGAGAGAGATGGGATTAATGCATATAAGGATAGATAAGGGAGTATAATGACCTAGATTTCTCACCATACAATAGTGATTTAGTTATAAAAGATCACAATGTTTAAGACTACTAGAAAGTGGCCAAAATAACCATATTAGTCTCTTTAAATCTATTTCTAGTCTTCATTAATGTTCCTTATGATTAAAATTTTAGGATCAAGTCATTTAAAATCAAAATTCTAGTCTAAAATTAGTTATAATAGTTGGATCATTTATTTTTATATTCCTTCAATGTGGACTGCTCCCTACTGGTTCATTTTGTCATACAAAAAGGGTCACAATCATCTTCAAGACCACCTTGCTAATTAATTATCCATGTTGTTGGTTTTGGTAATAAATCCTTTGAAACTAACATGTCTACCTCTATGGCATCCCTTTGTAATATTTTATATAGTTTGACTTCAACCATATTTGGCTTCAATTTTTGATATTGGCCCTTGATCTTGATCTAGGCTTCTCATATTAAGACACTCGGAAATTTTTCATTAATCATAAGGATCCTATAGTCGGTCCATCTGCTTCACATGCTTACATGATTTGGTGGCCTCACATTTAATCTAAGTTCTTTGATCCCCAACTATTGATATTTCTTTTCATGGATCAAACACATACAATTGATTTATCTAATAGTTTCTATGGTTGTGACACTTGGAAATATCTCATTCATCCTTTATAAACTTTAACTCTTAAGCCTTTTCTCACTATTGATCTTCCTTGATATGATTAAATGTGTATCGTTGATATTTATAGACCCACTAGCCTTGTAATTTGATACTCACCATTAGATATCTGCATAGGCACCTAAGATATTGACACTTATCATCGACATATTTGTGTTGACCTTTTAATTTGATGCTCATCATTGGATATTTTTAGTATACTTGAATGCATGCCATTGAATCTACCTGGACCCACTAGACTTATTATTCAATGATCAACATTAGATTTGATCTTAGCTCTAGAGATTTGGACACTTAACATCTTCACATTAACCCTAGGAACATTTAAAAGTATATGAATATTTCATGAAGCATTAACTTTATGTCCCCATATATTTATTAGTATACAAGTCCAAATTCAAAGCTTTATATATTGAGATAGCAAGCTCATCAAGACATGAAATTTATAGAGGATGATCTAGGCATAAATAAATTCTTGTCCATGAAATATGTTGGCCTTATATTATCCCCAAGTATATTTTTTAAATGTGTAACCAAATTACTTTATTCCTTTATTCATGATGTTTGATGATGGTCTGGTTGTCTAAGATCACCAAATTCACACTTTCAACTTGCTTAAAGTGTTTCAAAATATTTTAAACGACAAGTGATCTTATCTTGAAGTCCATATGATCATTGTGACATTAGATCACTATTCAGTCATGACCTTTCTTAGCTTCTTAGTCTAAATTTGATCGATTTTGGTATGTAGGCCAAAGGTGGCCAACATTTTTGCTGACTCAACTAGGTAGCATGCCTACTATGCTTGAGAACTTGGCCTATTCACATAACTCTTGGACTCACTAATAATGATTAATATGATCCATGACTTTAAATAAACCTTTTAACTTGAAAATATAATGAATTCCACCAAAATGTGGAAGCAAACATATAAAATAGGGAAACTAACTAAATAATATAAAAGAAAACAACTAATGTGCTAGGATAACACTTAGAGGAAATACAAAAAAAACTAAATATATATAGGGAACTTTAACCTTTAGTATTAATATTTCATGTGTATCCCATTAACTAGGATAGGAAGCTCCTCACCATCCATTTTTATAAGTTGGAAGGCATTGTAGGATTTTAAGTTGGAGACTATGTACGGACCACTCCAAAGAGAGTCAAACTTTGTATGCCTTCTTGGATTAGATCTATCCTCATCCCACTTGAGGACCAAATCTCCTTATTTAAAACTTTTTGAAGAATATCATTTATCAAACACTCTCTTTACCTTTATTTGATGGATTTATATGGCTAACATGGACTAATTTTTTGTCTCTTCCAACTCCATAAGCTCAACATATCTTATCTCCATAGGTCAATTCTCCAACAACTCAATTTGATGCATCAGTTATAGGGTAGGAAATTTAAGATAAATAAGCATTCTTTCTTCCTTAACATATACCAGCTTGTAGGGAGAGATAGCTATTGAATTTTTATATGTGATCCTATCAACCCATAGAGATAAATTTAATTTTATATGTTATGACCTTTGATTATCTTCAATTGTTCTTATTATGATCTTCAACAAGTTCTTATTAGTGGACTCAAGAAGGCCATTTCCTTGTGGATAGTAATTAGATGAAGTATTGATGAAGACACTATGTTGAACTACCCACTGGTTACTTCTAGACCCCACAAAGGCTATAGCATTATCAAAAATGATGGTTGAAGGGACTTTAAATCTAGTAAGTAAACCTTCATAGAAATATAGTACATTAGACTCATTTGATTATTTTAATTCCACTGCTCTATCCATTTGGTGAATTAATTTGTAGCAATAAATATCCATTTATGTCATGAGATTAAAAGGGGATTAATGAGGCCAATAAAATCCAATCCCAAATAGATAAAGGGCTTATCTATTACAATTGGTAAGAGAGTTATGGCTGCAAGTTTCAGCTTACCTATAAACATAACACATTGTCTACATTTCCTAACCCATGCATGACAATCACCAAATAAGCCTGGCCAATAATACCTAGCTCTCATGATATTGTGGGCTGTGCTCCTTGATAAATAGTGCCATCTACCATGTCCATCAAGGAATTTCTCAAGCAATCTCTATGTTTGGCCTAGATTTATACACCTTAATAACATGCCATTGATATCTTTCTTAAATAAATCACCATCAACAAGAAGAAAAAGAATTGATTGCAATCTAAAATATATTATTTTAAAAGGTCTTAGATGAGAAGGATAAATACCATCTTGGAGATATCTTACTATGTCTTAGAAATAGCTAGAAGGTGAGGTGTGATTAATTACAACTTCCTCATCATTTGACACCATAACCACCTCATTGGCTTCTCGTAAGTCTTAGGCTAGATGTTCAAAAAATACTTTGCCTCTAACCATATTTTTGACCTTGATATCCACATCATACTCCATTACCCTTGTTATCCAACCATCTCTCTTCTCATTTATGTCTTTGTTCAAGAGAATCTCCTTTACACTTGGATGGGTAACCATCAGATGTATCTTATTATTAGACAACATGTATATGAACTTCTTGAGAGACCTAATAATAAAAAGTACATGATTTTCAACAAAAGAGTAACTTGTTTTATATTCTTCCAAGCCTTGACTAAAGAAGGCTATTGGCTACTCTAAGGACTTATGGTTATGTTGCATATGAATTATTGAGATGGTGTCAATGTTATCATAGGTGTACATAATGAAGTCCTTTGAGAAATATGGGTTCATGAGTGTAGGATCACTAGCCTTGGCTTTCTTAATTTCCTCAAAACTCCTTACTCCTTCCTTAGATGAGTTAAATATTTGAATTTTATTTAACATGGTTGTAAGTGGCTTAGCTAAACTAGAAAAATATGAGATTTATCTTCTCATAAAATTTATCTCCATAAGAAAAATTTCAAAGATATTTTGTGCTTGGGAAAAGAGTGAAATAATTTAATCTACTCTTTTAAGATCTATTCTTAAACAATTATTTAAAGCTATATGTCCAAGAAGCTTACCTTCATGAACTAAGAAGACACATGTTTTGAGGTCCAAGGATACTCCAAATTTTCTACACCTTTTAAACACTTTCTCAAGGTGAAGCATGTCCTCACCTGCATTCTTTGAAAGTAGTATTATATCATCTAAATAGACTAGCATAGACTTGTTAATAATGACCTATAGTTCCATATCCATGTATCTTTCAAAAGTTGCTCCAACATTTGATAGACCAAAGGGAGTATTTTTATATGCAAATGTCTCCCACTTTATGGTGAAGGTTATCTTGAATTGGTCTTCTTCTTTGAGCAAAATCTAGTTGTAACCACTATATCCATCTGACAAGGAGAACCTTTATGAACCTATAACCAAATATAAAATTTATTATATAGATGGAAATGGTTATTGGTCTTTATATAAAGCTTTTTTCAAGTTATGGAAGTCAACATAGTCTAATCTCACCATTCTTTTTTTGTATTGAAATACATCTTGCCACCTAAGTTAGGTGTTTGATTACAAATATAATAACTAAATCAATGAGCTTATGAATCTCAACTCTCATCAAAGGCTCAAGCTTAAGATTAATAGGCCTTTGTCTTTATCTTACTAGCTTGGTTTCATCTTCTAGCTCAATGTTGTGTTGAGCTAGACTTGGGTCAAACCCCTTGAGATCACTATATTACCACACAAATACATCAAAAAAAATTTCACATAACTCAATGAATTCTTCCTTTTATAAATAAGTTCATACTTTACCCAAATTTAAGCTCTTACTATATGCAACTTCTACATCATCATAGTTTTCTTCCTTTGTTGACAAAGCTGACTTTTCTTTCCTCAGCTCATCATCACCACTGAATATGTTCTCAAGTGTGACCAATCCCTTGAGAAATTTTTTTGTTGTTAGTTACACAATATAATCACCATAATGCTATAGAGTACTTTGATTGATTTCTTAAGGAAAATTGAGCCTCTTCTTACAAGAATCTGATAATCTAATTATCATCTTTAAACACTTACCAATTATCATTATTATCTTGGATAGAAGGCCTAATAATCACCTTAATTTGTGACTAGACATTTTCATTTCTTAGATCATCTCAGATACTAAATTTTTTCACAATGGTAGCCAACCTATTTGCATATTTGTTCTCATCTCTTGGTATTGCCTGAATATGAAAGGCCTAAATATCTTCAAATAGGTCCCATAACCTATGTTTATAAGACTTAAGTAATGAGTTTTTTCATAAATTAAGACCTCTCACTTGGTGAACTAAAATTTCACTATCACCAAAGACTTATAAGGTGTTGAATTTCATCTTCCTATCCCATTATAGATCATGAACTGGTACCTCATATTGTGTAACATTATTTGAACAAACAAATTGAAAATTAATAGATGAGAAGTACCTTTTATTTTTTGGAGAAACCAATATCATTCTAACCCTAAAACCATGCTTATTCCTTGAACCATCAAAGTATAATTACCAAAGATCATCATTACATTCATCATCCTTCATCAAGGTTAGAATTGGTGCATATTTTTCATGGAGGCAATAAAAACCAAGCATTTATTGTTCAATTATATTAAAATGGTCATATTAATGTGAGATACATGACCACTCATCAAGTAAAAAATCTAGAATATAATATAGAGTTCATTCAGTTTATTCTACACTCTCTTCTATCACCTCATTTGAGATGAGGCAATTGGTATTCACAACACTTGGCATATATGGCTCCAAATGGAACCATGTAATAGATTCAAAATATATGGTTACCTTGGTACCATACCTGGTATTGAACATAAGATATGTCCAATCAACTAATAAATATCCTCCAATCTTTGAGGTAAAGTCCCTTGAGAGACACATGGAAAAATAGGGAGGCAAGTCTACCACAACTACATCTTGCTAAGTGGTAACATTGGGACAAGCATGTAGTGCCAACTTTAGTTCTTTAATGATGCCTAATATATTTTTTGGTGAACCATCCAATTGTTATACTCCTTTAACATTTGGTTCATAGACAAGACCAATTTTGTCTACAATTTGCTTAGGCATGACAATGATACTGGCTCCACTATCTACCATACAATTATAAACTAAATAGTTACCAAGTATCAAAGAGAGGTATAATGGAGGATTTTTACTTTAATTTTGCTTAGATTTTTCCCCTTTTAACATTTTATGTACCTATTATACTTGATGCCTCATAGGATGGTATAAATTAGTTATGATAACTCCTTGCTTCTCAACTAGATCTAGAGACACCTTGAGAGCTAAAAACTCTTGGATGAGAATATATTTTTTTCCTAGAATAGTAATGTAATCCCACATGCTAATTATAACATTGGATTTATTCATTTGATCCACTATACTGAATGAATCTCCATTAACCTTTGGATACACCTTTTAAACCACTATTTTCTCACATACTATAGGTATTTAAGGGACCTTCATAGCCTCTACATTCATACTTTTATGTTTTTTAGGGGTATAAACTTGATATTTTTCTCTTTTGGAAATGACATAGGAGTACTTGGAGCATTAGTCACATCTTGAACCTCATTAATGGTTCTTCTTTTAGATCTAGTTATAGATATAACTTGACCACTTGAACTACTAGTCTCACCACCATGATTGAAATAAATATAATCATCTATTTGCCAATTTACATTAATGGCATCAAGATATCCTTAAAAAAATTTAGCCTCTCTTTAGGGTACAAAATTTGTATCTTGATGTTGGCCTCCTTGAAGAGAAAACTCTTCTTATGTCATTTGTGGCATAGTAATGTTTTATGATACCAAAGCTTGGTTTTGAGCATCACTAAGGTCAGAGGGATGCCAAATTGAGTCATGCATCAAATTTTTTTGAGTTGGTTTGGAAATAATAGATTTTGAACTTGTTGGTACATTAGGATCAAGAGTTTCTTATATCTTAGCTGGAGTTATGGCTTCTTGTGCCTAGTCGGGTGGTTTGTTTTCCTTAAATTCTTTATAAGGAGGTCATTGATATCTGAAAGGCTGATATATATCCTTATTTTTATATTAATAGGGCCTATTATCTTGATACATTTGCCTCTTGAGTTTTACTATTTTAATTATAAAACATTGCAGCAAACCTTTCAGCTCACCAAGCTCATTGACTTAACTATAAGGGACTATAAGTTGAGGTTGAGGAGGTGGAATAGGGGATAATTATGGAAACTAAGGAGCTTGAGGGGGTGGAATAGATATTAACTCTATTAAGATAGTAATTTGAGGCCTTAGAACAATATCACCAGCTTGTATTAGACTATTTTCTACTCTTATTCCAACCTCATAATAATTTGGCAAGGTATGGCCACCCATGGACTGTATCATCACACTAATATCAAAATGAAGGGATCTTAAATAATACAAGAAATAATATTCAAGAGATATTCTAATCATTTTATGTATTCTAGTCCATATCTTCTATAATATGAGGTTGAAATCAGACATGAACTCATGAGGAGATCTCTTTATTTTGGTTAGTTGTTTAACTAAATATAGGTGGTTAGACTTGTGTTCAAATTGCCTGACTAAGGCTTAACCTATTTCATCTCATGTAGCTATGGAATTTAATTGGATATTTCTATACCATTGTATGGATTTCCCTTTGAATGAAGCACCAAGCAGTCTAATGACCACATTACCTTGAATAACATTATGCACTAAACAAAGGTTGGTAGCATCTTGGATGTACTCAATAGAATTTGTTTGATCTTCCTCATAAAATAATGGGATGATTTTAAGATAAGACATAGGAATATCATCATAATAGGATAATTTTAATGGACTACATCTATTGAATGGAATGAAGACTTTATTTCTGATGGCCATTTGAGTAGGAGCGATTACAGTACTTGATACACTAGGATGACAAGGAGATGAATATTGATTTTGGGGATAAGGTCTTATCCTATTAAATATTTCTCTATTATATGAAATATAATATATCTCAATCAATTTAAGGGGAATACCTCTATTAGCTAGCCTTATAGTAACTTTTGACATGAAAATTATGTTTGGATAGTGATATGAACTCAAAAACTCTAAATATATTTAGCTCCTGATGATGGTGGATCTCCTTTTCTACTATAGATGCTTCTCTTTATCTCCAAATTTTAGTTTCTCTAGGAGATATGGTCCCACTAGTCATTCTAGAACTATTGGTTTCCTAGGTTGCACCCTAGCTAAGCAATGGGTTTGTTCAATTCCTCTTTCTCAAACCTAGTCCAACAAGGGACTGACCCTAAGTTGTGGGTCACCTAGTCTTGGGTTAGACCTCTAGAGAAGGCTGATTTCATTTTTTTCTATCACCTATGCTAAATCTTAACTAGCTTCTTGATGGGAAAAGGGGAGAGAGATTGATAATAATTCATGAAAGCATGTAAAAAGGGGGGTGATGCACTGAATGTTTTTATCCTTATTCTTATACAAGGCACACTATAAGAAACATTCAAGATTGAAAAATATCACATCACTCACTCTTTAATTAGATATCACATAAGTATTTCATACAAAGGCAAGGATTAGCTATTAACCTAGCATGGCAGGGTAATTATCCACTTCCAAACTAACCAACAAACTATATATGCACTTAGAATGACCTATGAAGACTATCAAAACAATTAATAAAGTTGAGAAAACTTATACAAAAGAAAGGAAAACATGCATTCACTTAACCACATCAATGAAGTCATGAAACACACTTCAATTCAACTTACAAATAGAGGAATTCAATCTTTATAACATCAAAAAGGTGTTATAGTAAAACTCTTGGCAAAGTCTAGTCATGCCAAAGAGAGGGATCCATTTCAAGGCTTAGAATCTTGTATTTATATCATTATGGGATGAGAGATATGGGGGTCATTCATAGAAGGATGGAGATGGGAGAGTAATGACCTAGATTTATCATCATACAATGTTCATTTAATTATAAAAGATCACAATGTCTAAGATTTCTTCTTTAAAGTGGCCAAAATAACTGTATCAATCCCTTTCAATCCATTTATATTATGCATTGATGATCCTTATGATTAAAATGGTAGGATCAAGTCATTTGAAATTAGAATTCTAGTTTCAAAGCATTTAAAATAGTTAGATCAATCTATTTTGATCTTGTTTTAGTGTGGATTACTCCCTATTGGCTCATTTTGGCATGCAAAAAGGGTCATAATTATCTTCAAGAACAAATTATTAATTACTTCTCCACATTGTTGGTTTTGGTGACAAATTCTTTGAAATTGATGTGTCTACTTCCATGACATCCCTTTGTAATATTTGCTCTGGTTTGACTTCGATCATATTTGGATTCAAATTTTGATATTGTCCTTTGATCTTGATCTAGGATTCTCATATTAAGAAAATTGGTAATTTTTCATTGATCCTTAAGATCCTATAGTTAGTCCATCTACTTCACACACTTACACCACATGGTGGCCTCATGTTTAATCTAAGCTCCTTGATCCCACATCATTGATCTTATTTTACATGGCTTGAATGCATACCATTGATTTATCAAATAGTTTCCATTATTGTGACAATTGGTAGGAGCCTTTTCATCCTTGGGATCCTTTAACTCTTTGACCTTTGCTCACCATTGATCTTCCTTAGTATGAATAAACATGTACCATTGATCTATTTAGACCTAGTGGCCTTGTTAGCTAATGCTCACCATTAGATATCCACATAGGCACCTGAGATATTTAAACTTATCATTTATGCATTTATGCTAACCTTTTGACTTGATGTTCATCATTAGATCTCTTTGGTATGATTGAATGCATGTCCTTGGATTTACCTAGACTCATTGGCCTTGTTAGTCAATGTTCACCATTGGATTTGATCTTAGCTCCCAAGATTTGGAGACTTTCATATTCACATTAATCTTGGGAACATTTGAATTTAAATGACTATTTCATGAATCCTTAACTTGACATCCCCATGCATGTCTTGTTCTATGAGTCCAACTTTGAAGCTTTATATCTTGAGATAGCAAGCCCGTCGAGACATGAAATTTTCAAAGGATGATAAAGGCATAAATAAACTCATGTTTATGAAATATTTTGGCCTAAGAAGCTCTCCAAGTGCATTTTTTAAATGTGTAACCATATTTCTTTGTTCTTTTTTACATGACATTTGATGATGGTCTAGTTCTTTAAGATCACCAAATTCATACTTTAAGATTGCTTAAACTATTTCAAAATCTTTAAAATAACAAGTGATATTATCTTGAAGACCATATGATCCTTGTGACATTGGAACACTCTTAAATCATGACCTTGCTTAGCTTTTTAGTCTAGATTAGATAGTTTTTGGTATGTAGGCCAATTTAGGCCAACAGTTAGCATTCACAAAAAATATAGCTGAACAAGAGGCATTAGTTGAATTTATTATTTTAAATACATATAAGAATTTGAAGTTTCATATTGATTCATAACTTGTGGTCAATAAAATTAGAGTCCATTATGCTTATAATCACAAGTGTTTATCTTAATATTGTAGTAGAGTGTGGAACCTAATTGAATATTTAAATGTGTTTAATATCTAGATATTTACATGTATGATAAATTACATAGTAGATAAATTGTAAATAGCTTTAAGCACTCTAGAATAAATTTATAACTCTATCTTGAGGAGAGTCTAAGTTGAGATAGTCTCTAACCCTTCTATTCACAATAATTTAAAGAACTTAAAGGTCTTTAACTATGATCAACCCATAATTTACTTCATCACCAACACTGATATATTTGAATTTTAGACTATTGAAAAGGATGACAAAAAGGAATTTTAGCTAGATAAAGGAGTAATTAATTTGAAAACTAATTACATACCAAAAGTTATTATTCCACTAGATATATTATTACATGAATTACCAATGTGATCAATACAGGGAAACCATACAAAATGTATGCCCCATAAACATTTTAATTTGGGCATTGAAAATGAAGTAAAAAATGTGATTTTGGGTAGG
The DNA here is from genome assembly GCA_037957365.1 of Torreya grandis. Lineage (NCBI taxonomy): Eukaryota > Viridiplantae > Streptophyta > Pinopsida > Cupressales > Taxaceae > Torreya > Torreya grandis. The sequence goes on from JARHVA010006416.1 coordinate 569,732, forward strand.
AATTGCACCCATGATTAAAAGTAAAGGATTTTTCATGTATTGAAAGACTTCAGAGTTACTTGCTTGGAGATATTAAAATTTTAATGTGTTTAACAGCTCCATTCTCAATCAAACTATTCCTCTTAAACCTAAAGTGAATCCATTTTGTAAGAGCTAAAGGATAGTGAGGCCACTTGTATAACCTCTGATATTCAAATAAGTGAAGAAGATAATTTCATAAAAAGTCATCTTTCCTATCAAGCACTCCACCTAGGTGGCTAATTTGGTGCAAGTTTCAAATAAGAATGGATAAATATGACTCTGTGTAGACTTTTGGAAGTTGAATAAAGATTCAAAGAAAGATAACTATCTATTAGATTCACTAGATGAATTTTTATAAATAGTAAATGGATCCCAAATGATGTCATTCCTAGATGGATATTCAATATATAATCATGTGATGGTTAATTATGAGGATAAAATCAAAATAATATTACATTGAAATGGGAAACATTCACATACAAGAGGATACCATTTGGTTTAATCAATGTGTTTTATAATTTTAAATATACCATGTATATTTAATTTAAATACATCATTATAAAATGAATTTTCATCTAAATGGATTACTTGACTATCTTTTATAAGAACTAAACTGACCATGTAAATGACCTAAGGATGGGAGTTAAGAGATGAAAGTAACATGTGATCTCTTTAAAAACAAATCAATGCATATTAAGAGTAATTGAATGTAATTTTATAGGTCACATCACCTCTAAACATGGTATTTATATAGACCCAAAGAGAGTTGAACAAATTCTAAAAATCTTTTTTCTTGGCAATAAGAAGGATCTGAAGTCATTCTTTGGCAAACTCAACTTTGTGAGAAATTTCATTTCAAGCTTTGTAGAGATAGTATAACCACTCAAAAACATGCTCAATAAGGATTACAATATTGATTGGAACCTTAAAGCACAAGATTATTTTTATGAGATAAATAAATCAATTGTGAACACATTAGTGCTTATAAACATAGACTACACACAACTATTTTACATCTACTCCTTTTCTTTAGAACATTCAATTCATGTTATTCTGACACATAAAAAATAAGGTGGAAATGAGGGACCTATCTAATTTATGAGTTCCCCAATTAGAAATTCTTAACTCAGATATTCAATGATTGTCAAACAAGATTTTTCCCTGATCAAATTGATCAATAATTTCAAACATTACATCTTACACAATAATGTGTTTTTTTATTGTTCTTAACCTAGTTGTTAAAGAAATGTTACTTCAAAATTATCTAGGAAAGGAATGTGGAAGTGGATGAATATTATTTAAGGATTTTATTTGAAAATCTAACCAATGAATATTGTGAGACGTAAATGACTCATTAGGGTAATATTTGAAGTGGATCCACATAGAGTTTTTCATCACTATATAGTGCAAAACATCACTAGTGATGATTGGTATAGGGATATCGTCTTTTCTTTTTTGAATGAGTGTTTAGTTCATATGAACTCCACTTAGAGAATAACATTACATATAATAAAAAACTATTTCATGATTAAATTATGCCAATTATTTATAAGGAACCATGAATTAGCATATATATAAGATGATTAAACAAATAAGAAGTAACTAAAGTAGTCTAGGGCTTCCATGGGAAAAATAAAACTAGTCATGGTATAATGAATGCTAAAATACTCAAATAATTAGGTCAAGATATTATTGGATGAATGTTTCAAAATACACACATGACCATATCAATATCTTCCATACTTTTCAAGTTGTTTCACATAAAGAACACACCCTTACCATGCCATTATAATTGGTCATTAAGGTCTACATATTCACATAATGGTGATTGTAATTCATAGGAGATATCAACTCTAATTATTCTTTGAGACGTAATTTTATTATTACCATGAATAAATATTATACCCATTGGAATACATCTTAAGCATTAAATTTTTTCACAACTGACATGGTGATTAACTTCCTTATGTAGCATATAGTCACTAGGTTTGGTATGCCATCTACTATGGTATGTGATAATGTCCTTAATTTTTCCTCATTTTAATTCAAATAATATGCCTAAAATCATCAATTAATTATAAAATTATCATCCAAAATTTATCCATAAGTAAATGGGCTTGTTGCATCAATGAATAAAAATTTGTTACATATAATTAAGTTCTTAGAAATAATCCTAGAGACTGGCATAAGATTTTAATGTTTACATTATGGTTTTCTCCAAGTAACTCACCATATCTTATAGTAAATGTTTGATATATTATCTTCTTAGTAAACCTCAAAATACCAATCTTGAAATTCATGAGGGATTACCTAAATACTAATGATAAAATAAAGGTTTGAATCCTAAACCTGATTCAATTAGAATTAAAATGTGATGCAGCTATGATGTAGTTTAACAAACATTAAGGAGTGATCAAGCACCATTTTGATAATTAATCCAAAGTGAAAGACTTTTGCATCTCTAATTTAGTCTTTATTTAGGACAAGTCTCATGATAAAAAGGTAAAACAAGGAAATTTGTATGCCTTATTGGTGGCTCCCTACTAAATTTATTAAACCTTAGGTGAGAATTTATATACCTAAGGTGTTTGACTGGTGAAGATGTTCCATTTCCTATGAATGAAAAGTTAGTCAAGAATTACTTCTAGGATTAAATTATCATAACAAGGTCATGCAAATAATTTTTTTGTTTTCCTATTTTTTAAAAGTAATTTAGGTCTTATTTATTGATTTTATCTTCATTTATTGTGAGTTCACCCTAATTTGTTTGCCTTATTATTCCAAGTTGATCAGTGAGGAATGAAGAATGAAAGGTCTATAAATAGATAGCATGAGTGATGTTTTAGTTTGAGGGTAACCTTTGAGTATTCATGGAATTTATATTATATTTATAAGTTGTTTTTTAAGTCTTTGATACATAAAATTACCCAAACAAGAATAACTATAAAACACATACAACAAGTAATGGGGTAAGTTACTTGGCCTATTAATGTATTATCTTGGAATCAAATACAAGATCACATCTCAAATAGCTTCTATATTTTCTTGGATGAGATTAATGTGGGTAAGATATAGGTTGAAATAGTTATAGTTCTAGATTTTATTTTCCATGGTGGTCCTCAAATCAAAATTGAGATAGTAAAAATAATTAAAACATAAAAGGATAATCTATTATCCAAAAATCTCAATTTTGGGAGATTTAAACAATCTCTCCTAGGGATATGGATGCTTAGATGGTATTATAACAAGGCCTTAAGTGGGATAAAATACAAATATGTCAAGGATATGAATGCCTGGCTAAATGTGAAACAATGTTTTAGTAAAAATTCCCAAGGTGGAAGTCACTAGCCCAAAATTGGAGCCATAGTATTTATTCCTTAAAGATTATAAGAACTAGTAAATTAACTCATTAACATACATATGACAATTAGGACACTAAATTTGGTCAATTAGTTACTCCCATGTTATCCTTCATTAAATCTATTCATGTTTCATGCATTATTTTGGCCAAACATTTTGGTTTCATAGACATGTTTATTTATTCCCAAATACTTGGGAGTATTTTCAAGTAGATTTGCCATTTGTTTTTATTTCACAACACACCCTATTTTCATTATAAAATTATGTAACCTTTATTTTATTTGTATTCTAGTGTTTTATTTTAATGGGTTGTTGTCCTTGGCTTATTTGATCTATTAGTATGATTTAAGAAGGTCCTTAGGATGCTAAAATCTAAATTTTAATCCTATTTTACTATTTTAACCAAGTTTAAACTTTTAATTTTCATTGTAAGCTCTTGGTATAGAATATTTCATCTAGGAGTTTTTTTAGATAATTTTCTGAATTTAATTAAATATATTGAGATTCATTTATATTAAATTATGTTTTATAATGGGTTATTTTTTTCCCTTTTTGGTCAAATTTAACTTAGGCTTATAAAAATTATCTAACTATTTTTTAGAGTTTTTGCATCTTTTCCTTAAGCACTTTGGTCCATTATTTCTCCCTTTCAAGTTGATTTACTATGTCCTTAATGTTTTTTCATCTTTAGGCTTGGTTTCTTTATAAAATTTTAGACTAAGTGAGCTTTATGTTTGGTAAAGTGACTAATTTTATTCACTTGTTCACATGCCTTTTGCCTTTATTTTTTTGTCTCATTCGTTAACAACTTAAATTCAAATTTAAATTCCAATGGTTACTTCATGTATTTGTAGGATAATGTTCATTTATTTTCTCATGAGCCTTAGATGATTGATGAGATTCCACTTGTCACTCACTCACTTCCTTATGCTTATTAGGACTTGGTCAAATTTTAATGATTTGATGAGCCCCTAGATAGGTGATAAGTTTTGAAGTATCTCAATCCTACCACTTCATTTCTCAATACCTCTCAAAAAAAATTCCAAATTAATGAAATTTTAGATGAGTGGGATACTACCAGGTTTTTTGATCTTAATTCCCCACTTTTTTGGGTAGTATATGCATATTTAAGCCATAGGTGAGGCTTCAGATGAGTGATTTCTTACCAAGTTTCATGATCTCATCTCACCAAGACCATAAAACCAAGTAGTATAGTTGGACCCCAGTTACATGGAGGATAATCTAAAGTCTATAATATGGCATGATCCTACTAATGAAGGACACACAAACATATTTGTTTTCAATAAAAATCATAAATTTTATAGTCATCTCACTTGTCAAAATCATAAAATCTATAATAATTTTCCTTTGAGTTACATTTTTAAACTTGTTTAACTTAAAGAGTCTTGATCATGATAAATCTTGTTCTAAAGTACTTCAAATTTTTACATTTTGATAAAATTACCATAAACTATTGAGGGTTACCTAATTTTTCATATATTTTATCATTTTTTCTCCTTCAAATTTTTGTCAATTATGAATTCCTTTCATATTAATTAACTAAGCATTTATACTATTTTATCCTTTGACTTAATTTATTTATAAATAGACTAATTAGGATTTTGAGTTTGGAAATTGAGAGAATTTCATTCAATTAAGTGGGCCCATTTCTACTTATTTTGATTTAATATTGGATAGGTGTCTTTACTATTTAATTTTAAAACTCAACCAATTTTATTCTAATTCTAAAGACTAACGACTATTTTTTTTCTCACAAACCTTGAGTGAATGATGATTTTACACTTGTCACTTATTCACTTCCCTTACCTCTTTAGGAATTAATCACATTTTTTAGGTTCCCTGACTTAATAGGTGAATAGGATGAGGACACTTGTCAAAATATATCCTCTTTACTTCATCATATCCTCTTGGTCATCGAGTAGTTACCCTAACATTTCAAATAGGCAATATGTTCCTAGGTGTTAAAATATCACACCTTAGATTCACCATATCACTTTGAATAGAAGTCATACCTAAGATATTTTGGGTGAATAGGTTGTTTCCATGTGGCAATATCCCACTTCATCATATCCCTAAGATAATCAAAATAGTTTGGGTAAGTAGCAAAGTCTCAAATGAATAAGATGATGCCACATGTTAGGATCTCACTACATCCTATCTAGATAATAGTAAATTAATATGGTACTTTAGTCAAATAGTGGAAGAGTTAAGATCCACCATGTAACATAACCCTACCAAAAAAAACATGTTGGCATCCCCTAATAAGTGAATGACTGGGAGGTAATGTAGGATGACATAATAAATCTTGATTGTTAAGTAAACATGTCAAGTTTTTTAGGGTATCTCAAAAAACATAATTTATGGCCATCTTATCCCATCTAAGTGTTAAATAATAAGAATGGTCTATACATCCAATATAACCTATAATGTCAAATTCTAGAGGGACCTCTTAATATAAAAATTGAACATAAAATATAGAATTATATGTGAACTAGGTGGTGGCATTAAATTTGGACTTTGTGTACACATTGGGATCAAGTTATAGGAGATAAAAAATATAAATTATTTCCTTGATTAGTTATGACTTGATTTGTGCATAGCTAAACATACTCCTAATTTGATTTTATCATGCATATCTCACACCTCTCATGAAATCATATACACCTCTTTAATTAAATTTTGATAAAAACCATACACACAATTATTGTGCCTACTCATAGACTTTCATGCATTGATCTCCTCAAATTTTAGCCTATGCAACTCACTACGCAATTCATAGTTCAGAGTCTTAATCCCTTAGCTGGCACTTGTTTACATAGTTTTATGATCATTTAGGCCCCACTATACCACAAACATGTTCCATAAATACCTAACCACATGATTAATTAAACTATACCAACTAGCCATTGCTACCAAAATAGGATATTAAGATTGGAATAGGTTGGAGATAGCTTGGACATTAACTATTTCATCTATTATCAACTACCACATCTTATAGGACTAATATACCACCAACATCCTTAGAGGTAATTATTTTCACTCAATATTAAACCCTATATAGGTTTTTCAAGCCTTTTCTAAATTTAGTGAAATATTGTATTACTTCTATGCCTATGGGTTGCCTAAACAGAGGTAAACCTCTAGGTTTATGGTTTAGCTCCCTAGACTAGTATTTTATAGCTTATCACCTACACTACTTGATTGATTAGATGAAAAGGGATAGAAGGAACAAAAAATTAACCTATGCTAAGGAGGTGATACACCAGATTGATATCCACTAGACTACCATACACTTTCACTATGAAACATGACTCATAATACTAGTCTTAACATCCTAGGTTGCTCTAACATAAGTGTTTCAAACATGGAGGTGATATGCATTTCACTCATCAAGGTAAGTGAAAAATAAGTCAAATTTTAGACACTAATGTTATTCCTTACACTTAGAGATATAAAATTACACTAGCTACAATTCATGTGACATATTATAGAGAAAACTACTTGATCGAAACATGAAATATTAAAGAGAACACAAGGATAAATAGTTATCACTTATCATTCCACTATTTACTAATTCACACAATTAGATAAGAAGATTATGAACTCAAAACTATATTGGAAATTTTTATTTCAAAGTCAAATATAATATTCAAACCAATAGGGATTTACTATACTAGGTGTGGATTAGATACAAATACCAAAATGGCTTGCATATGTAGAGCATAGGAGAGGAGAGAGAAGAAGATAATGGAAAGGTCACAAGTCCAAGTGTAAAAATATGATAAATAGTTATAATTCAAGATAATGAAGTCTAAAATAGGTTATAAGGTTGTCATAGACAAGTTTCCACTTGGAGTTCATCATTATCCCTCAATTGGTGTAAAGACTCTTCACCATCCTTCATGAAACTACCTTATTTGATGATGAGTTCACTTGACTACCCAAAGCTACCATATGGGTCTTTAATAAATTTTCACTATCCTAAGAAGATTAAATCCTAATGGTGACAATCACCTATGCCTCTCCAACTAATAACTCTCTCTTTACCAATTATCACTTACTCTATTACGACCATTCATTAGCCCTCTTGGCTTCAGTATTCATATTTATCACTTAGGTGAATTGTAATTAATCATGGAGATTAATTTAATAGGTGATATAAAAGTCATCAGTTCCTCTTTTCCTTCTATTATATCATATAGAATTAAATTAAACTGAATATAAAAATTCTCACCTCTCAATTTAGATAGTCATGTTCTTTCCCACTAATTGTCTAAGACAACTTATAATGAATGGAATAATAGAGAGTTTTTATGCATAGCCAAAGTGAGCACTGAGTGTTAGGATTTATGAAAAGTCTCTAAACACCTCCCACAATTATCTTGATTCATCAATTCCCTTTTGTACCTATGAAACACATCAAATCCTATAAGAAACACAAAATTAGGTCTATCTAAACAAGTAACAATATAGATCAATTATGTGGAAAGTATATTGATGGAGTTACATACATGTCTAAAGAACTTTCAAGGCCATTTTACCCCTCTTTTATTCATATCCATTAGTTTCTTCTCCATTAAGTTCTTGAGAGGGTTTTAAGAGGGTTTTAGGTCTCTTAGACTATTAACAATGGTTAATAAAATTTAAATGTCTAAATTTTGTAACAATTCCACAAATTTGGGTTATAAGACCCCCTTAAAATATTTTTATCTTATCAATTCACCATGCATTTGATCCGTATTGATATGAATAAATGAAAAAGGCCTCTTGAGTTCTTGACTGTGTTCTGGGTACCCTTGATAGATATTTAGGCCAAAATGACCCATTTTATGATGATATCTATAAGATGATGTATCTAATCAACCCTAAAATATCCTATACAAGTTCTCACTTTGATTGGAAGGATTATATAATTGTATGGATGAGTTTAATCACATGTAGGTTGTAGGCCTAGTTTTATACCTAGTAGGCTTAACTATGTCTAATTGTGTATATAGCCACATGTGGGTGATCTAATAGATGTAAGGCCTTTTACAAAAAAAATCACCTCTACTTCAGCTCTATACATCCTTTCATAGTCACTCAAAACTCTCCCCTTTGTCCATTTCACTCTTCACATAACAAACTTGTAGTTATATTACTCATCGAGTGCCCTTTGTTTAAAACAAAAAAGGGCATCTTCCATAATGGTATGGATAAATAGAGACCATGGAGATATATTCTAGGTCATAAGAATTCTCTGTACCAAGTTTCATAACTTGGTCATGATCCAAGATCTAACAAACTTTCAAATTCTTCAAGACTAGTTATCTAAGATTATATACTATCTGTAGAGTTTAGTAGACTATGTTTATGGCTCATACCCAATCTTGGATCAATATTTCTTCTCTATTTTTTGTCAAAGAAACACATAGAATGTGGAATAATAATTTTTAAAGTGACCTTAATTTGTTTAATCCATTTTTTACATTTACCAATATCAAAGATTGCATGTTTCATGACCCTAGGTTAGTCTACAGACTATGTAAAATTGTAGGTATACATCTTAGGGAATATATGGTAACTATAGGTGTTTATTTCATGTGAAAGAATTGTGTCTCACATCCTTGGGTTTATATTCAAGTCAGTATACCATTATACATGTGGTTGAACTCATCTCATACTTTTACATCATATACCCATCGATACACTATATGGTACTATTGTTCCAAGCACATTTCGCTCAATGCACTATAGCTTTCACTGAGTATATTTAGTGGGAAACTAACTAAGTTGGATATCCACTCAACCATTCTCTCTCTCAACTAAACACACTCCTCTTATGTTGGAATGTTAGTACTATGTTTAGGATGTAAGAATGGAAACATGAGATTCACTTAGACCTCATCTACCTCCACCAACATATGACACTTTGTAAAAGAAAACCCACTTTTGGAGAAATTAAGGAAAAAATGATCAATGAACAACTTTCTCAACCCTACAAACATTAAACTCAATTATTTTATCCCAGGCTGAGGTTTAATATGCTTCACCATTTCAACAAGTTAATATTAACTCTATCTTGTGATTATACCCAAAATCTTCATTATTGGATCCCTTTTAGCCTTCTCAGTGTTTCAAGCTTCTATGATTTCTTCACTTATGTATGTCTCAAAATATATTTGACTATTGGTAACCATCTCATAGTTTTGAATGCTTAATCCTTTTCATGAAGATGATGGAGAATTTGAATATGTTATAGTCCTTTAGGATGAGGGATATATATCGATGTTTTGAACATGTATCTTGAATCTCCCATAGACCATTAACATCTTCAAATTATTAGATATATATACTCAATATACATTCTTCCTGAATATAAATGATAATATAAGTTCATCATGACCTCAAATAATTGCCTATATGATCAACTGATATTAGGAATTCACATTGTATTGAGATGGATGAAACAAACTTTTTATACTTTAATATAACCCATTTAATGAGATATGAACTCTTTAACTATGGAAATCTTGTTCTCTAGACCATTATTTGTTCATTTCTAGCTCAATAAGATAGTCTTGTTTATCTCCTCATGTTCACACATGCAAAACCATTTGAGACCAACAATAAAAGAATGTAAATTCTATACCAACCTAAATACACCAACTAGCTCACACAAAATGATGCAAATGATGAGAAAAACTAAGGTGTTGGGGTTATAGAAACAATTTAGAGTCATAAACATTCTTAAGAATGGTTCATCAAGAACAAAACACCACACTAAAAACTATTTCCATGGAAAAGAAGTAAAAAGATATTGATTTCATCCACTAAGTGAATTCATCCTAATTGTTCTCCTAGTATCCATACCAAATACAAATTGGTTGGCCTTATTGACTTTAAAAAGGGAGTGAAGAGAGAGATGGACTAATTTTTACCATTTTTAGAATTGTCAAAGTTATCTAAGCTTGGAGATGAGTTGTGGGGATCTGAATGGATACTAATGAAGTAGGCACACATGACATAACTATTGTATAATATGTATAACTACTGAAACTCTATTTTTATTTAGATAATATTTTTTCTATTAAAATTGAACCTATAGAATTCAATTCAAAAACTAATAAATGATACTTATCTGACACATGGGACATTATACCACTCCTTGACACACTTTTACTTTGTTTAGAAACTATACAACTTCATTAAAATGACCCAAAAGGAGATCAAATGACATAAGATCAACCTAGATAGATGTGACAAAGATAAAACATGGTATATGACATCATTTAAGATCATGGTGTACATTTTCCAACCTAGGAGACCCTATAAAAATTTGAACTATATAGGGAGTTGACATAATTTGGCTTAGCGTCAATTTAGTCAACATTAACCACATAGTAGTTATTACTACTCTTGTATTATGCATTTAAATATATAACATATGCATATGGCCATAGATAATGAGATCCTAAAAGATTTTGGTTCAAAAAATACATTTTCTAACATAGATAACTTGTTATGTGCATCTATTCATATACATGCACTATAAAATTATACTTGTATTCATATTATTTCATTGATGAATAGAATTTACATTTCCTCCAAGTAAGACTTATATTCCATAAAATATGTATTCTATTGTTCGATATAAATACTTAATTTCACATTCACTCTACACAACCAAAATTATTTATTCCCTACACACTTAGTATTAGGATATGTGGTGGAGATCATTGGTATCATAATAAAAAAGCTCAGTTAGTACATTGGTATTAGAGTTGTTTGTTCACACTCGATGATAAATTGGTATTAAGAGATTGACTCTTTTATATTTTCTATGCCTATAACCACACAATCGTAATGAGAGAGAGAAGGTTTATCAGTCAATTCTAGATCATAAACCCCAATAATACAACTATAGCAAAATAAATATAGTTGATGCCTAAAATCAACTTGATGCAGCCCTAAAAATTTGAAGGCTCATCACTGATGCAGTGGAAGCATTGCACATTGATATTTTTGGTTAGTTATATAATATAATGATGTAAATCAATCAAATTATTCATATTCATCTCAAAAACATGATTGATAATGGTTTTAGTAACAAAACACCTTCAAAGTAAAATCCATTATTGACATTTCTATGTTTGAAGGCAAGATAAACACCAAAGCATTGGATTCCTAGATTTAAAAACTCAAGGCATACTTATCAGTCCATTATCTCACTGACATTGACAATATCACCATCATAGTATTGAATATATCCATTTGAATTTATCACTATAGGGAAAGATTCTTTGTGCAGTGTGTGTAAGAGTGCACTATAATCAAATCATGGAATACATTTTTTAATGTATTAAGGGAGGAATAATACCCTATATGAAATAGAACATGAATACATAAAGTTCCAATAATTGTAAAATGTAAGGATCAATCAATGGAATAGTAAATCAATATATTCCATTACTAATCTACATGGTTATAATAGAATTTGAGAAAACAAGATAGGGTGTTAAAGTACATCAATAGACTCTCACCTTATATCTATTTGAAGTTAAAGTTATTAACTTATGACACTTTGGGATAAGAATATCATAATGCTACAAAGATATAAATTAAGGAAAATATGAATTAGTGTACCACCTCTTCAACTAATGTAGTGTGAAAGGATTATCCCTTAAACAACTCCACATCATATCCCCTTATATAGAAACATTATACTTCTTTAAAAATTAAGTATCCTCAAAATAATACACAACACTCAAAGGTTCCTACACCTTTTTCTTTAGATAAAATAAATAATAATTTTGATGATAAGTGGTTCCATAATCATCACTCATCCACCCATGATGACTCTAAATGTCTTGCACAAGAGTCCTTACTCATAAAATCTACCTCAAAACCCACATTGATTGATATCACTGATCAATATGCCTCATGTATAAACATTAACACCACTATGATTTACATATCTAAAGAACATTAACCTATCTTCCACATAAATTTATGGGTGAAGGGTTATCCTCTCCATGTTATAATTAATAGTTGTAGTTATAATAACATCATCATGCAACCAACAAATCAACACCTTGGTCTTAAAAGTAATACACATCCTAAACCATATTATCTAGGGTGGATATAATATGGGAAAGATATATAAGTCTAATTATATTATATTTTTTTGTATAAATTCAAGATTATGGAGGATAACATCACTCATAACATTGCACAACTAGAGGTCTATGACATCTTATTAAGAAGACTATACATGTACAACTACAAGACTACATATCAAGCCAAGCTAAAACATTAGACTATCCATGTGTATGATCAATTATATCACATGTTTGAGTTAGTTCCCATAGCCGAATTCAACCTGGTCTCTACCAAATAATGTAACAAAATTATCTCACATACATAAAATTTCATGTTGTTCATGGTTCAACCTAACACACCTACACAATAGACAACATATCACATATTGGTAGTGTGACACACTCACATAACATCATAGTAGTAATAACTCAATAAATTACTTAAGTATCATAATGAAATATTTGCATAATCTAAAGGCCTTCTAACACAATGTGTAGTAAAACAACACATCCATTTGGTGCTTAGATCGCTCTTCTGATTATTCTCCTATATCATAATTTAGATTTGGATAATGATGAAGTTTGGAACTAGATACAAGATCTCCTTGATCAAGGAAATATCAAGCCTAGATATTCACCTTATGTGAGTCTAATAGTCCTCACACCTAATAATGATGGGTCATAGTGACCCTGTATAGACTATCACATAATCAAAAAATAATGATGAAGAATCAATATCCACTTTTATAAATTGATGACATTTTGGAACAAATCAAATTTTATCAACAATTCACCAAGTTCAAATTGAAGTCAAGTTATCATCCAGTCCTAGTCCATCCTGAAGACATTTAGAGGACAACATTCAAGACACAAGAAGGATTGCATGAATGGTTTGTCATGCCTTTTAACCTAACCATTAAACCATACATATTCATGTTATTTATGGATGATATACTTAGGTGATTCCTTAATTAATTTATCATAATCTACTTGGATGACATTCTCATCTTCAGTAAGACTTGTGAGTATCACATCTTACACATCTTTGACACCTTGTGTCAACATAAGTTATAAGACAACTTAGAAAATTATATATGTTATCATCAAAATTTCCACCCTTGAGGAGGTTATTCAATAATCCTCACTTAAGTGATAGAATATATACCACTCTAGGATGTGGGTAGCCTAATCAGTGAAGTGGATCTCTAGATAGGGCTAGTTACATTGATGTTATCACCCTAAACTACTAATAGACCTATTAATTTTAAAGGAAAATGATACGATAAACTAAAATTAAAATAATAGAGGGACATGATAAACCAAATTTACACCCTCCACTTGACCATGATGCACTAATAACATGAAATAGGCCTAAATCTGATCACACTAGTCAATAAGGACCTTCAAGCATGAGTGTTTCAACATGGAAATTGTAGACAATGTATTGAATGAGAGGGTTAGTGAAAAGGTATAAAAAATAAAATAATAATTAAAATACAATTTAAAATTATGCAAAGTTACATCAAAATCAACATGTGACTTTCGAGAAAATAATCCCTTTGCAAAGATGTAGGAGAGGATAAATGAGAGAGTGTAAAAGCACTACTACTAGCATCCATCAACAATCACATAAGTACACTAGTTTAAAGAATTTTAGAAGGTAATAATAAATTTTTTTCAACATTAAAAGGAACATTACAAGTGTTTATTTGATTAAGGATTCACCATACTCAACCAAAGTATCCATTACAATCTATTCCAGGCTATATATATAGGAGAAAGTGTGAGAAAGAGAAAGAGGTGTAGGAGTAACTCAAATGACAAATGTCATATCATCCAATTAATTTATAGTTAAATATTAGAGTATAATATTAGTTTTATCCACATCCTTATCATTTTTTTATTATTTATGATGATCTTCTAAATAAAATTCATAGAAGATACTCTTCAACTCCCTAGATGACTCATCAACCTTGTTTGAAACTGCATATTCTTGGCCAAATAGGAGTTACAATCTTGTGTTTAACACATGGAATTATTTATAAGTATTAATTTATCTCTATAAGTATATCCTAGTTTAATTATATGTTCTTTCCATCTTGGGATAAAATGATAACTACGTTTTCAACTTGTTCATGTTGCTAAGAACTTACAATTTAATCCTCCTAGTGTAAGACTAGTCATCTTTCTTCTCTTAGGTATAGTTGACACTTTGTAACCTATAATATCATTATTAATACATATATAATGAATTTTTAAGTTCCATAACACATGTATCTTATCTTAATAACATCTATAAATGTTTAGGAAAACTTATAGTCCTCAAAACCCTGCAAGCTAGCTCTAATAAGCAGTCTTTTAGGCCACAAAGTTATACATTACTCTAACACATGCCAAATCATGGTTATTTCATGTTATATTAGGTATATATAGGTCATAAAAGATATTATAAGGTCATTTAATGTAATTTTATGTCATTTGGAGGATTAATATCTCCATCGAGCTCTTAAGAGGTTTTAAAGAGGATTTAAAGTGGCCTATCATCTTAACGATGATTCATAAAGATGAGGGGTATAATCCATAGAAAAATGCCAAAAATTTTTATCACACATGGGTAACCTTACATGGATAATATACTCAGGTCCCATCAAAATTTTCCTTCAATATCCAAGCACAAAATTGAGCCTTCTCAAGCTTCTCATAGTGTAAAATAGGGTTTGGGAGGTGGTTGGCTTATTAAAGATTATTCATATAGAAAATAGGCAAAATAAATGAACCAACACCATTATATTAAAGTTTTGAATCCTATTTCACATTTAAAAACACCAATTTTACCCATGAAATACATATATAGAGTTTTGAGCCTAGAAATATAGCCTCTCGAGCTAGTAAGACTAGGTGTGAGATTAAGAGAGAGAGAGAGAGAGTTTGACCTTAAAATGCAATTTTTATGCTTGGTTTTAGTTTTATATGACATATATATATATTTATATATATTTATATATATATATATATATATATATATATATATATATATATATATATATATATATATATATATATATGTATGTATGTATGTGACATCTTTAACAAGTTATTAATGTTGTATTCAAATAGGCATTTACCTCCCAATGTTTTTCAACTTGGTTTTCACATTTTAAGGATTTAAAGGCAATTAGGCCAATTTGACCCTAGTGGCCTTGTTTGGAATTTGTCTTCATCATATTAAGGATAAAATAATTGTATCCATATTAATCATGATCCCTTAGCTTCTTCATATATTTAAACTCAAAATCTCAATTAAAGTATAACTATTATCCTCACACTTTTTAAAGAAAACTTAAAACTCTATTAGGCTTGTAGGTCAACATTTTAGGCTTCTTGAGTAATCAACACTCACAATGAATTTTTTGATTTTTTAATTTTTAGTTCATATAATAAAAAAATTATATCATACCTATAAAATTTCTCACACTTCATAACCCTCAAACTTACCTTAGAATGCATATCATCCTCAACTTGCTTAAACAGGTTTGTATATGTTCCTTCTTGGCTTGATAGTTCTTAGTTTACAAGAATGGTTATATTACTAACTATTTGCCTATATTATACCATAAAAACTATTATACATATATTTTCCATATATGTTATATATTTTTTTTTCTTCAAACCTCATCTTCCAATATAAAGTTTATTGCATTTTCTTGAAAATAGAGACCTACAAGTCTACAAACCTGTAGGTTTGTAGTTTGTGATTTTGAGCCCCTTTTAGATTAATTATATGGTCATATTGGCCCTAAAATTTCATCTCCATTTCCTAAAAATTATTTTAATGAGGTTATATACCTTCATACTATTGAAAATATTTTCATTGGTGTCAAAGGTCTAGTATTATTGGTGATAAAGGCCCCATTGCATTTAATGATGTTTATAATAGTTATATCTTGGCTAATGTGTGTTAATATTTATTTAATATTAATTAATATATTTTTGGTTGCATATAAGAAAAAATAATGGCACATGGAGAAGTCAAAGAGTCACAGAGTAAAGACAAAAGAAGAATGGGATGCATTTTCCCATGAAGAGTCATTTTGGTGAATTCTAAGAGTCACCAAGTGAAGACAAAAGAGGAAGGGAACAATTTATCATGAAGGGAAAATTTGAGGAATACAAAAATTCACCAAGATAAGGACAAAAGAGGAAAGGATGCTTTTGATTATGAAGGGTCAACACATGACTTTTCAAATGCAAGGATATGAAGGGTCATGCAAGTTTGGCACCATTTTCCATGAGGAATAAAAGGGTCACAAAGGGGGAAGGCCAAAGGTGTCATGTCCCCTTTTCAGTTGACATCTTTAGAGTTGATGGTTGGCATATAATGTGACCCTTGTAGGCTGATAGGATGGATAGAGGGTCATGATGGAGCTTGGCTTGGCTTCGATTAGCAGAATTTTTATAGTTGGTTTTCATTCAGGCTCTTTCAAATATGTTTGCCTGAGCTCCTATTATTTAGGGACTTCTAACATGTAGCAGAGCACCCTTATTTTGGCATGATTATGTGCGGAATCACTCCCGAATTCACTAGCTTCAGATGGTTTGAGGATCTGACATGTATTGAGGGAGATATTAATATTTGATTGATTTAATCAAATATTAATTATTTGGTCTAATTTTAATTTAAAAACCCTAATTATAATTTAAGAAAACCCTAATTAGGGTAAGCATATCTTTTTGAGGGTATAAGGGTTTCTCATGGGAGAGAGTTAATGATATTATGAGATTATGATTATTGATTTTTGCTAAGAATTCTTCTGAGAAGACTGAGCCAAGGGTTTGAAGATTCCATTTTCATTGGAGAACGTCCACTCTTCAGTGTGTGCAATTTAGAGGTTGTGAGATATCAGCCGATCTATTGCCAATTTGAGAGATAACTTCATATAGAAGTTGTCACAGAGCTTTCTAGGTATTTATTTTATTAGGGTTTGATTCAGTAATTGTTCAAAATAAAGATCTTCCATATTAGTCTATATTTCTTCAGATCTGGAGTACAGCATATAGGCTACACTATTTTCCATTAGCTTTTATACGGGATCTATAAGATCCATACAAATCTATACCATTCTACATCAGGCCGAAAAGTAACACGAGAAGCACAGAGACCAATATCAGCAGTCCAGTGATCGACATTAGTCGACTCAGAAACTAACATCGGCAGGATATCGACTGACATCAGCCGAACCAGGTCTTCAGAGACTGACGTCGGCAGTTTTCATAGTGTTATACCACTGACAATGGTAGAATAACTGATGATGGTGACTGTGTTTTTAACACAACCTGAGATGGACCAGATACAAGGTTTATTTCCAATTTGCAAAAAATTTAGGGTTTTAAGATAGTATTTTAATATTCTTTTTATATGTATGACAGAGGACTTCTATTGTAATCATCTAGATGAATAATACGATCATTGATTTGCCAAATACATAGAAAAGCAATTCAGAGCTTTGTCTTTCTACAGTCCCTATTGGTTGGGGATATTACAGTGGTATCAGTGCTTTTGTTCAAAAAAAAGGAGACCCTAAGAAAGGGATATTACAGTGGTATCAGAGCTTTTGTTTTTCTATATTCCCTATTGGACAAGGGATATTACAGTGGTACCAAAACTTTTGTTTTTCTATATTCCCTATTGGACAGGGGATATTACAAAAGGTCTTTTGGAAAGCTATAAATAAAGGCTTGAGAAGCCATTTGTAGTGAGTGACATAGAGTTTGATTTGAGATAGTAATATCTAGCTTAGAAGAGCAGTAAGAGATTTGTATAATTTGTATTTGTTATATCTAGCTTAGAAGATCAAAAGTGAGAGAGGAAAGAGATATTATAATGAAATATCATTTGTTGAGATAACAACATTGAGAGATAATTGTGTGGTATACACAAAGGGGTTGGTGTTCTTGTGGGTTGGTGCTCACGAATTATTTTTGTGTTGGTTTGTTGGTGTTCTTATGGGTTGGTGCTCATGAATTTTTGTTGTGTTAGTGCTCATCAAAGGGGTTGGTGCTCCTATGGGTTGGTGCTCATGAATTTTTTCTATGTTGCTACTCAACAAAGGGGTTGGTGATCCTATGGGTTGGTGCTCATGAATAGTTACTATGTTTTTACTCAGCAAAGGGGTTGGTTCTCCTACAAGTTGGTGCTTTCAAATATTTTAGTTTGAGTTGGTGTTCATTCATATACTTGAGATTGTTCTCCATGGTTTTTTCCACATTGGGTTTCCACGTTAAATATGGTGTCTCTCTATCTTGTGTGGTGTTTATTGTTTTAGTTTTATTACATATCTTAAATGTTTGGTTAGGTGGAATTTGATTAAGAGAATTTTATAAGATTTATGATATACTAATTCATCCCCCCCCCTCTCACTATATCCCATGCTTAACAATGGGTATCAAAGTAGGTTCCTTTTGAAAAAGTTTTACAGCTTGAAGGTAGATCAGGAAAGCATGATGGCTAGATCACATGAAAGATTTTATAAAAATAAGGCACCTTTATTTGATGGGATGAATTATGATTTTTAGAGAATAAGAATGAAGACTTATTTGATGGACCTTGGATTCAACATATGGCAAGTAGTCGTGGAGGAATATGAAAAGGCATAGACACTTTTAATTACTCTAGCAGAAAAGAAGGCAAGTGAATGTAATGCTAAAGATTTAAATGCTTTTTTATTTGGTTTATGTGAATCTAAATTTGTTAAAATTATGAAATGTAAATCTTCTCATGAGACTTGGGTAAAAATTGAGAATATTTACAAAGGTGATGGAAAGGTTTAGCAAGCTAAGCTTCAAAATTTTAGAAGATAGTTTGAAAGTTTGATAAAGAAGAAGAAGATATAGCAAGTTATCTTTTCTGAGTTGATTAAATAGTAAATCAAATTCAAGGTCTTGGAGAAATTTTGGAAGAGTCAATGGTGGTAAAAAACGTTTTGAGATCTCTACCAATGAGATATGATGCAAAGGCTTTAACAATCAAGGAGATGAAAAATTTAGTGAATGTAAAGATGGATGAGATTCATGGTATACTCAAGGCATATGAGATGTAGACTAAACAAGATAAACCCTCAAAGAGATAAGTGGCTTTCAAGACATCAAATAAAAATAAAGCAAAGATTCAAGAATCAAGTGATAGTTTTAGTGATGATGAAGATGACAACGAAGCTTTTTTCATTCGCAAGCCAAAAAGGGGAACAAGTAAATATCAAGGAAAATTACCTTTTAAATGTTTCAATTATGGAAACATTGGACATTTTTAAGCTAAATACCCAAATAAGGGTAATGATGATGATGTAAAAGGAAATTATACATACAAGAAGAATTTCAAAGGTAAATTTAAGAAGAGATTCAAGAAGAAGAGCTTGTATTCTAAAGATCCTAGCTCGAATGAAGATAGTGGAGTCAGTGATTCAGAATAAGAAGAGATTCTATTCATGGCCATACATGAAGATGCATCTACAAGTAAAAGTATAGATGATCAAGAAGAAGAAGAGGATGAAGCTGAAGTCAATCTAGAAGGAGAACTCATTTGTGCCTTAGAAGAGTTGGAAGCTATTGAGAAGAAGAATCAAAGATTAAAGCACTAGATTGAGAAAAATGAAAAAAAGTCAAAGGAAATAATTGATGATCTAACAACACACTTGGAAGAAGCCAAGAATAATGAATAATGTCTAATAGCATAGTTTCAAAAAGTAAAAAAAGAATGTGAAAGGTATGTTATTGAAATTGCCTCTTTAAAAAAAGACATTGAGAAATCAATCAATGATAAAGTAGTTAGTGATTCAAAATTTAAGGAT
Source organism: Torreya grandis (assembly GCA_037957365.1). Lineage (NCBI taxonomy): Eukaryota > Viridiplantae > Streptophyta > Pinopsida > Cupressales > Taxaceae > Torreya > Torreya grandis. Next base: position 590,058 of record JARHVA010006416.1, read on the forward strand.
AGCACTAACATATTAAATAAGATATTAGAAAGTCAAAAGGCAAATTTAGATAAGATAGGTATTGGATTTCAAAAGAAAAAGAGATATGTTTAAGCTCTTACAAAATAGGAAACAAAAAGGGAAGAAGTGAAGAATACAGAGGACATTTCAAACAAAGAAGGCTGGAGGGAATAAAGCTACAAAAGGCAATCAGGTCAGAGATATATAGACAAGTCTTAATTTTATGGTTACTATTTTTATTATAATGGATATGGTCATAAGAAATTAGAATGTCAAAAAATAGGTAATAGTTTTAGATATAATCAATAACATGGAAAAGCAGATAAGGGATATTCCTATCAATCTCAAAGACTATGAGAACAACCTAAGGGAACTCATTAAGGAAAGTAGAATGAAGATGGAGGAGGCTACCTCTAGCATATGTGTAGCTACTGTAAACATTGGAAAATAAGCAAATGAGGAAATCAAATCCTTGGAGGGGCCTAGTAAGAGAACAAGATAGAGCTCAAGAAAGAAAGCAATGCAAGAGGGAGCCACGTCAGCAGCTACAGCCATTCAGGACACTGCTGTGAAAGGTAAGGAAGCAGTGAAGATGATTTTGGAACTAGAAGAATAGGTCCTGGTTCTTTTAGTTGGATTTAATATCTGGTTCCATTTCCTATTTTTTTGTTTCCTTATCACTATGGAGTTTCCAGGTCTCTGAAAAACTTGGGGTTAGTCTTTTGATTATCTTTAATGGTGGTTTCAGGTCCATGTAAAACCTGATTTTGATACTTCTTTGAAGTAGGTTTTAGGTTTCACCTATGGACGTTACTATTTTATCCTTCTCCCTTTGTTTTAGGGTTTTGGGGTTCCTTCAAAACCTATTTTTACCTTAATCTAAAATAGTTTTAGATATAAGGATAAGGAAAGTCATGTAGAGTCAAGCAGAAGCTAAAACTCTTTTGATCCTCTATTAAGATTTGATGAAGAAGCCATAATATGTTATAAATGTAATAACATTGGACACACAGCTTGGTAATATAGAAGCATGTTTGATTCAGTCAATAAGGACCAAAGTTTCAAGGCTCCATTAATTAAGAAGGTTTAGACATGTTCATGGTAGAAGAAATAAACTAAAGATTATATGATGGTTCAAACAGCTTTGCATGAAAGAAATGAAGATCAGCCATGGTTCATTAATAGTGAATGTTCGAGGCATATGACAAGAGATAAGAGTAAGTTCATAACTCTAAATAAGATCACTGGTGAAACAATGAAATTTGAAGATAAAACCACTGCCAGGATAGCCAAAAAAGGTACTGTGAGTTTGGATAATGGTAGAACCAAGACTAAGAATGTTTTATATGTAAAAGGTCTTAAGCATAATCTGTTGAGTGTAAGTCAAATATGTGATCAAGGATACACATTAAAGTTATATGTAGAAGGTTGTGAGATTATAAGAAAATATTCAAATGAGTTGATTGCAGATGCTCAAAGGATAGGCAACAATTTATATGTATTATTAGATATCTTCTCAAAGGCATGATCAAAGGACACATTCAAAGATCGTCAAGAGGAGTTGGGAGTAATTTATATTACTTCCTACCATTAAGGTTCAACATTAGTTGAGGTGGAGCTAAGTGTTATCTCTAGTTAGGCCCTTTTCCATTCATGTCAAAGGTGGAGAATAATAGGTATAGGTAGAAGTGTAGAAATAGGTACAATGAATATGGACAGGTTACTATAGTAAGGGGGAGTTACTGCATGTTTTTTAGGTGATAGTATGTGTAGGTTTTAGGATGTTGTAGTTTCAAGATTGATGTTTCCATTAATGACAAAGGGGGAGATTGTTGGAAATATTTTCATTGATGTCAAAGGTCTATCATTACTGGTGATAAAGGCCCCATTACATTTAGTGATGTTTATAATAGTTATATCTTGGCTAATGTGTGTTAATATTTATTTAATATTAATGAATATATTTTTGGTTGCATATAAGACAAAAAAAGGGCCCATGGAGAAGTCAAAGAGGCAAGGGGTAAAGACAAAAGAAGAATGGGGTGCATTTTCCCATTAAGAGTCATCTTGGGGAATTCCAAGAGTCACCAAGTGAAGACAAAAGAGGAAGGGCATAATTTATCATGAAGGGACACCTTGAAGAATATGAAAAGTCACCAAGATAAGGAAAAAAGAGGAAATGATGCTTTTGCTTATGAAGGGTCACCACATGACTTTTCAAATGCAAGGATATGAAGGTTCATGCAAGTTTGGCACCATTTTTCATGAGGATTGAAGGGCCACAAAGGGGGAAGGCCAAAGGTCATTTGGAAAGATATAAATAAAGTCTTGAGAGGCCATTTGTAGTGAGTGAGATAGAGTTTGATTTGAGATAGTAATATCTAGCTTAGAAGATTAGTAAGAGATGAGTATGATTTGTATTTGTTATATCTAGCTTAAAAGAGCAAAGGTGAGAGAGGAAAGAGATTTTGTAATGAACTATCATTTGTTGAGATAACAACATTGATAGATAGTTGTGTGGTATACACAAAGGGGTTGGTGCTCCTATGGTTTGGTGCTCATGAATTATTGTTGTGTTGGTGCTCAACAAAGGGGTTGGTCATCCTGTGGGTTAGTGCTCACAAATTGTTGTTGTGTTGGTGCTCAACAAAGGGGTTAGTGCTCCTATGGGTTGGTGCTCATGAATAGTTTTAGTGTTGGTGCTTAGCAAAGGGGTTGGTGCTCCTACAAGTTGGTGCTTGTGAATATTGTAGTTTGAGTTGGTGCTCACTCATATACTTGAGATTTTTCTCCATGGTTTTTCCCACATTGGGTTTCCACATTAAATCTGGTGTCTCTCTCTCTATCTTGTGTGGTGTTTATTGTTTTAGTTTTATTGCATTTCTTAAATGTTTGGTTAAGTGGAATTTGATTAAGGGAAAGTTTATAATATTTATGATATACTGATTCATCCCCCCTCTTAGTATATCTTGTGCTTAACACATACCTCATATGCAAGGTAAGATTTATCTCTTTCATCCACTATTATGTATGAAATCTAGTAGATTCTTCATTAGGGTTGTTTGGGTTTTTATCCCTCACTAAATTATCTTTAATGAGGCCATTTTAAATCATATAATACTATAGATAAGTATATCTAATATTTTATGACCTCTTTTACACCTATGGAAAGAAAGGATTGTCCTAGGAGCTTGAAGGAACCACTCTCTTTACAAAATTCTCATGTTTTAGTTATGAATGTGGATGTATAAATATACATTCCTACATACTTGTATCATAAAAATAATTACTAGATTATTATATATTATTCCATCATCATCTTACCCTCTCAAACTTGTTAATAAGGTTAAAACTTTCTCTAAGACAATAAAAATGCTCTCAAACATCTATCTTTGCTTATGAAACCCTATTTGATGATCTTTTTTTTCATTATTTCATATTCTCAATGCATTTGAATAATACATTAGAATTTTTTGAAGTGTTTCACCATTATACCTCGGTATGATTAACTTTCAATATGATCAAAGGGCCTTGAAATAAGACTTGGACCTTATGTCCTGCCTATATGATGACAAATCACTCTTAACATGCATACTTATGGTATTTCATTATATTTGGTTTTGATAACTTGATGAGTTCAATAAAATTATGAGCACATTTTTTTATCTCTCCCATGAATTGAAAACCCTCATATCACTAGAGTTCTTCTTGCTACCTCAATCATCCATGGCCCTAATGATTGTGGAAAACTATAGGTCACCAACATGTTGTGAATTTTTGGGGTCCAAGCAGGAATTAATAAATATTAAATGAGTGTTAAGATCATTTTATTTGATATAAATATAATGTGAGACCCTTAACCATGTATCTTCAACTACATGGAGCCTTGAAACATCAAAACCCCATTATTAATAATCTACAACCTATTTTAAAGTGGATATTTAAAACTTATTTGAGATCACACATACCAAATGAGGTCTGAAGGATGATATTAAAGGATATAATATACCCCCAAGATCCTTTCAAATTTCATTCATTATTTTATCACTCTTTAAACTATCATTTCAATGAAAAAATTGAGCCTGTGTGGAAAGAGGGGGCATTTTTGACTGCCTTCACTCTTAACAATTATTCATAAAGGATGATCCATTAATTTGATAACTATGGACATATATTTTAAGTTTATGAGTATGCATATCAACCCCCAATATAATTATTTATAACTTTCTCTCTCTCTCTCTCTCTCCTCTACATACCAAGAGAAAACTAATGACTATTTTGGAGCTACCAAGGACATGATAGGAGATAAGAGGGTGTTAAATGTTTTTATAAGACCTATAGCTCATAAAAACGCCTAATTTTAATTTGAGGGAGATGGAAAATACCATGGAAGTGCTTGAAGATAAACCTAACTTTGGAAAACTTACAACTATGCCTCAAAAGAGACATCCATAACACTAAAAACTACCATATCTACTTGACAACCTTGATGGAGCTATATTAATGGAGTTTTCCATGATTACAAAAATGTATGGAAGAATAAAAGAGATTAATCATGTTATTTACCTTTCATTTATTTCACATATTCTTTATTGAATATTACAAAATGCATAGAGATGCATTTGAACTGGGTTATGACATTAGAAAAGAATCTAACATATTTTTTAGCACTTATATAGATAAAAGGATGTATGGGGTGAATTTACATGTGTTAAATGACTCCAAAGGTCTTATCAACCCTTGACACCTTTGAACTTAGTTAGATAAATCTTGAAAAGGATATACAAACACAAACCAACATAAGACCATTACCTTAAACTTTGCTAAACATGACTTATAAAGGATATTTTAAAGGTATTCAATCAAAGTCAAAACGTGATAGACCCTATATTTTATGAACCTGATCTAAGGTATCCAAAATTTGGCTAACATATTTGGCAACCTCTTGGGTATGTTTGCCTACTAAGCATACTAGACTATTAGCCTAGTCCATCCATTAGGTTATGGAGTCACTTTCCCTCATTGTGAGACACAATACTACCTTGAAAAAGATGAGAAATTAGAAAAACATTCCATACATACAAAACACAAAAATAATATAAGACAATCTAACACACTTGTGCTAATAAGCACTTAGGTAAAATAAAATATAAGAAATATACTACACATAAATAACCTCAACATAACTTCCTCTTCTAAGATCAAATGGAAAGATCCTAAGATCACCATTCTCCCATGAAATTATATTGTCATATTGTGAGTGATGTCTAATTAGGTATTTCTCATTGAGTGAGATATTTCACATACATTCTAAGATGTTGGTGCACTCATGGTCTCTTTGACTATCAACCATACCTTCTTACTTCATTCCCTTTTCTGTAGATTGACTATGTGGTTAGGAACAAAGTCATACTTATCCCAATCTTGTCTTATTGGCACAAACAATTCTATCTTTGCCTCATCAATAGGTTCCTCTTGATTTCCTATGGCCACTTAAAAAGAGTTGTCTTGGAATATATTCATGTTTTTCAAACTCCTTTATAAATATAAAATCTATTCCCATGTTTCAACATGGCCTTATTGAGGCACACTCTAATTAGTGTATTCTTTTGTTCCATATTATCAAGATCATTCTATAGTGATTCTTCCACTATTATAATATCATGATCATTGACATTATTTTCATGGCAATAAGGATTAAAATTATCATTTTAAATGAAACTAGGAATCTTAAAACCAAAACATACCTCTTCTTGGATACTTGAAACTCTTTTAAGACTATCTATTTATTATAAAACTTCTATGAGTTGGTCAAGTATCCCCCCTTCATAATATTTAGGACTATTATTTTGAAGGAGAGTGATTTTCATGTCATCAAATAAATCTCCAAGATCGCCTTCTTCTTGGCCAACTAGTATGTCTTCCTCTTGAAGATCACTTTGGTCATGGATGTGTTCTTGAACATAGAGATTAGGCTTACCTTCTTAGCCAATTTTTTTACTTTGAATAATTATATTCCCCTCATCAAGAGGTTTATCCTCCTCTTACTCTAAGGTTTAAACTAAGTTTTATGATTTGATATTCTTCAAATAATTATATTCTTTTCATTTATGATAAAATTACCTCTCTCTTTACCAATTGAGATATCTTGAGAGACATATAGTTTCATCTCAATTGTAATCAGCATATTACCACCTTGTTCACTTTTTAGAAAACCATCCCTCCCTTCATCTCAAAAGACTGATTTGTTCTTTTCTTCACCAAGGAGTGTTTGAATGATTACTTATTCATAATATACACATGAATTATCCCATTCATATCCTTTTTGAAAATAAACTATCACTTCAATTTGAATTTATTCCTCAAGGAGGGGTTTCTCAACCTCACTAACAAGTTTTGATCTCTCATGATCAATGATGTTATCTATCTCTTCCTTATATTCACTAATGAATCCTTCAAACCTAAAATTATTTGGTTTTCAACTTTCTCCACAAGGACTTCATTATTTATTTGAAATCTCTCTTGAATTGATCTCCAATATGGGAAAGTTTTATGTTCTTCAAGATTCTCAATAATAATTTCTTTCTTGCCTTGGATTCCCACTTGAATTGAATTCCAATATGGGAAATCGTTAGGCTCTTTATGAGGGATGGGTGGAGATTAAATAGGTTTAGGTTATTCTTTGATATCAACTACTAGATATGAGCTTGTTACACTTTGTTTATCCCATGACTTTGCCACTTGATTACAACTTGGAATTTTAAGAGACATTTTGGAGGGGCTCTTTAGGAAGAGTAATGGAATTTTGTGTGAAGAGAGCCTCATTATTTTTCCTCCAAATAGAAATAAAACACTCTAATCCTAATTTATCTTGATCCTCAACCATATCAATAATAAAATATTTCCTCTTTTGTATGTTCTCTTGGATTAATTCCAAGACAAGAAGGCTTGAGGAATGTGTGAAGGACTTGGAATGATTATAAACTCACTTGATTTAGTATTTTGAGAAATAATATGTGGAACAAAATATGGGTAAGATGGAGTAGGAAAAATCACACAAGGCTAATAGTAATGAGCTTGCTTCCCTTGATGAACCATTAGCTTTTACTCTATACATTTAATTGGACCACCTATGTCCAACATGTCATTAGTGAGTCTTTGTTTTTTTTATCTCTTAATAGGTTCCCATTGTATTTCAATTAGTTATAATGAGTCTCTCACATTTTTAATGAGATGACAAGGAACACTTATCCCATACTCATTTTATCTATTAATTTATATTATATACCTTTCACAACCTAAGATAATTTTATTGAAGCATGATATAGACTAATTAGAAATGTGACTATGCTAACTAGGAGTAGCATGGTCTTGATAAGGCTGATTAAAAGGATAAATAGGCTTCTAACGAGGTTGACTTGGGGTGGGAGATGGCATATAACACTGATGGAAAGCTTCGTAAGGATGTCAAGGCAAAGAATAAGTATGATACTCTTAATAAAAAGGCTGGTAAGACTCAACATACTACTAATATAGATCAAACAACTACTGATAGAGATCAACATAATCTTGACATGGCTCAACATGGGGCTGATAATGATCAATGTGCTATTGATATGATTCACCAACTTGAGTAAAATAGAAATCAACACCAACCTCATCCATAAAACTTCATGAGGAAGGTAAATAAAAATATAAATTTCTTGAAATATTAATTTGGATTATAAAAATAACATAATACACTTAGATTCATCACTGGTGCCTATGTTCATGCCTCTAAAGGCTTATACATTGAAGAACACACCAATCACTCTTCAACAGATGAACACTCTTTTTCCACTAAATGTGATAGAAATATTATCATCAAAAGTTATACCCTTCATTAGGTTTTAAAGCTTCCTCACTTAAGTGATAGCATGAAGATACCTCTAGACTATGGGTGGCCTAACCAGTGAGGTGAATCTATAGATAGGGATATATCCCTTGATTTTATCACCCTAAACTACTACTAGACCTACTTCTTGCAAATGAAAAGGGCAACAGAAAATGAAATTAAAATAATATAGTGAGGTTATGAACCAAATTTAAACCCTCCACTTGACCATAATTCACTAAGAACATGAACTAGGCTTGAACCTGATTACCCTACCCAATAAAGACCTTCAAGAATGAGTGTTTCAACATGGAGGTCATAGACAATGTATTTAACAAGAGGGATAGTCAAAAGGTATAATAAAGACACTAATGACTTAAATAAAATTTTAAACTATGAAAATGTATCTAAAAATCATCATGTGACCTTAAAGAAGACAATCCATTTGTAAAGACATAGGAGAAGACAAATGAGAGAGAGTAAAAATACTACTACTAGCATTTATGAACAATCACACATGTACACTAGTTAAAAACATTTGATAAGGTAATAATTAGTTTTATTCAACATTAAAAATCATATTAAAAGAATTTATTTGAGTAGGTATTCACCATACTCAACCAAAGGATCCATTACACATCATTCAAGGCTGTATATATAGGACAGAGAGAGAGAGAGAGAGAGAGAGAGAGAGAGAGAGAGAGAGAGAGAGAGAGAGAGAGTAATACCAATGACAAGTGTCACTTCATCCAAGTTAGTTATAGTTTAAGAGGAGAGTATAACATTAGTTTTGTCTATCTCCTTAACATGTGTTGGTTTTTTTATGATGATATTATAGAGAAAATTTGTATAATAGACTCTTTAACACCCAATATGACTCATCAACCTTATTTTAAACTATATATTCTTGGCCAAAGAGGAGTTACAAGATTATGTTTAAAACTTGGCATATTTATCAAGATTCCTTGATATATAAAATTCCATCCTAGTAAAATTTCATGTTCTTTCCATCTTGGGAGTGAATGAGAATTGATTTTTCAACTTATTCATGTTGCCATGAACTTGCAATTTAATCCTCCAAGTAAATACCGATCATCTTTATTCTCTTAGGCCTAGTTGACCCTTTGTATACTATAATACCATTATTAAGACCTATAAATGGAATATTAAGTTCAAAAATACTTTTATCTTGGATTAATAACACTCTACAAATGGTTAGGAAAACTTATAGGCCTCAAAACCCTACAATATAGCTTCAAGAGGTAGTCTTTTAGGTCAAAACATTGTACATTTCTACCACGTGTCAGGTGATGGTTACTTAAGGTGATATTAGGTGTATATATTTCATAAAAGTTATTATAATATCATTAAAGTTTATTTAAGGTAACTAGGAAGACTTATATCTCTATCAAACTCTTAGAAGGGTTTAGAGAGGGTTTAAAGTGGCCTATCATCTTAACAATAATTCTTAAAGATGAGGGGTATAATCCCTGAACCAATGGTAAAACTTTTTATCACACAGGGATATAATTCCATGGATAATATATTTATGTCCCATGAAAATTTTCCTACAATATCCAAGAACAAAATTGAGCCTTCTTGAGCTTCTCAGAGTGAAAAATAAGGTTTGGGAGGTGGTTACATTATTAAAGATGATTCATAGAGAACAAAGGCATAATCCATAAACCAATTCCATGATATGAAAGTAGGTAATCATATATAACATATTATAACACTAATATTACCAATTAAATACCTCTATGTTGTTATGCTCTTAGAAATATATCCTCTCAAGCTAGTAAGACTATGTGTGTGTGTGTGTGTGAGAGAGAGAGAGAGAGTTTGGCTGTAAAATGTAAATTTGATGATAAGTTTGAGTTTTATATGATGTGTTTAGGCATTTAACACATTTTAAAAGTTTTAAATGTGGTATTATAATATTAATTTACTTCTCAAAGTTTATGCATCTTGGTTTTCACATTTTGAGGGTTTGAAGGTAATTAGGTCTATCTAACCCTAATGGCCTTGTTTAGAGTTTGTATTCATAATATAATGGATCAAATAATTGTAACCATTTTAATCATGATCCCCCAAATTTTTCACATCTTATAAAATCCAAATATCAATGCAAAGTTGCATAATATCCTAACACTTTTGAAGGAAGACTTGAAACTCTTTATTAGGCCTATAGGTCTACATTTTAGGCTTCTTGGGTAATTAACACTCATAATGAATTTTATTATTGTTTAATTTTAATTATATAGAATAAAAACCTTATATCATACCCTAAAATATTTATCACACTTATTAAGCCTCAAACTACTTTAGAATGCATATCCTCCTCAAATTGCTTAAACACACTTGTAGGTGTTCCTTCTTGGCTTGATAGTTTTTAGTGTACAAGAATGGTTATCTTAATAAATATTTTCCTATCCTATACCATATAAAAAATATTATATATCTTTGTCATATCTCTCATATCTCTTTTGTTCTTCAAACCTCATCTTCCAATAGAGGGTTGATTACATTTTCTTGAAAGTAAAGACCTATAGGTTTGTAAACATAGGTTTGCATTTTATCATTTTGATCCCATTTAAAATGAATTATATCATCATATTGGACCTAAAATAACCTATAAATTTATTAAAAAATATATTCATGAGGTTATATACCTCCTACATCATATGCAAGGTAATATTTATCTCTTTAGTCCACTCTTATGTTAGTATTCTAGTAGATTCTTTATTAGGCTTGTTTTTATTTTTAGCCCTCTCATGGAATTATCTTTAATAAGGTAATTATCCATAATATGATAATATATTAATTATATCCAATATCATATGACATATTTTACACCTATGAAAATCAAGGATTGTCTTAAGAGGTTCAAGGCGCCACTCTCTTTGCAAAATTCTCAAGTTTTAGTTATTAATGTGAACATACAAGTCTAAAAAACTTTAGGTATACATTAATAATTAATTGGATCATAAAAATAATGATTGTATTCTTATATTATATTTCATAATCACCTTAACCTCTTATATCTATTGGTAATGTCAAAACTTTCACCAAGACATTGAAAATGTTATCAAACATCTATCTCTACTTATGCAACCTTATTTGATTTTACTAACTATATTAGATCCAAATGATGATAATTTTTTCATTATTTTGTTTCCTTTTGAGAGTATATTATAATTGGGTGAATTTTTTCACCATTATACCTAGGTATGATCAACTTTCAAGATTATCATAGGGCCCTCAAACAAGACTTAGACCTTGTGTCCTACCTGTATTCTGACACAATCACTCTTAGCATGTATAATCATGATATTTATTTTATTTGGTTATGATAAATTTATTATGTCAATAATATTGTGAAAAAATTATTTTCATATCCTCCATGCATTAAATTCCCTCATATTGTTAGGGTTATTCCTACTACCTTGATCATCCATGGATTGAATGCTTGTGGAAAATTATAGGTCACCAACATGTTGTGAAGTTTTGGGATCCATGAAGACATGAAAAAATATAAATTATATTTCATATAATTTGAGGGGATGTAAAAATTATGTGATACAATTGACCATGTAACTTCATCTACTTTGAAACATCAAAACCCCATTGTCAATAGTCAAAAACCTATTTCGAAGTGGCTATTTATTACTTATTTGAGATCATGTGTGAAAAATTAGTTTTTAAATATAATATACCCCCATTTATTTTCCTATTTCACTCATGCTTTTAACACTCTTCAAACTACCATTTCAATGAAAAAATTGAGCTTGTGTGGAAAGGGGGGCATTTTTGACTACCTAAACTCTTAATGATTGTTTATAAAGGATGATAAATTAATTTTAGAAACATGTACATGGATTTAAATTTAATTATAACCCTTATCAACCCATAAGACAATTAATTCTAACTCTCTCTCTCTTCACTACATACCAAGAGAAAAAATTTAACTATTTTAGGGATGTTAAGGACCTGATAGGAGAGAAGAGGAGTTTTTATACTTTTATAGTACATGTAGCTCTTAAAATCACCTGATTTGAGTTTTAGGGATATTGATGAGGCCATTTGGGTTCTTGGATATTAATCTCAACCTATAAAACTTGTAACCATGCCTCAAAAGAGACCTTCATAACATTGAAAACTACCATATCTACTTGACAACCTTGATGGAGATATATTAATGGAGTTTTCCATGATTGTACAGATGTATGGAAACATATAAAAGATTAATAATGTTATTTACCTAATTTTTATTGAACATATTATTCTTTAACATTATAAAATACATAAGGAATCACTTTAAATGGGTTATAACATTAGAAAATAGATTCTAACATCCATTTAGGCACTTTTACAAACTAAAGGTAGTATGGGGTGACTTGAGATATGTTAAATTAATAAAAAAATGTCTTATCAACCCTTGAAACATTTAAACTTAGTTGGTTAATTAATGAAAAGGATAGACAAGTGTAAACCAACATAAGACCATTACCTTAATTTTATCAAAAATACCTTAAAATTTGCTAAATATGACTTATAAGAAGATTTAAAATGTAGTTAGTCAAGATCAAAACATGATAGACCAAGTTTTTTATGAGCTTGATCTATGGTATCAAAAAATTGGTTAATAGTATGTTTGGTGCTATATAGATCTAGTACCTAGACTACATCATTGATCACACAGGCAGTTATGTAGATCTAGAGAAGATCAACATGATCCAAGATTAGAATAATCCATGCAATCTCACATAATTGAGAATTTTATTAGACTTGATAGCTTCTAACACATATTTATCCTTAGTTTTTTACATGTCTCTTAGGCTCTCATCTAGATAACACATTCAAAATCCATGTTCAATTGGACTCATGCAAGAAAATGTACTTTTGAGGAACTCAAGAAATGCCTTTACATAACACTAATTGTCACAATTCCCAACATTACGCATTCCTTTAAAATTAACAATGATGCATATAACTATGCACTTAGTGCAGTACTCATGTAGTATGGACATCAAGTCACATACCACTCAAAGATGTTTAGAAACATAGTGTAAAGGTACTCTACCTATGATAAATAACTATATTCTATTATACAAGTAATAAAGTAATGGTGACACTATATTTTGGGGAAGTAGATAGTTTTTCATTTGAACCATAAGCCACTTTAGTAATTATAGATGCAGAACAAGCTATACAATGTGTGATACATGAAATGGATGACTTACCTATAATAGTTTCATTTTATGGTCAAGCACAAGAAAGGGAAGGATAGAAAGGTAGTAGATTGACTTAACTATTCATGTTCTCATCATAGTTCCAGACATGTATGACCATAAATTCATACATTGAGTACCCCTCTACTCAGCTAACTAGGACTTTTTAGTAAATTACACCATACTAGTGTAAGGTAAACAAGTGTAGGATTTTTAACTATCTAACCAACATCTTTACAATCTTGGGTATATGTGTGTTACTAATGGTGCACTCCCTAGTGACTCATCTAAGAGGCTCAATGTGCTAAGACCTTGGGAAAATTTAGTGTGATAAAGACTCTAGCTCCATTATATTCACACTTATACTAGCCACACATGTGCACAAACATGGAATGCCACATCAAGTCTTGCATTCTTTATTATATTTCCAAGCCCATAAAAAGGAAGCTAGGACTTTACACACCTCTATCAATTTTATCTAGACGATGGGGATATATTATCAAGGATTTCATGGATGTTTTACCTTTGATGATATGACAACATGATATTGTGTTTGTTGTAGTGGATATTTTTTCTAAAATGGCTATCATGGTTACATGTAAAAAATAAATTGGCATAGTTATCACTATGTAAGCTTTCTTATACCATGTTTGGGTTCATTTTAGGATTCTAATATCTATCATATATAATCAAGATCCATGATTTGTGAATAATTTTTTGAAATCATTATGGGACTTTATGGGTACACAATTGGATTATTTGATGACCTTTCATCCATAGACAAATGGGCAAACCAAAGTGGTTAATCACACATTTATTCATATTTTATTCTTCTAAAACTATGCACATGATTATAATTGGTATGTCAGTATATTTTACATTAAACATGCCTAAAATATATCCATTCATATCTTTATTGGTCATAATCCATTTAAGACATGTCTTGAGTTTTAACTATTGACCTCTCAAAACATCTACTGTGCATTAGTTGGCACTGATTAACACACACAAAAATGGGAAATGGATCAAATTTAGAAATTTTTGTGACACATCAAGTATATTCATCAAAAAATATATTATATAATATCTTTCACATAATTAGAGGACAAGGAGAATCATGATTGATGTAAAACTTGCCCAAGTTTATCTCTCTTAACCTTAATTAATGAATCACTTATTTAGGATTGGGTTTGTATAAACACTAAGCATGAAAAATTATATATTATCCTAAATATTATGTGGTTATAAAATATCTATCATGATTATAATAGTTTCATGATAAATCTTTACCCATTTATGATAGTCTTCTTCAATTTTATTTCTACTTATATAGCTCTACCTATGTAATACTCAATCCTTGTAGCCCTATTTTATTGAAAATGAAATTGTACGAACAAATAACAAATATTTATGAGATTCTATTGAAATATTATAATTTATCTTATATGAACACACTTGTACGTTAAATTTTAGAGTCTAACTCTTCCCCTAGGTCAACTTTCTCTCTTTTAGCCTATCCAATTAGGCTTTTTTTAGCCCTTCCATAAAACCTCTCTCTATAAATCCATAAAAAATGGTCTATACAACTATATAAATTATTGATTCAGTTAATTCACACAAAAATACACTATATTACTAGATTTTATGAATTTTAGTTAGTTCAAACACCTCTAAATGACTAAACCCTAGTTTAGGGCTTATTCTACCCTATCACAGGTGGAGAGTGAAAATAAATCCACTGGGAACATATTACAAGGTTTAAAGATGGATAAAAAGTTCCAAAATGTATACCTAGAAATCTTACACATTTTTATTTCAATGGTCAACATTTCATAACCCTCAAATCACTCACAATAAGAAAAAACCCAGTCTTGTAGGAATGTATTCTATCTGAAGGAAACAAGGTAAGCAGGGTTTCACTATATTTCAACATCAAACGACTCCAAAAACTTTAATAATATTATCCCCACATATTAATACTATTCTAAAACTATTTCCAATCTCTTTTTTAATCAAATAGAAGATTCACTTTAAGATACAAGACTCAGAATTTTTGGTTTTAGGATTATCTACTTACAATGAACAATACTTATGACTAAAAATAGAATATGACCATCTTACACCAAATATGTATTAAAATAGGATAATTCCATCCATTATTGTGTGTTTTTACCTTCTAATTATTTATATTACTCAATTTAATAAAATATCAAATTCTCATATTACTCTGTAAATAAAACTGTGTGAGTGTATACCCTATTTAACAGGCTTGATAGTCTTTTCAAAAGTGACTTCTTCCAACACAAAACAATAATTCACTATATAAAATTAAAAAAAACATAATTTTATAATAAAAATATCAATAATCATTCAAAAAAATCTACTTACCACTCTGAGTTTTCCATCACACATATACTCTGTCCACCATGCAAATTCAATACAAACAAAAAATTGATATCATAGTCCTTGATTCAAATACTTTATTTATTTCCATGTCCATTCTCTATCATCATAAAATTTAATTATATATTATAAACCATAAATATCTCAATACATTTATATCTAAGTGAATAAATTATTCTTGGAGACTTTCCCACATAGAGGTCCTTCATTCCATTGCATATTCTTGTTTTTACATAAAAATACCAATATATGAACTTGATTTTAGGATAAATAAATATTAAGGACCTTATCATAGTCTAAATACCTCTTATGAAATTTTTATACACCTTTAAACCTTCACAAATACATTAAAATCCTTAGACAAGGCTTGAAAATTCAAATTTTCAAAAAGAGCATTTTGGCAGGAAAAGCCATAATTTAAATTGTATACATCTTTAGACAACCTATATCACACCTAAAGATAAATTAGGACCTATCACACATATTAAAAAATTAAAAGACTACTTAAATCCAAAATTGAGTCTATTTTGGGGTCTTTATAGGATGCCCATGCATCATACAACCAAGTTGAAGAATGAATGCCATAAGTGTTGACTTGGTGTATGCTCTTGTTCACTTGAAATGTACCTACTTATAGAAGGTGTTTGCTACTACTTGCCTCTTATATAGGTGAACATGTTATTGGGCCCAAAAATTAGTCCTTCTTTGGTTCATCTTCTTTAATTATGTACCTACACATGTAGTAAACTTGTTAAGGAAAACATAGCTATTGTCCTCTACTACTTGTATTGAGTGTGTATACCATGCTTCCACTCCTTTAAACTTATCCATCATAAACTTGATTCCATTATGTAATAGTAATAAAAATGTGTCTTCTTTATCCTTCATAAATTCTTATTTCTTTATCCACTTCACTTCATATATGTCATCTTTTTTGTCTTTGCATGCTACATAATTGTGTAATTGCTTGGTTTTATGATATACTTCTCCATCATAACTACCTTCTATGTAATGTATTTACAAAGAATACATGTTCTCTTCTAACTTATCATTTTCTTGACTTTACACTCTTATAGGATTATATTCACTTGGCTATCCTTCATGGACCTATTGTATGTTACCCAACCCTTTAACATTCCTCTCTTGTTTTAGACTCTCCCTCGAGCATTAGAGTTTATCTACTGCTCTTTCTATGAAGTAAAAAATTGAAATCATTGAGAAATGCTAGGATAAACTTTAAATAACTCACTTACATACTCACTTGAAAAAATATTACTTGGAAAAGGTACTACCATCTCACTTTATGATGCCACAATCTCCTTGGGCTATTCATCCATCTTTATATCTTCATCTTGCTACACCATCTCTTTGTGTCCTATATTCAACACTTTATAAAATACACCAATAATATGATCATACTTATTCAAAGGTATCAATGTGTGCTTGTTTCCATTATGTTATAATGAATATGTGATCTTCACTTGATCATGACTAGTTGACATATCAAACTACCAAGGTCTTCCAAGTATTACATGACAAACATCCATGGGGATGATATCACACATGAGTTTATCCTTAACATTGTTCATTAACAAGCACATGGTATCCCTTCTAAAGCTAATAAGCTTTGTAAGGTGTAGGATGTGTTAACCTTTTGAGGCTTAAATTACTTACCATGTCATTTAGAACCAAATTATATGTGCTCCTTAAATATATGATCATCTTATAGCATTTACCATGGGACTTACATATTGTTCTGAAAAGTGTTTTCCATTGAGTAGGATTTTTTTCCTTTGGTTGCTTTAGCAATGTCCTCCTAATAAAAAGTGACTCATTATTTAGGATCTTGAAGATGTTAATTTGATCCAATACTTTCTTATTCTATAGGCTACACTACTTTATTTCTACTTTCACTTCTATGTGTTATTTTTTGTTGCTCCTCTAGGCACTCCCAATATCTATAACCAACATACTTGTTGCATTTTAAGCAATTTCTTATGAATCCACTAGTACCTCTTCCTCTAGATGCATCTCCACCTCTGTAAGATTCCCTTCTACCCCTATAACCACCTCTTGGTTATATCCCTTGCCTTTGTGCACTACTTTCACCTTCTTCATATTCATTCTAGCTTTCATAGTCTCTTCTTCCTACCATTGGTTTATATTTACTCTTGCTTATTGTGTGTCTTATTGTCAAATTTTCTTTAGATTTCAAGGCTGTTTTATAAGATTCTTCAAATATTTTCAAATTTAGAATGCTGATCTGATCTTATATGGAAATTTTAAGACCATTTAGGTAACTTGCTACCTCTTTATTATCCTCTTCCAAGTGGTCTATTCTGATTGTCAACCTATGAAACTCTTTTGTATATTACTTCACTAAATGTCCCTTTTTCTTGATATTTTTCAATATCCTAAACTAGTGTGTGTGTTAGTCCTTAGGCATGAATTTTCCCTTTATATTCATCACCATCCTATCTCATGATTGTCTCTTTGGCTTCTCTCTTCCTGGATTCCATCTCACCATAAATAAGCATGTCCTTTCAATCTTATGATTGTAAATTTGACTTTATTATTTTCATCAAATTCTTCATAATCAAAATACTTATCCATGGATATTATCCAATCTACTAATTCATCCACATTAAGATTGCATTCATACATTAGCACATCTAACTTAGGTTTTAAACTCATCTTCATCATGGATTTGATAAATATTTCTTCCACTCTATCTTATCTTTCTTCTTCCTCTTATATTATATGATATTATTCTTCTCTATCACTATCATATTTAGCTATAACTCTTCTTCTTTGGGATATCTCCATAGCTTCCATTCTTGCCTACATATTCCTCATCTCAATGACCATATTTACCATGGTCTATTTCATTCTCTCAATTGTAGTAGGTTGTCTTGGTATCTTATCTTCCATATTAACCTCCTTATATTTTCCTATGACCTTCTTGCTCTAATACTGAAATGATGCAATGCTTTCACAAGTTTATCTCTCTTATCCTTAATCAATGAATCACTTCCTTAGGCTTTAGTTTTGTAGAAACACTAAACATGCAAAGGTATAGATTCTCATGACTATTATGTGGTTATAAAATCTTTATCATTATTATAATATTTCCATGAAAAATATTCACCTCTTTATGATAGTCTCCTTCAATTCTCTTTCCACTTATATAGCTTTGCCTATGTAATATTCAATCTTTGTAGCCCTATTTGATTGAAAATTAACTTTTATGAATAGATAACACATATTTTTGAGATTCCATAGACATATTTTACTTTCCATTGTATGAACACACATGTATGTCAAATTTTAGGGTCTAACTCTTCCCCTAGGTCTACTTTCTCTCTTGTAGCTTATCCAATTAGGCCTCTTTTAGCCCTTCCACAAAACCTCTTTATATAAATCCATAAAAAATGGTCCATATAGGTATAAAAATTATTTATTAAGCTATGTTACACAAAAATACACTAGATTACAAAATTTTGTGAATTTTGGTCACTTCAAACTCCTCCAAATGACCAAACCCTAGTTTAAGGCTTATTCTACCCTATCACAGGTCAAGAGTGCAAATAAATAAACTAGGAAAATTTCAAAAGGTTTCAAGAGGGATAAAAATTTCCAAAATGTCTACCTATAATTATTACAAATTTTTAATTTAGTGGTCAACATTCAATAACCCTCAAATTACTCACAAGAAAAAACTCAATCTTACATCACTGTATTCTATTTGAATGAAATACGGTAGGTAGGGTTTCACTATCTTTCAACATAGAATTAATCCAAATCCTAAAATAACATTATATCCATGTAATAATAATAATATTATTATAAACCTCTTTCCAATACATTTTTGAATCAAATAAAAGATTCACTACAAGATATAATACTTAGAAATCTAGGTTTTAGGACTGTTTGCTTACAATGAACAAGATTTATGACTAAAATTGAATATGACCATCATAAAAAAATTGTTTATTAAAATATGATCATCCCTCCATTAATTAGTGTGTTTAAATTTTAATTATAAATAGGATTTAATTAAATAAAATATCTAATTCTCAGATTACTCCCTAAACAAAATTATGTGTGTATACCTTGTATAACAGGCTTGGCAATATTTTCAAAAGTGAATTCCTAAGAAAGAAAACTATAATTACATATATAATATTAGGAAACATAATTTTATCACAAAATTATCAATAATCATTCAAAAAAATCTAATTACCACTCTAAGTTTTCCATCACGCATATACTCTATCTACCATGTAAATTCAATACAAATAGAAAGTTGATATCACAGTCCTTGATTAAACTAGTTTATTTATTTAAATTTCCATTATCTATCATCCTAAAATTTAATTAGTTATTAAAAATAAAAATTAACTCAATAAACTTATATCCAAGTACTTAACTAATTCTTGGAGACTTTCTTATGTAGAGGTCCTTCATTACATTGCATATTCTTGATTTTACATAAAATGACCAATATAAGACCTTGAATATAGGATAAAGAATGTATTAAGGAAATTTTAATAGTCTAAAAACATATTAGACAATTTTTATACACCTTTCCACTTCACAAATGCATTAAAATCCTTAGACAAGGCTTGAAAATTTAAATTTTCAAAAAGAGTATTTTGGCAAGAAAAGCCATAATTTAAATTTTATGCATCTTTAGGCAACCTATACCACACCTAAACATAAATTTAGACCTCTCACACCTATGTAAAACTAAAATACTAATTAAAGACAAAATTTATTCTATTTTGGGGTCATTATAGGATTCTCCTGCATCAATGATGCACATCACACACCTTATGTAATCTAATTTTTTTATAAGGTTTGGTTACACCTTCAAAAGGAATGATTCAAAGGTCTAGATAATAAGATCAAACCTTTTTACTCTATTCCTTACACCATTCTACATGTATCTAGTGAGAATGCCTTTATTTTTTATCTACCCCATACTTGGGCATGCACCTAATCTTTAATGTGGAACTTTTTAAGCCTTACACATTGCCACTTATTAAGCCAATAATGACATAACATAATTTTGATTTGGATCTCAAATGCTTATACCCTAATAAAAAGGACCAGATCATCAAATTGATAGACACATGAACCCTCCATGAAACACATCAATTTTAATGAGTGGTTAAGGTTGGAAAATATGTTAACCAATCAAAGTGGTACACTTCTTAAAAACTTCAAGTGAAATTCCCTCAACTATGCAATGATGGAATGTATACCATTTTTGTTTAAGAAATTGTGGATGATATATGTACAAATAATACATATCTTAAAATACTCTTCATTTGTTCTATTTTGTATATATCTCACCTCTCACACAATCATGCATACTTCTTTCCTTGAAGTTTGTAGATAACCTTATGCACAAGTATCATTCTTGCTCATATATTTTTTGGCATTAATACCTCAAATTGTAACTTTCACACCTCACTACATACTTCATAGCTCATAATATTTAATTCCTCACTACCACTTATTCATAGATTTGTTTACTCATTTAGGCCCCACTATAGCATAACCACATGTCAATAATACCTAACTACATGGATAACTCAAATAAAACAACTAAAAATTTCCAAAGAACTATGATATTAGGAATGGAAAAGGTTGGATATAGCCTAGAAATTAATTGTTCTCTCCATTATCAACTACTACATCTAGTAAGATTGACATTCTACCAACATCCTCATTGGTAACTGCACATCATTTATAAATGATATTGTATTATGAATGTTTAATATGTAACATACACATCTAATCATAGGTAATACAAGACTATAATAATTTGGTTGATGTAATACATAGTAGTAACATAGATAGTGTATTCTACAAATTTGCTCTATATATATGCATTGTAAGAATTATACTTTGTAATCCCCATTATTTCATTTATAAATATAAGTTGTATTTATTACAAGTAATACTTACACTATATTGAACATGTGTTTTATTTTTCCATTTGAGTACATCACTATGAGTTCACTCTACACAACCATACTCATTTACCCCCTACACATTGGATATTGGGCCCTGTGGTGTGGATCATGGTTTTTCCATAAAACATAGCCAACTGATCATCCTAAAAATATATTAAGGACATTTGACTACCCAAAATTAAATTCAAATTCAATCAAAAAAGTCTTTTATATTAATGACATTAGGATTGAATAAGATTTAGATCAATTCAAATTTTAAGTGTATTTATCTCATTGAATTATTTCAACCACCTAGGGGTTGGTTACATAACAACTTGAAGACTTGAAATTTGTTAAAGTAGACTATCTCTTCGATGGAATAATGGTTTAATATTTTATCAACTAATAGAATAGGACATATTTAGATAAGAAATTAGATAGTTTTTTGCCTTTTTTACTTTTTTCTCACCTTCTAGTTAGTTCTTTTCTTCTTTATATTACCCAAGGATTTTAGGACTTAGTTTTGTATTTACCTAAGTATTTAATGAGTCTAAATCAATATTTCATGAATTTTTCCATTTCATAAATACTTGTAAAGTGATATTAATTTTTTACACATGTATATGGTGACATTATTTCCCTTTTTTCCATAGCTAATGTTTCCCTCGGATTCTTGAACCACCTTTATCTTTTGGTTGTGTTATGTTGGAAAAGCAAAGATAAATTTTATCAAAGTATTTATATTATTAATCTAAATTTATATATTTACTCTATATATTAGGCTTATATTCTATTTATCCCTTTCTTATCTCTTTTGATCTTTTTTATAGACATTATTAGATTAGTTTTAGAGTATTTTGGATTACAATTAGTTTCTAAAGCTTTATATAAGTCACATGTTCATTTATTATTACTATTTATGTATTTTTAATTTATTTAATAAATGAAAACTATATATAAGCTTAAAATTAATTTTTAAATATAAATGAGATAATTAATTTAGTCTAAGATTCATTTCATAATTGTTGGTTTAAACCAACAAAGGCCCCTTGAACCATAATAAACCATAAAAACCAACTGAGTGCAATTAGTGTGATGAGAAATGATAGATATATACCTTTAGGGTGTTCTCTAAACCTTTTTTAAGGAGAGTTAGTGTGAGTCATCACATATCATATCTTATTGTTGTGTGTGTTAAATAGAATATCAACAAAGAACAAAAAGTATGGCCCATGATAATGATCTTAGCTAATGAGAGATAATTTTTGTGGTAATTAAGACTTAGCATAGTTTATATTTAGGATCAAGAAAGATATCCCAAATATAGATCAAAGATTAAATTCAATGAAATATACTCTAAAAGGTTGTAATATGACATGGTGGGAAATTCATCGATAAAATTGATTGTATTGATAAAAGTCATGTTAAATGATACATGATTGATTCTAGGTGGCCTATGTGATCTTTGAACAATTTCCATTTTTACATAAAGGATAATTCCCAAGTTTGATATCCATAGGTGTGTACATATATGGTCATCATAGGGTGTATAACTAAATTAGTAGATGCACCTATTCTAGCATATGTTATCACCTATTTTAATCACATGGTACATGCACTAAGAGTTTAGATTTGAAACCAAACATTGGCTACATGTTAAAAAATATTTTATAAAAATATTTGTGTTTGAATATAAGAACCCAATTATGAATAAATCTCTATAAAAACAAAAAAATGATTTCATGGATGTAAATAGGACATATCAGCTACACAAAATAAATATTTATAGGAAGAATCAATGCTATATTTGCATAAATCCATCAAAACTTTCATAGAATGTAAGGAGAAAGAAGAGTTTCTACTCATATATTGTAAAATAATATGGATAATGTAGAGTAGATATGATCTAGAGACATTAAAGAGGATTTATATTTGAAAATATTATTTTAACTAGAATGGGAGAAAGAGGAGCCTAAATATAATACCATAGTGAAAATAAGGGATATACAACTTATAAACATAAATATTCAAGATTAAGAAGGGGAAATGAAATTATGAGACTCTATTTAGAATGGGTCTAATAAAATATATCAACAACTAGTCAATAAGGTAGGTAAAAACATTAGTATAAATTATATACCTCAACTTGGAACCATGGGATATTATTAGACACAACACCATATTTTAGACACCATAAAATTGTTGAGAGAATATGAGAATTTATTTCTCATAAAAATATAAAGGTGTAAACCCATCTTTAGGATAAATTCATATCAACCTAAAAGAGTGTGCAAGGCCTATAAATAAGAACTTGTATAGACTAAACTTAAATATGAATATGCAATTAAATGTAGAGATTGATTATATGCAAGAATAATGGATCATATATCTAGTTGAAAAAATAGATTGAATAACTCATATGATGGTGTATCTCAATAAATAAAGAGAAATCATAGTATGTGGTGAATTTAAATCACTAAATGATACCTACATAAATGATCCTTTCTAATTCTATTCATAGCTAAATTCCTAAAATTAGTTGCATGACATGAATTATACTCATCCATAAACTAGTTTAATGGATATCATCAAATTCTAATCATAACAAAAGATCAAATGAATACCACCTTTATGATATAATGGGCATTATTTTTATATAAGGTAATAACATTTGGTCTCAAAAATACTCTTGGTGTATTTTATAGAGTTATGGTCACTACCTTTAAGGACTTCATACATGATTTTATATAAGTTTACCTAGATGAATAGGCTATGTTCTCTTTATTCAAAGACCATTTTTCAAAGTTGTGACTGATGTTAGAAAGATGTAGAGCCTTACATATTATTTTAAATCTAAAGAAGTATTTTTTATTTACATCAGTTGGAATTATGTTGTGACATGTTTTTTTTAATAATGGAATAATTATGGATAAATAAATAAATCATAATAATTATGTAATTAAAACCTCCTATAATTCTTGTAATGTGATATAATTCTTGGGTCACATTAGGTACTATCATAATATTCTAAAATATAAACACCATTGGATAAATTATTATGCAAGGGTATAAATTTGGAATGGATTACATAATGTGAATCAGATTTCATTGAGTAAATAAAATGTTAGACATAATTCCTATTTTTGTATTCCCTAATTGGAATAATTTATTTCATGTCCATGTGGATGCATTTAGTATTGTAATAGGCATAGTGATATCTCAACTGAGAGATACTAGTTTGTATCACCCCATTCAATTAACAAGTTATAAGATTCTAAAAACATGAAATAATTATACCACTAAGAAAAAGAATTTTTTTCTAGGTGTTCACACTTTAAACTTGTAGGTATTATCTTTTAGCTATGATATTTGAGTTCTTCACTGATCACCAAGGTATATGATATTTGGTGAACAAGATAATGTTAAGAGGACATTTATCAAGGTGTTTTATGTTGTTTTATTTTAAGATCAATGCAAAATTAGTTAGATAAAAGTGGGTAAAAATAATCTTATTCACATATGAAATGGTTAAGAGCTATAAGAGTTGTAATATGAGTCACCAAATGTTCATTTGTTTCGAGTAGTTATGATTCTAAAAAACATGGAGGATATAAAAAATATAGAGTGGGGTGTTTTCCCTACACACTGTTGATAAAATGATAAAATAAATTAGTATAATCTCTTTTACCTATCATTATAAATGTATTTCTTATAAGATGGATAAAGAGATGTTTTGTGAACAGTAGTTTTGGATCACAAAAGGCCATTGTTTCTAGAAGTGCACCAATGAGTTGCAGGAGGGAATTTCATAGATTGATCTAGTATGATAAATATGTTTCAAATAAGTATATGGCGGACTAATTTGTTTTAGTATTCATTCAAATTCATAAAACATTGTGATTTATGTTAAAAAGTAGGAAAATTGACTCATTGAGATGAAATTCCTCTAAATATAATGTTATTTATGCAATTGTCTAAGCAATGTTAAATTAATTTTTTAGGTCTTATTAATCCTCATATTAATTATATTAATGTAATATATAATTACTACAATGAATTATCTTACAAAATGGGTGGAAAATACTATGACACTAAGTGGTGTTGCCAAAGATGTATAATTTTTTTGGTATGAAAACATCATAAACAAGTTTGGGTGTCCTATAAAGATAATAAATGATAGAGGAACACACTTCATGAATAAAACCATAAATTTTTAACTGAAGAATTCATGATACTACATCACAAAATTATGGTATACTATCCATAAGCAAATACTTATGTGGAAGCATCAAACAAGGTTATTGAAAATATGCTAAAAAAATATGCAATGTTTAGAGGGATGACTGGGAGGATAAAATGCCTAAAATATTAGGATTATAAGACCAACTAAAAATGTGTGATAATATTCACTCATTTTTACTTGGTCTATGCTATGGAATAAATTATGCCCATGAAATAAATAGTCCCTAGTTTGTAAGTCACATTGCTAATATGACTCGAAGATCATGAATCAGTTTGGGCATTATTGATGGATTTAACCATAATGTTTGAAACCAAGAAAAGATAAGTTTAAATACAAAAAGTAAAAAACTAATCTAAAAGGCATGAAATGATAGTAATATACAATCAAAATAATTTTAACTATAACAAATATTTTTGTTAAATGATAGTAGAATTAGAGCGAACCTAGGGAAACTCTGAATTTTATGGAAAGGTTCATACATTATTCATGAAGTGTCACAAGGCACAATAGTACTCATAGACCTTCAAGGAACCATTTTTATTGTGTGGGTAAATGGTTGTAGTATTAAAGAATACCACCAATTATCTCTAGTAATGCATGAAGAATATGAGTTGGTGTTGAGAAGAACCATGTACTTGTGATGGATATATATATATATATATATATATATATATATATATATATATATATATATATATATATATTGTGTGTGTGTGTGTGTGTGTGTGTGTGTGTGTGTGTGTTTTACAAGTAGTAGTAGATATATAAAATATATTATCTATATCATAAAATTTCATAGTAGTATCATAGTCAAAGTTATAAAATATGAAAATGAAATAATATAGATCAAAAACACACAAATTAGTCAAAATAATGATAAACAAATATGTTTTGTAATGATAAGGTGAAGATCACATATAGAGGAGTGGCATGAAAATGGTAATTATGAATTTAGTTAATGAAAATGCACTTCAAATATCACAATTTCCAAAATGGGCAGATATGCCAAACTAAGTTAATGCACAATAAAATAAATCATTTTGAAGAGAAAAGGTGGTGCATCACATCCCCAAAGTCAATTGGAGTAAACATTGAGTATATACACCAAAAATATAAATGTCACACCGTAATGACCAATGGAATTCTAGACAAAGAGGATAACAACATGAAAGCACATAACCAAAGTTAATGTGGAGTGCTAATTAATATTGGGGGAGGAAAATATAAGGTATGGAAAAAATGGATTAATTTTAATAAAATTAAAACTATAGTATTATATGATCTAAGATTTATCCATCCAATTGATAAGAGATAATTTGATGTAACCAACACCATATAAATAAAAATGGAGAGGCCTCAAATTCTAGCATCACTGACTAATTAAAAAAAAGAATAGATGGGTATTGGATTAACATTGATGAAGACTAAATATCATGATCTTAAGCTATATGAATACATCAAAATATCTAATAAAAATAGTTATCACAAGAACAAGTAATGACTTTGTAGATAGGATCCCTAGCCCTACTAGATAGGTGATTTAACTTATAAGGCATTTATGGAATGTAAAACCTAGGTTGTTAAAGTATCTAAGTACAATATATGGTAGAAATATGGAATAAATACAATAATTTTTTTAATAATTTACCTAATCTGATATTTCTAAAACTAGCAATGAATGACACAAATAAGTACTTAACTACAAACTAAATGAGATGGATGATTTGGAGGCTAAAAATTGGTGTGGATGTTTATCTAATTATCATAAATAGTTTCAAAGTATTATAAACATTCCTAGACTATATTTATATACCTTAAATAGTAGCACACCATGTTATTGTCCCACTTTCAATGATAGTGTCCTTTATTTAAGAATAATCTAATCTTTTGGGTGCACCTCTGGCTGAGTCTAATCTACATGTACCTATGTGGGCAAGCCCTGATTCACTTTTTGTACACTATTTTTGAATAATTTTAGGAATAAACACTATACATACACGTTGTTATGGTATTCAAGTGGCATAAGTAGCAAAAGTGTGATGCTAGTTAGGTAGGCTAGACATCCTCAACACCATGTTATGTTGATAGTTACTTACATACCATTACTCTAAGGAGGGATCAAGCTTGATGTAGTTATCCCACCTAAGTACTTGGTGTAAGTGAAAGGGAAAGATAGTATGATTTCCATATTGAGTGTTTTAAATGTGTTTGAGATTATAAATATGAGTAATCTAATCTTTAAAATATTATAAATGGCTATATGTAGTAGTATAGTAGAATAGGGATTAATTACCTTGATTTGCACAACTATTTATGAGTTTGTTTATGAGTATTTGCATCTAACTTACATCTAGTGGATAAAGGGATAAAACTCATGTATTTATATGGATCTAGAGATTATTCAGACTTTTAAATAGGTCTAGGTCTACCCTAGGTGTCTTAGAAATTGCAAAAATATATGTTGTGTTAAAATTTGTCAAAGGATACTAGCATTGAAATTGGGACACTAGTGTTGGATTATAGTGTCCAAATTATAGAACTTGTATATAGTTGGTCAAACCTAAGGCACTAGGGGCCTCAATCCTTATGGGAGGGTCTAAGACTAATGTTGACATGTCTATGGATGTGTAAGTCCCACACAAAAGCTAGATAAGTGTCAAAAGTGGCCCTAAGATATGGTTAAGGATATATAAGAATGGGTTATCTCAAGTGACACTCATTACACTCAAGTGACATTTTATATGAATAAATTTTCACTCCTTTATTCTATAAATATAGTAAAGTGAAATGATTAGTTTAAATGGAAAAAAATTGTACCTATACTTGCCTATGAGGCAAAGCCCATGAATCAGGATCTCCATGTGTGAATTAGATATAATAGAGAGGAATATAATGAATACACCTCACTAGGTATGTAAACTTATATAAAAACCTAGTGATATATGTCTATGTAACTAGTGATCAAATTGATGAATATCTTGTACTAAGTTGACTGCTTAATCAATCCCCATGTGCAGGTGGATTAAGAACTCAATCCTATTTTTAATTCATCATTATCTACCCCTGATTGGTTGATCATACACTCTGAATAACTCAGATTGGACTAATGGCTTAACCAACCCTCCTATGTAGGTGGCTCAAAAATTAAAGTAGGGTATGAATTTATCATTACTTACCCATATGTATTAGATGAATATATGAATAAATTTAGTTGATGTAAGTAAAAATATATAGCATGAATCTCAGACCACTCAAAAAATATAAAATATAAAATGGCTAAGGGGCCTATTGAGCACTCAGGAATGTAGCTCAAGGGACATGCAAAAATGCCAACCAATATAGATAGAAGAAGGCATCAATATCATTTGAAACATATTTTAAATAGTGTATTAATTATAAAAAATTGGTAATGATATGGAGTTTTCATTCCATCTAAGACGAACTAGTGTAAAACTAATCATGTGGAAACACTATGTCTTGCACATATCCCTAATTCTAATATCTATGCATATGGGTTCTGGACTAAGTTATAAAAATACATGTTTGAGTATATAAAACTAAAATGGGTTATCATTCTAGTCATGATGCCCATAATCTGATCATACCTAATGTGATTCTATCAAAAAATGAGCATAAAATGATCAAATTTGATAACATATGACTGAAACTATGCAAATATAGGTTCTAACTACTATGTCCTGCTATCAAATCTAGATTTTCCCATTGTTAGATATCTATATAATACCAAATAGAGATGATATTTCTCAAGTTTTAATCATAAATAGACTAACATGGGAATGATATAAGGTTGTGGGATGCCTATATCTAGATTAGACCTCTAGATTTTGATGATGCTAGCTCCTCTAATTATGTGAATTTATGACCAATACTAAATATATTTTTGACTTTTCAGGTGAAAAGGAAGAATAAAACTAAAAATTAAACCTAATTTACCTTTAATGATGCACTTGAGTAGTTGTTTATTGTCTGAAAGCTTTGAAACTAAGGCACACATATGGGCCAAAATAAACTCTATAGATCAGTCCTAAACACCAGTGTTTCAAAGGAAGGCTTGAAAGAATATTTTTAGATTTAAGGTATGTGCATGAAGATCTCTAAATACATTGCACAAAAATAATATTCAATTTAATTTCAATTATTATCTCTTCAATTGACTTGTTGGGGATGAAATTATAGCATTAGGTGAGGAAAGAACCTGCAAAGGATGACAACTAAAACACTTAAATGCAAACACATAATCAACAATAGACACTACCACCATAAGTTATATGTAAAAAAAATCTTTATTGATTTATGTTGCATGTTATAATTTATGTATCTCTCCATATACTAGCTTTTGGGATCATAAAAATGGCTTTAAAAGCCTACATGTATAATCATTTTTTGGAAATATCTAGCCAATGTGTCATGGAAAAGAGAAGGATTAGTCTTCTTTAAGTTAAATCAAGACTAAATTCCTTCTAAAATATTAATTAGAGTCTTTAAAATGGAGATGGTGGTCCCATGTTGGACTTTTAAAATCTTATTTTCATGAAAATCCATTCCATTCCTGGGATTAAAGTCCTTTTACAGTATTAAATAATGTTTCACAATCTTCTAAGTCCTAAAAATTTTGCATAGCCTTCACTTTAGCATAGAAATGGTAGTGGTGGGCCCAATTTGATTTTTAAACCTTAATTTCATGATAATCCACACCATTATTTGGATGTTAAATCCATATTTATTTGAGTTTAAGCTGAAGTGGGATCCTCCTTTGCATGGCAAGCATGAGAGATGCATGATCTTGTCAAAAAAATAACTAAAGTGATGTGGAATCAAAGACTAGTTAACTTCCACTTGAACTAAACTTGTGTGAAACAAAAATTTAAGATTGATTTGATCATGATATATCCACTTAAAAAAGAGATATGAAATAGGGGAAACTCCATTTGAAAACCTTGATACAAATTCAATGCCATTCTTTACTTGCTTCTTTATCTAATTAGGCTTAATAGCCTACTTATTTCACTTGAAAATATAATAGACCCTATAAAAAAACTTAAAAACCTAAAAAATTTATGAAATGTATATATAAATCAACTCTTCCAATCATGATATATATGATTTTGATGAAGAAACTCCTTCCATTTAGTCAATAGGGTTGACTAGGTTCATTTTGCCCTATTTTTTCTTGCAGAGTGGCCATTTTGAATGAGATATTTGGGGAACTTACAAACATATTTTTTACCATATTAAAATTTTAGTATGAATAAAAATCCTCAAGATTTAACCTCCTTGAAATTTGTTTTTATTAGACTACCTTGTAACTCATTTTACATGTTATTTCTCCCAAAAACCTAATTTTTTCCCTAATATGTAACAGATCCATAAAAAAAATTACATTTATGTAATTATCTCTACTTTTAATTGATTTTTTAAAATTTTTTATGTTGATACATGGTGTTTATATTTCATTAAAAAGCACTTTTATCAAAACTAGTCACTATCAAGGTTTTAGAGGGTTTTATTGTTGAATTTTCCTACTGATGGTTCATGAAGCACAGACCTCCAATACAAACTTATTTAAATGAATTTGTATTATAATTAACACATAAAAATATTGGGTTCCCATGAAAAACATATGATAATATATCATCTGGAAGAAATTTGCTTGTGCGGTTTTACTTGCATTCTGGACTGCCTACGCTCTTAGCAATTGTTTATAAAGCACAACCCATAAACCAAAATGAATTTTTAATTAATTATAAATAAATATGGTCCTCAAATAATTATAATATATTTTGTAAAAACTAATCATGTGGTGAAATATATGAGCATCTAAACAGGTGGTTTGGAAGGGTGTCTAAAACTACAAAATTTGAATTTTATCCTTTGATTAAAAATAAATTATCCATTGATTATACCTATATAAAAATATCATAATTGTAATTTTAACATACCATAAAATCAATCTAAAATTATCCTTTTTCTTGATAGGTTGAAAATTGCTCTTTTAGGCCAAAAGAAGCCTATTTGTCTAGCTTACAGAGGGTATTGACAAGATACTAGAAAATTTAGGATTATAGGGGTTGGTATTTTTCCTTTACAAGCCAAATTTGCAAATTTATGGTGACTCTCATGGGTTGACCAGCCTGATATTCAAGGAAATGTAGAATCTCTAGACTATATTTAATCTTGGACTAGACACAAAAACTAGGAAAACTTGTAGAGACTGACACAAACACAAACTATAAACAAGTAAGAAGGAAATATAACAAACCTATGGAAAATGGGAAAATAAGACAAACACAATGGAAGTGAAGAAGAATATTACTTGTGCTAGTAACTTATTAAAACAAAATAAACCTAAAACAACTAACTTGAATTTATAAGCTCTCCTCCAAGATCAAATAAAAAGCTATTTGGTCCACTATAGAACCTTGAAACATTATTTCTTCCTTTTTATGGAATCATCTCATAAATATGATAACTTGTATGTTTATGTCTTCTAAATGATGCAACTGGGACTCCTACATCCATTCTTAAGTGGATGGATTGAAGATATGGATCTAAGACCCAATCATGTTCTTCCAAAATTCTTATTTGTTGCATCAAGAATGATATCTCTACCTCATTCATAGGTTTGTCATGATTTTTCTCATTCTCATCCAATTATTAAATTGGTAAATCAACTAGTATGCTTGGATTGGTATCTTCATTATGATCCATTTGAGGTAATGGATTGTTAATGTCTTAAACTTATTGATAGGTATCCAAACCTGTCTACAATACATCATTAATTTCTTATTGATGAACATCTACAATAGTACTTTTTATAAAACATTCCTCAATCTCCATATGAGGTGGAGATGGACTATCAATCTTTGCACAAAAACTCTCCAAGTCATCCCAAAATCCCTCTTCATCATTATCAATTGAAAGGACATGAAATTTATTTGTAATCTTACCATTTTAAACATTTTGATCACATATTTATATCCTTTTGACGGATTCATATAAAATTTATTAATCTTATGCATTTGTTTCATCTTCATCTTCTATAAATAATGTTATCTCAGTGTCCCATTGGGCAAGCAATAACTATTAACTATCATGATAGCACCCAATAGAGTTTAGATTGTTCAATTCCAACTCATACCTAGACTAATATGGGAATGATTTAAGGTTGTGGGATGCCTATATCTAGATCAAACATCTAGATTTTGATGAGGCTAGCTCCTCTTATTAATTGAATTTATGACCAATACTAAATCTATTTTTGACTTTTGGGGTGGAAATGGAAGAGGAAAACTTAAAATGAAACCTAATTTACCTTTGGTGATGCACTTGAGTAGTTGTTTATCCTTTGAAAGCTGTGAAACTAAGGTACAAATATGGATCAAAATAAACTCTACAACTTAGTCCTAAACATCAGTGTTTCAAAGGAAGGCTTGAAATAATATTTTTAGATTGAAGGTGAAGAAAGGATAGAAAAAATATGACAACTATCACACTTATATGAAAATATACAATCAAAAATACACACTACCACTATAAGTTGATCTGCAAACAACTCTATTGATTTATTGTGAAAGTTACAATTTTTGTATCTCTCCATATAAAAAAATTTGGGATCATAAAAATGGCTTAAAAATGCTACATATATAATCAATTTTTGGAAACATCTAGACAATTTGTCATGGAAAAGAGAAGGATTAGTCTTTTTTGAGTTAACTCAAGACTAAATTCCTTCTACAGTATTAATTAATGTCTTTAAAATCTTCCAAGTCTTCAAAAATTGCATGGTCTTCACTTTGGAATTGAAATGGAGATAGTGGGCCCATATTGTAATTTTAAAATATTATTTGAATAAAAATAAATTCCATTCAATGGATTAAATTCCTTTTAAAATATTAAACAAAGTTTCAAAATCTTCCAAGTCTTAAAAAAATTGCATGGCCTTCACTTTGGCATAGTAATGGAGGTGGTGGCCCCACTTTGAATTTTAAACCTTCCTTGAATGATAATACACAACATTATTTGGATAAAAAATCCATATTTAATTGATTTTATGTTTAATTTGGATCCTCATTTTCATGGAAAACATGAAATATGCATGATCTTTTCAAAAAGTCAACTAAAGTGATGTGGACTCAAAGACTAGTTAACTTCCATTTGAACTCAAATTGCATGAACTGGAACTTGTGTATTGAGTTTATAATGATATATCCACTTAAAAAACATATTTTAAATGTGGGAAACTCTGTTCAACTCGTTGATACAAATTAAATTCCATTCTTTACTTGCTTGTTTGACTAATTAGGCCAATTAGGCCCAATAGCCTACTTATTTCACTTGAAACTCCATTATAACCTAAAATAAAACCTTGAAAATATGAAAAATAAATATTTAATTAGATCTAAATCAACTCATCCCATCATGATATAGATTATTGTGATGAACAAACTCCTGCCATTTAATCAATAGGGTTGACTAGGTCCATTTTACCCCATTTTCCCATAGAGTGGCCATTTTGAAGGAGCTGGTTGGGGCACTTATAGGTAGATTTTTTTACCATATGAAAATTTTAGGATTAATATCAAGTCTTAGGATTCAACTTCCATGAAATTTTTTATTTGACTACCTTGTAACTCAGTTTACATGCTTTTTTCTCCAAAAAACTTGATTTTTGCCTTGATCTGTATAGATCCATACAAAAAATATAAATTTAAAGAATAATCTATGAGTTTTATTGATTTTTTACGAGTTTTTATGTTTATACATGGTTTTTATATTTCAATAAAAGCCACTTTTCTCAAAACTAGTCACTATTAGGATTTTGGAGGGTTTTAGAGCTAAATCTTATTACTAACGGTTCATGAACACATACCTCCAAATCCAAAAATATTTACATTAATGTGTATTATAGTCACCCCATAAAAATACCTAAAAATATTGGGTTACCTTGTAAATTATATGACAAGATATCATGTGGAGGAAATTTGCCCATGGGGTTATACTTGTGTTCTCGACTGCCTACACTCTTAGTAATTGTTCATAGAGCACATAACCTAAAACAACATAAATTTTTAATTTAATTATAATTAAATAGGGGTACTAAAATAATGATAATATAATATATTTTTTAATAACTCCTCATGTGTTTAAATATATGAGCATCTAAACAAGTGGCTTGAAAGGGTGTTTGGAACTGTAGAATTTAAATTTTCTCATTTGATTGAAAATGAATTCCCCATTTCTTATTATTATCTTAAAATATCATAATTTGACTTGTAAAATTTCATAAAATCAATCTTAAAGTATCTTTTTTCTTGATAGGTTAAAAAATTCTCTTTTAGGCCAAAATAAGCGAGTTTGACTAGCTTACAAAAGCTACTAACAAGATATTAAAAAGTTTAGGATTACAGGGGTTAGTATTTGGCCTTAAAAATCCAAATTATAAAAACTATTTTCTAGGATAATAGATAGTATATTTTTACCTTAGATAGTAGCACACTATGATAGTGTCTTATTGGCAATGTGGCTTGCCATGGCTAAATACCAACCCCTAAAACAAAAAAAAACTTTTCATATCCTAGTCATCTTGGGTCCTTAGTGATGTGCTTGATTATATTGATATCATTAAAAATATTTTTAATATGGTAGGATTAATTATTGTCATTGTCATACCTCTTTTTAAATGGTTTTAAGTATCATCATGATGTTTGAGAATGTTTGTAGGTCTTTGACAAGGAATTCAAGTGGTATTATGACCTACAAGTTCCTTAAAGGAGATGTATGAGATTTGGTAGTTATAATTCACTATGAGTTTCTTTGGTATATCTCGTATATTCAATTATGAAACAAACTATAGTCTTTTAAGGTGTGTTGAAGACATATAAAAGCCTCATTTAAGCCTTTTAAGAAGGTTATAAGGTATTCTTCATGACATTCAGTGGAAAATCTCCTTATGAAGCTATGTATATTTCCTAAAAGAGAGGTTTTGTACATTTAAATGATAAATCTGTGTTCAAAAATCCACTAAATAATTCATAATACCTTTATCAATTTTCATATCCATGTCATTGCTTTATGTCAAATGTCTTATACTTTGGGAGTATCTCCTCATGTAAGCCTAAAACATAGTTTGGCCTCGAAAGGGCTCGTACATGTGAAATTCATCTCTTTTTTTCTATAAAATTACTTATTATTTGTTTTAAAATTCCTTTTAATTATTAATATTCATTATGTTTCCATAAATTGGTGGTTTAAAGCTTGAAGTATGAAGAAAATGCAAGAGAAAGGGTATTTTTCATGTGTTTCATGCAGATGTACAGATTTTTATGAACTTTTCCAAAGAATAGAGGTAAAGAATTTGAATATGGATTCATTAAAATATTTTCATAAAATATTAATTGAAAAATTATCTCAAATAGTCTCAAAACGAATTCTTGTACACCATCAAGCTTCTTTACAACTTGAGAGAGCCCTTCAGGTTTTCTAATGGTATGGCCATGAGAGAGAATATCAAGAACTAGAATTTTGGGTAGAAAAGGGACCTTAGTGAGATTAAATATCTTGGAATTAGTTCTCATTTTGGATCTATATCCTTTATGAACAATCTTTTACAATTTAAAGGACCCACAATGGCTTCTTTATTCAGACAAACAATCAATTTTATGAGTTTTCTCCTCTCTTGAGCATGATGATAAAAGAATGGAATTTTATGGATCATTTGACGAGTATAAACCACCTTTTCATGACATTATTAAAATTAATTCCACATGTGTGAGTTTATATATATTTAAAATATACCTAATCTATGAAATATGTAGTGTGTAGGTAGTTTAGAGGTGTTATACGATTCATGGTGATTTGAGAATGTCAAAACACAATTATGGCTATATGAGAGATCTCATTCTTGTCCATGTGCCATATATAAAATTTTATCAAATTTATATCAATATTAATATCCTACATATCAAAAATAAATCTTGAAACACCCTCATACTCTTTATTTATCATATGTCAAATTACTATAGCATATGTTAAGGGTATTACCAGAATCCTAGGTTTCTTTTGAACTATGTATACCTCCTTTAACAACCTCCAAACAATTATATATGGATAAGTTTTGTGATTATTCTTTATTAGGACCTTTAAATATTGTCTTAACATTGGATTTATAAGTCTTTACACTCCCCTTATGTTTCATACCATTTTCATAGCTTTATCGCTATCCTTCACCATTATGAAATCTTATCACTCCATCTCCATTCAATGTTTTCCATGTTCCATTAGTACTATCACTATTAATTCACATTCACCTCATAGATCCACTAAAAAATATGTAAAATAGTGTTTGAGAACACCATGGTAATTAAAATGTTGTAAATCCTTAAAACCCTACTTAAGAGGTCAATCTCCACCTGCAACCAAGACAAGTACAGTCAAGAATGTGCTTCATGAAGTGATGTAAGGAAGAAACTAGAGGATATTTCATTGAAATAACTATTTTCAAATATCTTTTTAAAGTTTCAATTAATGTATGAGAGGTTCATAAAAAATGTTTTTAACCTTATCAAGGTCTAATTCCACCTTTGTTTATACAAAATAACCCTGCACAGTCACCTACACCTATCATGAAGGTACAATACACATTCATTATAAAGGTTAGATCATTGCATAGATGCATAAGTTAGAGTTATTAGTGATATAAATGTTATTTATCCTTATTTGGGACTTAATTTAAAGCTAAATAGTCCAAGGAGGTATCCAATCAACTTTAAATCAATCATCCTAAGATAACCTAAAGGCCAACTCTTGTACTATGTATAATTGAGAAAAGATAAGTGTTTAAAATGTTGGCAGAGGGTTAAGATATGTTTAGATACCTAAATCAATTTAAATATCACTTTAATAAGTATCTAAGTCATATGATCATCATGCCTAGTGAAACGAGTAGCTTCAAACCCCAATGCATAGTCAAATTACCCTTGCAATCATCTACATGCATGTATAGTATCTTGAATGTGAATTGAGGACAATAAAAAGTAATGAGAAATCATAGAAGATTTATGGAATATTGAGAAGCTTTGATAAGGTTTATAATATATAAAATAATCTAGGAGAATATAAAAGCATTAAAATTTATGAGTTTATAGTGAAATGATCACCTACAATAGTCAGAGTTCCACCTAAGAATGCAAAGGGATTTCGAATGATCATGGAGATTCACCTCAATGAAGATCAATGACTCTAGGGAAAGGACTATTCAAAAAGGTCAATAAGACCAACATGATCCTATTGAAATATATAAATGAGAATCAAGGGATTGAGATAAACAACTTGAAAATTCTCCTTATTAACATTTTTATTGTAGTTTTGTAAAAGTTAAGGTAACTTGTGTTCCTTATCTCTTCTTCATTATACCAATATTGTGACAAGATTCATGCTCCTTCAAGTAAAATATATTAAAATGTAGTATCATAGTTATTTTTTCCATTTTTCATCATCATAATAAACTTCCCAACACTACCAATAGTCTATTTAGTGGCTTAAATAACAACATAGCTAGGCTAGTACTTGGTTTTGATTGACTATGTAATAGGTACAGAGGAAGACCTTGAGAGTGAAGAAACTCATAGATGGAGGTAGAATAGTATTTAAAAGTTTCAATTTTATATCATTTATATCTCACCTCATGTTACAATCAACTTACTACTCATACAAGGCTTAAATATGCACACCTACATCCATTCCTATTTTACTCAGTCAAAGGTATGGGATGTGTATTATCAATCAAAGGTGGTTGTTAGATGAGTGAATTTCATAAATAACTTCTAAAGATGAGAGTGGAATTTAAATTATTATAACATATACATTGGTAAAACCACCTCTTTCACATACAAAATGCATGATGCACACCTATAACCAAGTCATGAGATAAAAGAGAGGTATAAGGTTCTCAGGGAAGAAGTTGTTTCACTTAGATATGTACAGATACTTGATGAATAGAGATAACTTACATGAAGTAGTGAGTAGTGAGTAAGACCTATTTGGGCCTACTCAAGGTCCTAACCATACTCATTCCCTCTATTCAAATTTAATAAACTCAGTCAAGAATTTAGGTGAAGGTAGAGTTTTGAGTTGAGAATAGAAGATGGTGGAACTATATGTGGACTAAAGGTGTAATATGGTGAAGAAAGGAGGTATTTTAGAGTGTTTAATAGATTATTTTATATTATATTAGGATAAAATCATTTTTAAAGTATTAATTCAAGTTCATAAGACCAAATAAGAATAAAATGTAGTCAAGTCGCTCCTTAAAAACATACATAGGTTACAATTCTAATTAGGTAGTTATACCTAAAAAGAAGGATAATGTGAGATAATGAACACTAGGTTATATCTTAAAAAAGTAATATATTATTTTTAATTAGGTTTAGGCCAATAATAGAGTATTAATTATTTTAAAGAGAAGGTTCATGCATCTACATACATAGTCTACACCTAAAGTCAATGCCTAAAAGCTAGTTTTGGTAGAATTTGAGGTTTTGAGACCTCTAAAGATGCACTTAGATCCTCAAATTTATTACATATTATCATGATATGTAAGTTAAAATTTTACTATTATTATCAAGGTCTTATACCTAGTATATATAGTCATTGTTTTATCTTAGATCTACTGCAATCAATGAAATAGTCTATAATGAGGCCAAGTTATCATTTAAGAGTTTTAAGAACAAGAAAGAGAGTTAAAAGTTAATTATTGGGTTAAAAACATGAAAAGTTAATTATAGTTTCTTAATATTTTATATAATATTGATGATAGGCAGGTTTCAAGGAAAAAATCCCTTGAAGGCATAATAAGGAGACATACCTAAACATGCCTAAATGCAGAGGATGTTTCTTACTCAAGATATATGCATAATTTTGAATGTTCAAAGGGTGAAGACATATGGATAGGTAGGTAATAATTATATAATAATTTATTCAATATGTAACAACCTTATTTTGAGGTTTAAAAACATCAAACTCGGTCTTAGGGTTATTTAGGCCTAGTGAATCCCGAACCCTAAGTTGACTGTATGGTGTATCCAGGGACATAGCTGAAGCATAGTTTAGATATGAGAATTTTTTAACCTTGAAAATATTTTTTATAAATTTAAATATATCAAAATCTCATTATAATTATAAATATCATGTAGACCTTTTCAAACACATAGTCCTAGCAATTATATTTATAGGTATAATCATTAATTAATGAGGATAGAATGGTATTTTGAGTGGTAAGGGTAGTTGTTTAAGGAGAGAATAGGTGAGAATTGATGTATTATGTTGAGGTTGATTATCTCAAATCATATATAGGAAACTCAACCCTCAATGCTCAATATTAGACAAATTAGGCCTAAAATCCTATATTAGGCCTAGAAGGCTTATACCACCTTAAGACACCTTAAAACTCTAATAATCATAAATGACACCATAAAAATGTATAAGGGGATGGAATAGGTATTACCATGGTAT
This sequence comes from Torreya grandis, assembly GCA_037957365.1. Taxonomy (NCBI): domain Eukaryota; kingdom Viridiplantae; phylum Streptophyta; class Pinopsida; order Cupressales; family Taxaceae; genus Torreya; species Torreya grandis. Next base: position 630,300 of record JARHVA010006416.1, read on the forward strand.
TTTAAAGAAAGGAAAATCAACAAGAAGGTCATTTGGGTCTCAATAACTAACTCAAACCACTTAGCCCTTAGCAATCAGTTTGAGTTAATTAAGAGCTTGGATCTCTCACCACAAGAATACTTGAGTCAAATGCTCTTATCAGGAGCTAGTCACCCTAACGTAATTAAAATAAATAGAGGACTGAGTTTGATTTAGGATCTAAGGTTTATAAACCATTGTTAAGACTATAAGCAAGTCTAAAATGCATATAAAGAGCTCATGTTCAACTTCCCTACATGTGTATCTTGACACCTTTTATATGGGAACCTAAGATTCTTAGGAAGGTTGAAGGGGTATATCTAATAAATATCATTGGAAAGAATTTTGGTTTGTGGGTTTGTAATTTATGAACCATTGTTAAGATGGTAGACCTCTAAAACCCTCCATAAACCCTACTATAGATTAGTTTTGAGAAAAGTGAATATTCTTTCACCAAAAAACACATGAATCAATTGATAAACACTTTAATTAAGAATTAAACTTATAGAGTCTCTTTGCCATGGTACCATGTTATATAGAACTATATGAACCTATCAAAAAATAGTGTTTTTTAGGAAAAAGAGAAAAATGATAGGTAAAGGGTAGTTTAAGAAGATGCCAATAATTGGATGATGAATTTTGAAATTTTTTTTACATCTTGAAATCATTATATCCTCAAAAATATTTTTGTAAATTCCTTTATGAGTCTCTTCTAATCATCCAATCTATAGATGTGAAGAACAAGGTGACCTAGTCACCTAGTTTGGCAAGGTTGAAGGTGTTCCTTGATCAAGAAGACCTATATCATGGTGTGTAAGTTTGTTTCAAGCATAAAAATAAGTTTTTCATATGTATATAAAGATTCATGAAGGTTATTATGGCCATCAAATACTAGTAATTAGGCTACTAGGCCTAATTGGCCTAGTAGACCTACTTGGTGAATCAAGTAAAGATAAAGAATGACATAGAAGATTGTTGAGAGAATTTATGTGGAGTAATCATGCCACATAACTTATATTTAATATTTAATAGTAATTCCATGCATAATTGATAATTGAGTGGAAATTTTGTATATAACTGGTGCTTGAGTGGTAATTCTATGCATAATTGGTCTTTAAGTGTTAATCCATGCATAAATGGCCCTTAAGTGGTAAGGTACAAGAGTTTTTTGATAAATAAAGGAATAGCATGCTTCAAGATAAAGTTGAATTAGTAAAATACATATTAAAATACATCATCTCAACTCATGCAAATATCATGTATGAACACCAAACATGGAGAGATTCTTAGAGGTTTGTTTGCAACTAGTTGTAACTAAAGTAGTAATTGAGTTAAATATGGTCATTGGATGACATTTTATTCTTTCCTTGAAGCCATTATTTAGGATTTTTATCTTCTCAGTTTCTACATATTCAAGCTTTTATACCTTATATTGGGATCCCTCTCTTGGGCATAAATAAACTTTACCAAGATTAAACTTTGTAACCTCTTTGATTAATAAAATGGACTATTAAAACTTCTCTATGAATGGATTATAGTGTGTATATGATTTTTTAGATGTGTATAACTGGTATTAATCTTCCCTTGACATGTCCTTTCCACACCTATATGTTGATATGTTATTTTAAGTAGGTTATATGAAGGGTCAAAGGTTGGTGATCATAATTAAAGTGTAACCTAGCTGGAAGTGTCTCAAATCAATCCTCTCTCCCTTCACCTCTAAGTTAAAGTCACTCAAAATGACCTCTATATAAAATAATATTGCATAAAAATACTTAGAGATATTATTTTCATCCATTTATGGTTCATTAGTGTTTTTAAGAGTACAGTGTTTTTAAGAGTACAAGATTGAGTGGATGAAACATTTAGGTAAATATTCATCACTAGTATAGGTTTTCCCTTTCAGTTATCTTTCTAAATCTTTTCACACCCAAAATAAAATAATTTTTAGGAAAATGATAAAAACATAATACATTCATAATATCTAGCCTCATAATCTAGAGGTTTGGTCTATTTATAGGTAACCCAAAACAAGTAAACCAATCCAATGTTAGTCTAATTTTGAAGGAGAACTAAACCATCATATTCAACAAGATGCAAGTTGGGTTTTTAACATTTCCTACTTTTAGTGTTGGATTCTTTTTATGTTTTTATGTGAAAATTAAAATTGATCTCTATATGACTATTTTCCATAATGTTTTCTTGATTCTAAGTTTTATAATTCTATTTATACATGCTACAAATTGTACTTTGAATGCACTTAGATGGCCTGATATCTATGACAAACCTTTATGAATGCCCCCTCTTTTGATGGAAGGTTTTGTACCTATGAAATAACTATCCTCAAAATAAAAGTTTTTCATGATGTGTGTTAGGTTGAAATAATATGATATATATGTAATAAACTAATATATTGTGTATACATAACATTGAAATGTATGATAATCTGAGTATATGTTGGTAATGTATGATGGTAATGTATGATGTATGTTAGATTTAACCTTCAGAAGGTTGTCCAGATAGATATAAAAATGTAAGCATGTGTATGAAATTCATAATCTGAGAAATAATCTATGTAAACGACCTATGGGGATAGACCTGATGTCCATCAATTCACCTAAAGAGGAAGGGTAGATGCATGAGGGAACTCATGGCATCTAAAACTGGGGGGTAAGTCTAAATATCAATAGATAAGTGGCATGTCCATGACATATACATGAAAACATACATAGAACAAACATGATACATGTAAAGTAGGCTAAGGGGCCATAATACAAGGGATATGAGAACATGCCACTAAATATGAGAAATAAATACATACAAGGACATCTTCAAATGTCCACATATGCAAATAACAAGAAAGGTTTTATTAGATCCACATGGAAGGACATGTTAAAATTTATGCATACACAAGGATAATTCCACATGCATGAAATATGCACACAATGAAAGGAAGTGGTGCAGAGTCATAGAACAATGTCATATTCAAATTTGCTCAAATAGATGCAAAATAAGAGAGACACAATTAATTATAAACTAAGAAAGATTGAAATGAAAGTATGCAAGAAAATGTGGTACAAGTGCATATAAGAGAAAATATGTACATAAGTTATATCTATAGTAGTATTAGTAAAAAAAATTAGTATTATAGGATGATCAATATCAAGATGTAATCAATGATAAATTTTTGATATAGAGTATAGAAATATGTAACCTAAAAACTTAGAATATGTGTATAAGATGCCCCCAATGAGATAATGTATCAATGATTAATTAATGTATTTATGTATGTGCCCCTAGTGGGTAGATAATAACAAATTTTGATCTAAGTGTTGGACCTAAGTCCTATAAGAATCTTTAAACACTCATTAAAAACAAGTGAAGCATGTATGTACGATAAAAGTAAATATACTAAGATAGATAGAATATGTAGTACCTATAAATTATAGAGAATGTAAATATGTATATGCAAACAATAAATTTTTTGTGTTTTTGATAAGTATTTGAATGTTTTTGTATTTTAACATATTATATTATTTTTATGTTTTTTGAGTATATAATATATGTACAAGCAATCATGAAAATGAAACTATATACAACGAGCAAGGCAAGAGGAGAGATACTAATAATTGATAATTCTCAAAAGAGACTTATAATAAATATGTACTATATCAAATAGAGGGATAATGATCATGTGTGATATGTGATGAAGTATCTGGGATATAAGAATTAGATGCACTAAGTGACCTATAGGTAAAACTACCTATGGATTAGGGTTCTAAATTTATGATCCAAAGGATTTGTCATCCTTCATAGTTCCCAAGATATCTTGAAACTAGTATAGTACTAAAGATAATTTTAAGAGATTTACAATATCTATTTTAATGTGTAAAATGGACATCATATGCTCCAAATATCATTGGTCAAAGTTTGGAAAAAATGGTTAATAGGTCATTAGTGATGTAGATGCATGTATTGTTTCCAAACGGACCAATTGGAAAGTGACATGTGGAATTACAATGGTAAAAGGGTGTTTGTTTTCACCACTAATCTTCGATACTTGTAATCAAATAAATGTGTTCCACTATTTGTTGGTTAGGGATCCTTAGCCAGGGTTGATGCACTCTTTTTATAGAGGGGTGCCTTTACCTCTATTTATTCATATTACCATTATAACATGTTTATTTATATATGCCTCTATGTTATTTTCACATTACATGTAGAGCTAATATCCCCATTATTTAAACCAAACACAATATGTTATTTTATTCATCTTGAAAGATGAGGAACATTTAGAGGAAGTTCACCTGGTGGGTCCTTAAGAGACCACATAGACTACAGCCAAGTGATTATTGAGTTTGAAGTATGCATCTTGAGATCTAGCTCAAGTGCCAACTCAACAACCAACTCATAGTTGGTTTTACAACAATCCAAACTAAGTTGATATCCATGCAATATTATCTAAATCAAGCTCAAGTCATTCTCCAAACTAAGCTAATAATTAGATTGAATCTTCCAAACATAAAACTAAAACTAACTTCAAAAAAAGGAAAGATATATGTGGTTAAATCCATGAGTTACCTATTAGTCTCAAGTCTTTTTTAATCCTTTATTAGACTCTACTCTGGTGAATGTGAGATTATATCCCTTGAAGGAGATCCATGCCGATATTTAGGGTGGAACTTATGACCTTGTTTTATTAAATGGTAAGGCATGGACATTGATCTAAGATATTCATGTTTGTAATATGTATAGGTGACTGTATTTATGTAAAATAAAGAGCTAAGCATGGAGGTCAATGTATCTACATTGTAAGGCCTTTTGGCCATGGATGCATAATATATCCTTTTAGGCATGTAGATCGAGATAGAAGGAGTACATGCCTATTTGGTAAGGCCTTAAGGCCATGGCAAAGTATTTTTACTTGTAGGAAAAATATGCTTGTTTACAAGGCCATTAGTCTATGCTGAATATTGTTTTCATTTGCAAAAAAGTATACTGAGTTAAAGAATAGATGTTTTCTTCTATTTGATAAGGCCCTTAGCCATGGAAGAGAGATACATGTAGACTATATATTAGAAAGAACATAGTACCAAATGTAATCAAGTAATATATATATTTTGTAAAGTCTTTTGAGCCATGGTGAATGTAGCATTACTTATAGAGTTTGATGTGAACATAAACCTGAGCCTATGAGAAGCAAAAGGGAATGGTATTTATTTAAATGCATAGACTGTACCTATAATATGAACATTGGTATTACACCTCTTTGGTAAAGTTCATTTGGCTAGGGGCATAATGATGTATAATTGTAGGTATAGAGACCCAAGTTGAGGTGGGTGAATGTGGTCTATTTCCTCAAACACAGGGTGAGAAGGGAATATGATACATAGTTCCAAATGGAAAAAAAAATAGAATTAGAGCTACTAAAAGTGAGAAGTACTTCACAATAGGTTTAGCATGCTTGGTATTTCTTCTTATATTTTGTTTTCAAGAACTATTAAAAAAAATTCTCTAAGATAATTTTGACATTTTGTTTGAAGGACTTACAGGTCTATAAAAGATAGGGACACTCCTCAAATGTCAATATGGTCATTTTAAGATATTTTCATGCAAACTTAATGGAGAAACTTGCTTGAATAATGAAGATGAGATATAGATAATGTTGACAAAGGAAAGATGTTTTGTTGAATATATTAGAATATTTACATAGTCATGTTTCATTATTAATTATAGGTTCTCATATTCCATTTTGATGTAAGTTTGTAAAATGTTGATATTTACATCTTTTTAATGGATTGGTTTGTTATTATGAACCTGGAGACTATCCCCTAAATGGGTGAAATCGATTATCAAGTTTGTGTCTTTTTCCTTTTAGTTCATTATAAGTTTTAGTTTATAATTAGTTTTTGTAAATGAATTAATGGAACACTATAACTAATTGTAGAAAAGTTATAAAATGACAAAAATTGGGAGTTTTTAATCTGGAAATGAGTTTTCAAAGTTTCTAATCACTCATATTAATTTCTAGAGAATTAAAGATAATTTATATTTATTTAATTAGGAAATTGATAATATTATGCATCCAATTTTATTTCACTTAAGGAATTAAGATTTTGAGTATCCAATTTTAAAAACTATTTGATTTATCTAAAAGGGTAAATCTAGTTTTTTAGATCTATTTTATTATCAGAGCAAGTTGATACATGACTTGCTTCAGTTGTTGATATACTTTAGTTTGGAGTTTTTAGATATTAGATTATTGATATTGTTCTTTTGTTTGATTTTATTACGTAGGATGTCTAGTGCAAAGGAAAATTGGAAAGTGTTATGATTCACTAGAAGAAGATAAGCTTCTAATAGCCAAGGTTATGAAACCACTAGTCCTATAGGCTCAATCCAGATGATAAATAAATAATGGTCACTTGAAGGTGTTTAGAGAGGATCAATCTTTATTTCTTGCGATAAATTAAGATAAAATGCAAGGAATTTTTAGTGATTCACATCTAAGAGGAACCAGTTGTAATCCTATTATCATTCTTACACAGAGGGTACATTAAGGTATGATGGTGATATGATTTCATATTAGTATTGACATAATATGTTAGTATTTTATAACTATTTGTGTAGCCTTTATTTTTGGATAACTAATCATATTATGGATGCCTATGTCCTTGATTATAAGAACAAGTGAAAAGACCAGTTCCATGATAAGATATGGAAATGGCAAATAGGTCATTGTTCAAGATATTGAATAAGTTTTTGCACTTTGAGTTTTTAGATTTTAATTGGTTCATATATTGGTATGTTTCATATCTTTTTAAGAGTTTCAAGAAGTAAAAAATAAGTTGTTTAAACACCCATAAATTTCCAACCATTTATCAACATTTGTGTACTTCACATTTTCTAAAGAGGTATAAGTTATTTTCAAACGTAACTATGTATACACAATTTTGAATCCTTTTCATAGGGTTACTTGGGAAGTAAAGTATGTCTTCATATGGAATTATTTTAAATAATTTTTGAAAATAGATCATCTAAACTCTTGTAAGATAGAGATTTTATGATGAAACTTCCTATTTTGTTATTGAAACCATGAAGAGGGAACAACCCTTATTGATAAAATTGTTTACTTGAATATTTTTGATAAGCATATATATGGTATTGAATAGTATGCTTAAGTTTCACATTAAACATTATTATCAATGAATTCCTAACTATTAGATATGGGAAAGAAATTTGATAACCCTTGTGTTTGGAAGTATATTTTGCTATCTCGTATTTTAGTTTTCCATTATGATAAAATTTTGGGAAACTAACTCAATTTGGATGAGTGTGGAGATATGAATTAGGGAGCAATCAACAGTGAGGGAACTTCAAGACATGTTTAAAATTCTTATTTTTATCCTCACATTTATGATATGTTTTATAGATACTTGTAGATTTTATGAGTTTGTAGAGAGGCTCTTATTTTTGAATTGTGTAGTTATAACCTTAGGATAGAAAAATTCATTACACATTTTTATACTTGACATATACATTTAATCCCAAAGTATCTTGGGAAATGTTTATATTGCAAAAATTTTGTGTACACTCACATGTATGTTTTCATTCACATCATGTAGATTTAATTTCAAAGACCCATATATGGGAAATGTTTGTAAATGGAATTATATAGGTGTTGTAATTTGATTACAAAGTCTTATAGGGGTATGCACCACATTTTTTTCCCTTTTGTGGTGTTTATATTAAGGAGAACACCTTAGCCTTTATGAAGTATAGGGGTTAAGCTAATTTGATAGATTCAATGACTATTTTGGATAATAGGTCATTTTGGAAAAATGGGTAAAGATTTTGTTTTACTCTCCATAATCAAGTTACAATTTCATTTGGATAGGTGACTTCTTACAAGGAAGTTTTAAAATGTCTTATTTCACTAATGTAAGCTTGGTAATTTTCAAATGGAGTTTAATTGCATAGATTGACTTCCTAACTCCTTCATAAGCTATTTTTGTCTCATGAATGTTTGGGATTAGTGCAAGAAGATTGTAAATGGAAAATAAGAGAACTCACAAATATTTTTTTAGGTTAGTTAGATTATTGGGACTTTTAGAGACCAAAATCCTCTTTATGGGGAAGTTTTATCCAGAGGATTTGTCATCCATCATATTTACCAAGATATACCAGAACTAGTATAGTACTAGAGAGTATTTTGATATTTTTCCAACACCTATTGGAATGCATAAAACATACATCATATACTCCAAATATCGTTGGTCAAAGTTTGGAAAAATAATGGTCAATAGGTCAATATTGATGTGGATTCATGTATGGTTTCCAAGTAAACCAATTAACAAGCAACACATGGTATTACAATGGTAAAAGGGTGTTTTTTTTTCTTCTTTTATTCCACATTCATAATCAGATAAATGGATCTTATTATTTTTTGTCTAGGGACCCTTAGCCAAGGTTTACACACTCTTTTAATAGAGGGGTGCCTTTGCCTCTATTTCTTCATATTATGATTATAACATATTTGTTTATAAATTCTTTATGTTATATACAAATTACATGTGGGACTAATATCCCCACTTTTAAAAACAAAAACCATATGTTATTTTGTGCATCTCATAAAATGAGGAGCATTTGGAGAAAGTCCATGTGGTGGGTCCTTAGGCCAACACATGGCCTACCACCAAGTCATTTCTAATTTTAAATTATGCATCTCAAAATCTAGCCTAAGTAACATCTCAACAACCAACTCATACCTATTTTTACAAAAATACAAATCAAGTTCATATCAATGCAAGAATTTCTAAGCCATTCACAATTCATTTTCCAAACCAAGCTCATAGTTAGCTCAAATATTCCAAACTTAGCACCACAATTAACTTGAATAAAAGGTGAGATATATATGGCCAAATCCATGAGTTACCTAGTATTCTAAAGGATATTTGAAGCCTTTTTTACACTCTACTCTGGTGAATATGGGATTTTATCCCTTAAAGGAGATCCATGCCAAGTTTAGGGCTAAACCCACAACCTCATTTTAGTAAAAGGTAAGGCTTGGACATTAGGCCAAACTATTCACATTTTTAATATATATAGGTGACTATGTATTTGTGAAAAATAAAGAGTTTTTCTTGGAGGTGAATGCATCTATGTTTTAAGGATTTTTTTCCATGAATACATAGTATATCCTTTCAAGAACATAAATTGAGCTAGAAGGAGAAGATGCCTATTTGGTAAGGTCTTAGGGCCATGGTGAAGGATTTTTAATTACAAGATAAATATGCCCATTTTTAAGGACATTAGGCCATGGGAAATATTGTTTTCATTTGTAAAAAAGTAGACCAAGCTGGAGAATAGATTTTTTCTTCTATTTGATAAGGCCTTCATCCATGAAAGAGAGATACATGTAGACTATATATTATAAAGAACACAACTCCAAATGTAATTATGTAATACATATATTATGTAAAAGCCTTTAGGCCATGAAAAATGCAAGATTACTTACCGATTTTGATGTGAACATAGACTTGAGCCTGTGAGAAGTAAAATGGAATGGTATTTATTTAAATGCATAGACTGTGTTTGTAATATGGGTGTTGGTATTATGCCTCTTTGGTAAAGGTCATTTATCCATGGGCATAATGATTAATAATAGTAGGTATAGAGACCTAAGCTAAGGTGGATGAATGTGTTATATTTCCTTAGACACAATCCTATATAGGAATGGGATAAATAATCTCAAATGAATAAAAGGATAATTAGAACTAATAGTAGTAATAATTACTTTGTGATAGGTTGATCGTGCGTAGTATTTCTTCTTATATTTTTTTTTGTTTTTAATCTCTATTGAAAAAAATTCTTCAAGATCAATTTGACATTTTGTTTGAGGGAGTTATAGGTTTTTAAAAGATAAAGACACTCCTCAAATGTCAATATGCCCATTTTTAAGAGTTTTTCATGCACTCTTAATGGATAAATTTGCCCAAATCATTAATGTGAGATACATATATCACTAATGAAGGAAATATGTTTTAATAAATATATCAGAGTCTTTACATAATTAGATTTCACTATTAATTATAGGTTCTCATATTCCATTTCTATGTATGTTTATAAAATGTTGATATTTACATCTTTTTAAGTGATCAATTCATGACTACAAACCTAGAGGTGTAACCCCTAAATAGGTGAAATCCATTATCAAGTTTGTGTATTTTTCCTTGTAGTTCATTATAATTTTTAGTTTTTAATTCAATTTTGGAAATGAATTAATGGAACACTAGAACTAATTATATGAAAGTTATAAAATGACACAAATTAGGGGATTTTAATTTAGAAATGAGTTTTTAGAGTTTCTAATCACTCATATTATTTTATAGAGAATTAAATACAATTTTTATTAATTTAATTAGGAAATTGATAATATTCTGCATCCAACTCTATTTCACTTAATTAATTGAGATTTTTAGTATCTGATTTTAAAAACTATTTGATTCATCTAAAGGGGTAAATCTATGCTTTTATATCTATTTAAATTGATCCAAGATGACTGGATTTACCCCCTTGGATAAATCAAATAGTTTTTAAGAAATCAGATACTGAAAAATCTCAATTCCTTTGATTACATACAATGGGATGTAGAATATTCACAATTTCTTAATTAAATCAATATAAATTGTATTTAATTATCTAAAAATTAATATGAGTGATTATAACTATAAAAAATGATTTCCAAATTAAAAACTCATGTTTTATGTCATTATATAACTTTCCTATAATTATTTTAGTGTCTCATTAATTCTTTTCAAACTGAATTATAAAATTGAAACACATAATGAAATACAAGTAAAAATACACAAACTTGATAACAAAATTCACCCATTTAGGGTCTACGTCTCTAGGTTTGTAATCATGAACTAATCCATTAAAAATATGTAAAAATCAACATTTTAAAAGCATAAATCAAAATGGAATATGAGAAACTATAATTAATATTAAAACTTGACTATGTAAAGACTCTTATATATTCATAAAAATGTCTTTCTTTCATCAAAAATAATTGTATCTAATTTTTGTGATTCAATAAAGTTTCTCCATTAAGAGTGCATGAAAAAATATTAAAAATTGGAACATTGACATTTGAGGAGTGTTTCTATCTTGTATAGACCTTTAACTCCCTAAAAAAACATCAAATTCATCTTAGAGATTTTTTTTTCAAAACATCTTGAAAACAAAAAAATATAAGAAGAATTACTAAGCATGATAGACCTATCATGAAGTACTTATTACTATAGGTAACTCTAATTCTCCTTTTTGTCATTCAAGACTATGTATCCAATTCCTATCTCAGCTTGTGCTTGAAGAAATATACCACATTCATCCACCTCATTTTGGGTCTCTATACTTAAAATTATAAATCATTAATCCCATCACCAAATGTCCTTTACCAAGTAGGTGTAATACCAACATCCACATTACAAGTATGGTCTATGTATTTAAATAGATACCATTCCTTTTTACTTCTCACAAGCTCAATTTTATGTTTACATCAAACTCTATAAGTAATCATAAATTCACCATGGCCTAAAGGCATTTACAAAATAAATGTATTACTTGATTACATTTGGGACTATGTTCTTTTTAATATATAATCTACACATATCACTCTTCCATGTTCGAAGGCCTTATCAAATAAAAGAAAACATCTATTTTGTGGCTTGGCCTACTTATTTAAAAATCAAACCAATATTCACCATGGCTTAACAACCTTGAAAATAGGTGTATTTTTATTGCAAGTAAAAATACTTCACCATGTCCTTAAGGCCTTACCAAATAGGTGTCTACTCCTTCTGGCTCGGTCTACATGCTTGAAAGTATATACTATGCATCCATGGACAAAAGGCCTTACAACTTAGATGCATTCTCCTCTAGGATTAGTTCTTATTTTTCACAAATACATAGTCACCTATACATATTATGAATGTTAATAGCTTGGCCTAATGGCCAGACCTTACCTTTTACTAAAATGAGGTCATGGGTTCGACCCTAAATCTTGGCATGGATCTTATTCAAGGGATAAAATATAATTTTCACCATAGTAGAATGTAATAAAGGCTTAAAATTTCCTTGAGACTACTAGGTAACTCATGGATTCAACCATGTATATATTGCCTTTTGTTTGAGTTAGGTTCAGTGCTAAGTTTGGAATATTCGAGTTGACTATGAGCTCAATTTAGAAAATCATGCATGGATATGATATCTATTTAGATTGTTATAAAAAAAACTATGAGTTGGTTTTTGATATATAACTCTAGTTATATATTTATTTGCATACATTAAAATCATTAATTATTTGGTGGTAGGACATGTGATGGCCTAAGGACTCACCACATAGACTTTATCCAAATTTACCTCATCCTATGAGATACAAAAATTAACATATGATGTTTGGTTTAAATAATGGGAATATTAGTCCCACATGCAATATGTAGATAACATATAGGAATATATAAATAAACATGTTACAATGTTAATATGAAGAAATAGAGGCAAAGGCACCCCTTTAAAAAAAGAGTGTGTCGACCCTAGCTAAAGGTCCCCAGCCAACAAATAATAGGACCCATTTTTTCAAACATGAGTGTTGAAGTCTGAAGGTAAAAAATAACACCCTTTTTCCATAACACTACCACATGTCACTTGATAATTGGTCCATTTTGAATCCATTTGATTTTTCAACATTTTTTTCCAAAATTTGACCAATAATATCTAGCGCATACAATGTCCATTTTATGCATTCTAATAGGTGTTAGAAATCTCTCAGAATGTTCTTCAATATTTTAATAATTTTGGGAGATATTGGTAACTATGAAGGATGAAAAATAATCCAAATAAAACCTCACCAAAAATATTTCTTTGGTCTCTAAAAGTCCCAATAATTTAACTAACCCAAAAATATCTCTATGAGTTCTCTTCTTTTCTATTCACAATATTCCTACATTGATTCCAAACATACAGGAGCCAAAAATCACATGTGAAGGAGTTATGAAGTAAATCTATGCAAATTAACTCCATTTGAAAAATACCTAGTTTACATCAGTGAAATAAGACATTATAAAACTTCCCTATGAGAATTCAACTATCCATTTGAAATCATACCCTAATTGTGAAGAGTAAAATAAAATCTTTACCCATTCTACCAAAATAACTTGTTACCCAAAATTTTCATTAAATCTAGTGGATTCTCTCAATCCCTACACTGTATGAAGGCTAAGTTATTATCCTTGTTACCAATAACATACAAGTGAAAAAAAATATGTTTCATACCCCTATATGACTTTGTAAATAAATTACAACACATGTATACTTGCATTTACAAATCTTACCCATCTATGGGTCTTTGAAATTACATTTATATGATGTGAATGAAAACATAAATGTGAGTATACAAAAAATTTAGAATACAAACATTGCCCAAGATACAATGGGACTTAATCATATATGTCAAGTATAAAAACATGCAATGAATTTTCCTATCCTAAGGTTTTAACTACATAATTCACAAATAAGAGCTCTTTGCAAACTCACAAACTCTACAAGTATATGTAAGACATATCATAAGCATGAGGAAAAAAAATAAAATTCAAACCTATCTTAAAGTTTCCTCAGTATTGACTGCTCCCTAATTCATACCTCCACACTTATCCAAAATGAGTTAGTTTCCCAAAATCTTATCATGATAGAAAACTAAAATAGGAGATCAAAAAATATCCTTCCAAACACAAGAGTTATAAAATTTCCTTCCTAGATCCAATAGCTAGGAATTCCCTAATAATAATTTTAAATGTGAAACTTAAGTATACTATTAAATACCATAGATATTCTTATCAAAACTATTCAAGTAAACCATTTTATCAATAAGGGTTATTCCCTCTTCATGGTTTCCACAACTGAATAGGAGTTGATTTTATGTTATTTAAAAATTGATCTTACTAAGTGTAAGATGATCCATTTTAATTTTCAAAAAGGATTAAAATAAATTTCACATCAAGTCATATTTTACTTCCAAAGCAGCCCTAAATAAAGGATTCAAAATTGTGTATGCATAGTTACATTGAAAATAACTTATACCTATTATAGAACTATGAAGTGCACCTGTTGAGAAATGGTTGGAAAGGTTTTAGTGTTATAAAAACTTTTTATTTTCTTCCTAAAACTCTTAACAAATTTGTGAAACATACCAATATATGAACCAATTAAAAACTCAAAACTTAAAGTGTAAAAACCTATTCAATTTACTAAACAATTCCCTATTTTCCATTTCCATATCTTACCATAGAACTGAGATTTTCACTTGTTCCTTTAATCAATGACATAAGAATACATAATATGATTTGATATTTAAAAATAAAGGCTAGACAACTAGTTATCAAAGACCAAAATATTGTGTCAATACCAATATGAAATCAAATCACCATCATACCTTAATTTTCCTTCTGTGCAAGAATGATAATAAGATTACAATTGATTCATCTTGGATTTACATAACTAAAAATGCCTTGTATTTTATCTGAATGCATCCCAAGACTAAAATTCTGGTCCTATCTCAACACCATATCACACCTTCAAGTGACAAGGTGCTTGTTCATCATCCACGTTGATCCTGTAGGGCTAGTGGTTTTAGAACCTTGGCTATTAGAAGCTTGTCTTCTTATAGTGAATTGGAACACCTTCCAATTTTCGTTTTCACTAGTCATCTTGTATAGTCAAATAAAAAATAAGAATAATACCAAGAATTTGATATAAAAAAACTCCAACTTGAAGTATATCAACAATTGAAGCAAGTCCTATATCAACCTACTTTGATACCAAAAATTGATCTAAGATGACTATATTTACCCCCTTAAATACATCAAATAGTTTTTATGAAATCAAATACTAAAAAATATCAATTCCTTTAAGTACATATAATTGGATGCAAAATATTCTCAATTTCGTGATTAAATCAATATATATTGAATTTAATTCTCTAAGAATGAATATGAATGATTAAAAACTCTAAAAACTCATTTATAAATTAAAAAAATTTATTTTGTGTCATTATATAACTTTATCATCTTATTAGTTCTTTTTAAATTGAATTATAAAATGAAAACACATAGTGAACTGTAAGAAAAAAGACACAAACTTGATAATAGAGTTCACCCATTTAGGGGCTACATCTTCAGGTTCATAATGATGAACCAATCCATTTAAAAGATGTAAATATCAATATTTTACAAACTTACATCAAAATGGAATATGAGAACCTATAATTAATATTGAAATGTGATGATGTAAAGACTTTGATATATTTAGAAAAACTTATTTCCTTGATTATCAATATCAATATCTCATCTTCATGATTAGGGAAAGTTTCTCCATTAAGAGTGCATGAAAAACTCTTTAAAATGTGCATATTGAAATTTGAGGAGTGTCTCTATTTTTTACATACCTATAACTCCCTCAAAAAAATGTCAAATTCATCTCAGAGAATTTTTTTCAATAAATCTTGAAAACAAAAAAATAAAATAAAAAATACTAAGCATGAGAAATTTATCATGAAGTACTTCTTACTGCTATTAGCTATAATTATCCATTTTTTCATTTAGGACTATGTATCCCATTCCTATCTCAAATTTTGTCTAAGGAAATAGAAAAAAATCATCCACCTTAGCTTGGGTCTCTATACCTACAATTATACATCATTACTCCCATGGCCAAGTGGACTTTACCAAATAGGCATAATAGCAATGCCCATAGTACATGCATGGTCTATGTATTCCAATAAATACCATTCATTTTTGATTATCACAGGCTTGGGTCTATGTTCACATTGAATTATAAAAGTAATCCTACATTCACCATGCCCCAAAGTCCTTTATAGAATAGACATATTACTTGATTACATTCAGGACTGTGTTCTTTCTAATATAAAGTCTATATGTATCTCTCTTCTATGGTCGAGGGCCTTATCAAAAAGAAGAATAAATATTTTCTATAGATCAATCCACTTATTTTCAAATTAAATGATATTCTCCATGGCATAACAACCTTGAAAATAGGCATTTTTTTTAAATTAAAAATCCTTCACCATGGCCCTAATTCCTTACCAAATAGGTGTCTGCTCCTTTTGGCTTAGTCTACGTGCCTAAAAGGAAATACTATGCATCCATGGCCAAAAAGCCTTACAACATAGATGCATTTACCTTAATATCAACTCTTATTTTTCATAAATACATAGTTACTTATACATATTATAAACATAAATGGATGGGCCTAACATTCAAGCCTTAGCTTTTATGAAAATAAGGTCATGGGTTCAACCCTAAATCTCAACATGGATCTCATTAAAGGGGTAGAATCCTATATTAACTAGAGTAGAGTTTTAAAAAGGTTTCAAATAACATTGAGACTACTAGGTAACTCATGGCCTATACCACATATATCTCACCTTTTATTTGACTCAGTTTTAGTGCTAATTTTGGAAGATTCAAGTTGACTGTGAGCTCAGTTTGGAGAATGACTCTAACTCAATTTAGAAAATGATGCATGGATATGAACTTGGTTTGGGTTGTTGTAAAACCAACTATGAGTTAGTCATTGAGCTAGCACTAGGGTTGGATCTCAAGTTGGATACTTTAATCTTGAATATGACTTGGTGGTAGACCATGTGGTGGCTTGGGGACCCACCACATGGACTTTCTATAAATGCTCCTCATCTTGTAATATAAACAAAATAACATATGGTGTTTTGTTTAAAAAATCAATATATTAGTCCCACATGCAATGTGTAGATAACAAAGAGGCATATATAAACAAACATGTTACAATGGTAATATGAAAAAATAAAGGCAAAGCACCCATCCATAAAAAGAGTGTGTCAACCTTGGCTAAGGGTCCCTGTCCACCAAATATAAGGGCCCATTTGTTTGAACACAAGTGTTTAATACTGGAGATGAAAATAAACACCCTTTTACCATTGAAATGCCATGTGTCACTTGCTAATTAGTCCATTTTATATCCATTTAACTATTGATCATTTTTTTTAGAACATTGACTAATGATATCTAGAGCATATGATGTTTTATATATTTATTCTAATAGGCATTTTAAGTCTCTCAAAATGATATTCATTATTGTACTATTTTTGGGAGATCTTGGGAACTAACTTGCTTGTGAACTATAGGGATCTAAATTTATGTAACTAGCTAAACTAGCTGATGAAGTGTAGGGTTTTTAGGGGCCCATCTGGTAGAAGAAGTTATAACTAGAGTGGATTATCTATGTTATAACACATGGATCTAGAATCTCTCTTTATGCCCTCTAGAATCTACAATATGTATCTAACACATGGGTCTCTCTAATAAAGGTCTTCATGGGAGTGTATGTATACATGGTTTTATTAGTAACCCAATTTGAACCCTATTGAAACATATTGATTAGATATCCTTAAAACCTAGACTACTATTGGAATGATCTATATGCATGGGGATACATGTACTTAGACCAAACATCTATATTTATGAGGCTAGTGTAGACACCGAAATCGTGTCGAATCCCCTGATCCTTTCCCGTCTTATTCTTCTTCGCCTATTGAACCCTTGTCGATCACTTGTTTCACCAACCTTGACCTTGGTAGCATGTAAAGATGAACACAGAGCTAAAACTAGACTCTATACCCATTATGCATCTGCCGACGTCGGTCTTTACCCGACCGATGTCGCCGACGTCGGTCACCTATCGGCCGACGTCGGCAATCCTGCCGACGCCGGTCACCTTCCCCTGGTCCGTTATCAGTTACCATTCGGTTTCCCGAAATAGTTCATGAACCATTTCTGGAACCGTCCCCGTCCCCCGCCTTCATCAACCTCTCCCAGCCATTTGAACGAGAATCCCCGAACGCTATTCAGAAATGCTGAGCAACCAACCTGCGAATTCCTCCATCAACCTGCGAACTCCGAGCAATCATCAACACAAACGACATCAACTAATCTGCACACCATGGCTTCCATCGTGACTTCTACCAGGTAAGCATTATTTTGTTTATTTCATTTCTTTCTCAGTTATAATTTATCAGTCTGTTATCTCTGCCTCTGTCCCGACTCTATTCAACCCTGTCCCGACTCTGTTCAACCCTGTCCCGACTCTGTTCAACCCTGTCCCGATTCCCCCAGACTCTCTCAGACCCTGTCCTGACTCCCCCAGACTCTCTCAAATCCTACCCTGACCTTATCAGACCCTGTCCCGACTCTGTTCAGCCCTGTCCCGACTCTGTTCAGCGCTGTCCCGATTCTTTTCAGTGCTGTCCCGACCCTGTCCAGACCTTCCCAGAACCTGCCCCTACCGACGCCGGCCACTACCCCGACCGATGACGGCACCTTAAACGACGTCGGCACCATCCTTGACCGACGCCAGCACTACAGAGACCGACGCCGACGACTGTGCAGAATAGTGCTGCTTATCAGGTATGCTCTTTATTTTTCTGTCATTTATTTCTGTCATTATCATCTACTTTCGTCCAATTTTCTATTCTTTTTTATTAGTGGGTTGATATCCTTCTAGGGAGTCTTTGTACTTCCAGGATCGGGCGTTCGCCTAACAACCCACCATATCTTTGACTAACATTTTTCATCCAGTCTCTTCTTCGCAGGTGTCATTCCTCCACAGCCAAAGAGGAGAATCTTTCAACGTCTGATTTCGGTGCGCACGACTTTATCAGGTTCTTCTAGCCTTAACCTTTTATTTCAGTTTCTTATTTCTTCTTTGAATGTAGAAAGCAATTTTGCATAGAAACATTCTGGCACGCCCGGTGGGACCCTAGGTCCTCCTTGGGTTCTTTCTTTCTTTCGTTCATTTAGGCGCATTAGGTTTCTTCTTTTTCGCCTCCTTTCATCTCTTCTTAAACGACATCATAAGTAGAACTAAAACGAACATTTCTTTCTTTCTTGCACTTTTAGACTAGCTAAACTCATATTCTTCGACTCTTTCTCCATTCGTCTTCATACGAACAAACATTTCGACTTGGACATTAAGACACTCTGCATTCATTTCTATTTGCCTGCATCTCTTAGACCACACATAGTAATTAAACCGCATATTGAATTAATCTAGATCACTTCATGTTACACGACCAAACCACCTACACAAAACAAACATTTTAACTTACCTGAGACAAGGCCCGACTAGGATTTCATCCCCCAGCGGATACCTTACCCATCCCGGTGACCCTACTTGGATTTCATCACCAAGGGGGAAGCCCACTCCGTTCTCTGGCAGAGTATAATCTCTAGGCGAGGTATATCTTGGCTAAGCGAAACCAGCTAACCACTGGAATCGTGAAGTGAGGGGAGCTTGCTCCTTAGCACCAGGCCACGTACCAGACCCTAACACAAACTTCTTGAGCACCGTAACAAAACCCGAAACCATCCATAGACTTCTTCTAGGACCCGACTCACAAAGCCAACCTCCCCAAACACACATTCTAAGGCATAAGCCACTATAATCCTAAAAATTTTTACTTCTAGAGTTTTAGGATCTGCTTGTGTCTTCATCTTTTTGGTTCTTATCTGCTTGTTTGAGCGTGTAAGGACGTTCTTTCTCGCCTTTTATGGTTTTGACACACAGTCAAACCAAGGCTCTTTTTGACCACCTTGACCGTCAACTGCTTTCGTCTACCCCATCTCTAAACTGTCCTATCATGGAGTTCCACTCGGAGACTGAAATAACTCCTACAGGACCGACCCTGACCCCGACTCAACTTCCCATCATCCCTGAAGGGGACCAGGATTTTAAAAAATTCTTGGACCTCAATACTGCAGCCCTCCATAACTATCTCGCGAGAAACCCAACGCGAGACCTCTCGGGTGACATGGCGACGACATCGATACCATTCGCCACCCAACCCTTTTTGACTCAGCCTTTCACCTCAACCATTAACTCAACCATGGCCAATACGGAAAGTTTGGCCTCTTCGTCCATTTTTAGACCGACCTCCATCGGGGTTTCGTTACCCCCTCAATCATCTACAAATCAACCAAGTTCTACATCGTATCAGAACTTGATTGCCTCAACCCCTTACACTCTTGCGTCCACAAATGTAGGAGTGCCAACCTATTCCTCTACCAGTGCCGCTATTCAACCACCTTTGGCGGTGCCTAGTCAACCTATACCTTCGACCTTCATGACGCAACCACCCTTAACCTCTACTTCTGCCCCTGCGACTAGTCATCCGTACATTACACCCTTACTGGTACAACCGACTACGTCGTATACCTCCTCTAGCCTCTTTCAAGCACCTTACAACCTTAGGGGCGCTCCGTCCACCAATCCGTCAGCAGATGTCATCAAGATGCTGATGGATAAACTGTCTAGTCTCGAAGCTTCTATCTCCGGTTCAAATAATATCTCTTCATATGACCAGATTTATAACGAGCCCATTCATCCTTCCGTCCCTATCCGACCATACCCCAACCATTGGGAGCTTCCTAAATTCTCTCGCTTTCACAGTAAGGAAGACCCACAGCAACATCTACGGGCATTCAGACATGCCTGCTATCTTTTTGCCCACGACGATGCGTTACTTTTACGCACGTTTCCTATGTCTCTTTCTGGCCCTGCCCTTGACTGGTATAGCTCCCTTGCCAGACATTCTATCTTTTCCTTCATTCAACTCGCCCAACTATTTCTTGACCATTTCTCAATCAATATCACTAAACAAGTCTCGATCACAGACCTTTACTCCATTAGGCAATTTGACGACGAATCAGTAGTTGATTTTGTCGCCCGTTGGAGAGACTTGATCAACCAGCTCTCCTTCTCCTTGCCTCAACCCGAGCTCATTGAGCTCTTTTCTCGAGCATGTGTCAGTCACATCTCATCCACCTTGCGGGTTCAAACATTCCACACTTTCGACGAGGCCTTCACCATGGCCCGAAAACTTGAACTCTGCGCTATTGAAGAAGATAAGGTCAAATTGTGTAACACTATCACAAGAACCAATGACCATTCTTCTTCCAGACCTTCTTCTGCCCACTCTCAATTTAAGGAGTCGGTGAACACTATCATCTTTAGACCATCATCTTCAACAAAAACCAACCGACCAACATCTTCAACATTAGACTACATCAATAAACATTTTCAACGTCAATCCATACAGCGTTAATTCACTCCAATTGGAGAGTCATATGCCTCTGTCTTGGATAAACTCGTCAAGCAGGGGGTCCTCAATCTCCCTTCAATCCGACCATATCAATTCGACTCCTCAACACCTATCCCTGCATGGTACAGGGAGAATCACTTTTGTAATTATCACCGTGTCAAAGGCCATGATACAGATCACTGTCAAACTTTTAAAAACCTCATCCAGGACATGCTCGACAAGGGCGATCTTATCTTGGATAACCCGAACGCACCGCCCAACCAAAACCTCGACATCTTCAAACAACCTTTTCCTAATCACCCGGCTACTCAAGACAACATCCAAACCATAATCAATGACCCTCAAGACCATATACACACCGTCAACACTATCTTACCTCTTGTCCCTGACCAACCTTCTTCACAGGATGAAGAACCCTCTTCTCCTATTAGTCCTCCATCTATTTCTCCTATATTGGAGGACGCCTTGACCACATCTACACCTTTAGTCCTACTTTCTTCCAATAACCATACCTTGCCTACTCCTCAAGCACAAACAGAAGGCATGATCATCCCTACCATCTGCCCACTTGAGGAGCCACCCTCTCCTATTTCTTCTCCACCAAGAGAAGACCCTATCTCTTCACCCATTTCGATTGAGGAAGACCCAATCACGGTTTCCTCTTGCCCTTTGCCTGAGATTGTTACATCTCACTCACCTCCGTCCACATCTAAACCCAAACCCATATCTAACCTCGCCTCGCACAATAGTGGCCCTCGACTCAAACCCACGAAGACCACTAGACCACATCGGAGGACTCCTCCCCCACCTTCATCATTACCTTCAATCCTAGGCCCACATCCGTCCACTTTAATTGGAGTGCTTCCTACTCCCATCCTTCACAGAGGCACGTCACCTCCATTACTCTATCAACCTATCAAACATATATCCTCTCTAAATCATCGACCAACGTCTCTTACGCCTCTTAAACCAACGTCATCAACCCTCACTGCAATAAAATATCCAGACCCGTTAGCAGGTTCTTATACCTTGCTGTTACAGCACTTGTTGCAGTCATCTCGCCTCAACCTTCCGCCTCTCAAACCATATCATTCTCTCGGACCTAAACCACCTTGGTTCGACGACACTCGTATTTGTGCGTATCATCGCACGCCTGGACACGACACGGAACATTGTTGTGCCCTCAAGGTCGCCATTCGCCAATGTCTGGGGAATGACACCTCTCTTCTTGACCACGTTATCAAGCCTTCAACACCGCCCCTCTCATCAACTCTCGGATCAAGACCCTCTTGGTTCGACAACTCTAAATACTGTCACTATCATCATACTCCGGGACATGACACTGAGCGTTGTTGCGCTCTTAAAGCTGTCATTCGTCACCAACGGAGAAAGGATTCCCTTCTCATCAAGGATCCTCTTGACCTTCCCTCCAACAAATCATCAACACCAACTCATACCTCTCCAACCTCATCACCTAAATCAGGATCTCCACGCCAGGTTTTGGTTCCTTTATCACCTTTAACCCCCTTATTCGACATCAACATAGTCCATCTGACCACTAAACCTCAACTCACCTTAACCAATCCGTCAAACATTCTCCCTAGCCGCTGGGGGAATTCAACCTTCATCCAAACTTCGACCAATTTTTCAACACAGTCTCGACCACATATCAATCACTCTTTCAACTTAGCCTCAACCAGACTAACAACCAAACATTTAACCCGACCTCAACCAAACATTCGACCCAACCAAAGACCAAATACCAATCAATCAACCCTTGACCAACCATTGACCAACTATCAAATGACCAAATCTCAACCAAACATTAACCAACCTTTTTATCCACATATTCAACCAGTCCCGATCAATCAACAACCATATCAGTCAATTTCACGTCCACTCATCCATCAACACGTGACCAATATGGAGCAAAGTAAACGAGGCAAGTTTGCTCTTAATTGGCTCGGACCTTTTATTATCACGCACAAGTATGGATCAGGGACTTACCGTCTGTCTTCTCTTGATGGACGCCCAGAACCTGAGCCTCTTAATGCGTTGCATCTGCGACCGTTCTACTGCTAGTCGAGTACTCGTCCACTTGACACTTAACTTGAGCTCGTCCCTTGAGCAATCCCCATCTTCTTAGTCCTACTTCCTTTCAACCCTCTTCCTTTTAACAATTCCCATAACCCTTTTATGCGGTATGGATGCTTTGTCCTCATAAAAGGGAGTCCTTGACCTTCTATAATCTTGTCCATGACTCACATTTCTGTCAAAACAAATCAAGATGTCAAAACATATCCATGGTCACTATATCTATATCAAAATAAAAAAAAACAGACTGCTCCCTCGAAGGACAGCTGTACTATCATTGCTGTAATAAATAGACTGCTCCCTCGAAGGACAGCTATTCAAAAGCCCTTTTATTAAACAAAAATCTAGACCACTCCCTCGAAGGATGGCTATGACTAATCTGGCAATAAACAACATTATTTTAGAAGCTTCCCGCATCGATCAGCTTCACAACCTGACCACTACAGCAAATGACATCTCTCTGCAGGCTTCCCGCATTGATCAGTCTGCGCAAAAAAAAAAAAAAAAAAAAAAAAAAAAAAAAAAAAAAAAAAAACGAGTCACGGACTTGACTTGTAGTTGTCTCAGGGTCTCCTATAAAAAGGGGCAAAGTTATCTCTGCTCTTAAAATGGGTTACCCTCCTTCCTCCTCCTATCACCCGCTCAAGGGACTTCGAGCTCACTTTAATGTCTAAGTGATTCGATTACCGCTTTAACATAACCACGGTCAACGACGTCACGCATGAATGGGGCTCTTGGTTCTCATAACCCCTATCTATGCTTCCTTTTTGGTCTTTGTCAATGAAAGAGCAATATGCTTTTCACTTCTTCTGCACTTTGGTCACATTCACCTTCATCACTTGTCAATCGACTCAACTCAACTCTCTTTTTAGACCATCAACCTGACCTAGCCTATTCACCCTAGTTTCTATGGACACCAATACACATGGAAACTATCGACTCGACCCAATTTATGTTAAGCATAAACCAATACTTGCTAAAGCATAAATAGACCTCAATTCATTTTTAGCATACATCCATCACGAATATGGAATATTGCTAGGGATGAAAAACCCCTCAACCAATGTTGCAGAATACACCATTTGGAAAAGGCTGCAACATCTTTTTTTTCCTCATCATTTCATCCAATCATCGACCAACCTATCAACCATTTTAACCACCTGTCTACCACTCGGACGCTTGGTCTGAACTACATTGGTCTGAGGCCCTATCACCAGGGCTATGTAGGTAGCACTCAGTTGACATGGGGTCTTCTGAGGTTAGCTCGACCATTCTCGTTTGTCCGTCTCTCTGATGGACAAACCTTCTTTCCTTCTTTTAACCATAATCTTGTCCTTGACCACGACCCATTTTATACCTTTGACCCTCCCTCCCTTCTAGGGAGAACTACATCGGCCTGAGGCCCTATCACCAGGGCTATGTAGGCAGCACTCAGTTGACATGGGGTCTTCTGAGGTTAGCTCGACCATTCTCGTTTGTCCGTCTCTCTGATGGACAAACCTTCTTTCCTTCTTTTAACCATAATCTTGTCCTTGACCACCACCCATTTTATCCCTTTGACCCTCCCTCCCTTCTAGGGAGAACTACATCGGCCTGAGGCCCTATCACCAGGGCTATGTAGGCAGCACTCAGTTGACATGGGGTCTTCTGGGGTTAGCTCAGCCGCATCCTTTCATCCATTCATCCATCCATAAACCACCAACCATTGGAGATCATGCCTATCTCCTCCGACCTCGACCATTTCCAAGACGTTGTTGCCTTGGTTGTTTTTGCATGTATGCTACCTCATGACTGGTTAGCAGAATTGTGCGCAGACCTTTTTGGACCCTCACAAGTATAGGATCGCACACCGGTTGATCCGCACTACTTGTGACTTTTTCGCGTTTCTAGGAGCACTTCCTGAGCCCGGGATACCTGGAACGCGACGACCTATTTGGAGCTTCAGCTTAGATTGAGTGACCCGATCAGTAGATGACTAAATGCTGGGGCCCGGTTACTTCAATTTTGGCACTCCTCGACCCTTGACCTGCGACACTTTGACCTGACCATCTCGTGCAGTGGTATGCGCGCAATCACGACCTTTGCAGCGTTCACCGTCACCCCTTTTTCATCTGCTCTTTATCAAATTAGCACCCGATTCCCGGTTCCCTTCCCTCGACTCCTGCTTTGAGGGGGAATACCTCATCCTTACTCGGGGCATTTTGCTTCCTATTTTGTCTTGCAGTTCATTCGAACAACCAACAAGACGAAATCAAACTTATCCCTCACCTGGGGCACTCACTCCTATTTTTGTCTTACAGTTTGTCCAGAACAACCAACAAGACAAAAAGGGGCAAATGTAGACACCGAAATCGTGTCGAATCCCCTGATCCTTTCCCGTCTTATTCTTCTTCGCCTATTGAACCCTTGTCGATCACTTGTTTCACCAACCTTGACCCTGGCAGCATGTAAAGATGAACACAGAGCTAAAACTAGACTCTATACCCATTATGCATCTGCCGACGTCGGTCTTTACCCGACCGATGTCGCCGACATCGGTCACCTATCGGCCGACGTCGGCAATCCTGCCGACGCCGGTCACCTTCCCCTGGTCCGTTATCAGTTACCATTCGGTTTCCCGAAATGGTTCACGAACCGTTTCTGGAACCGTCCCCGTCCCCCGCCTTCATCAACCTCTCCCAGCCATTTGAACGAGAATCCCCGAACGCTATTCAGAAACGCTGAGCAACCAACCTGCGAATTCCTCCATCAACCTGTGAACTCCGAGCAATCATCAACACAAATGACATCAACTAATCTGCACACCATGGCTTCCATCGCGACTTCTACTAGGTAAGCATTATTTTGTTTATTTCATTTCTTTCTCAGTTATTATTTATCAGTCTGTTATCTCTGCCTCTGTCCCGACTCTGTTCAACCCTGTCCCGACTCTGTTCAACCCTGTCCCGATTCCCCCAGACTCTCTCAGACCCTGTCCCGACTCCCCCAGACTCTCTCAAATCCTACCCTGACCTTATCAGACCCTGTCCCGACTCTGTTCAGCCCTGTCCCGACTCTGTTCAGCACTGTCCCGATTCTTTTCAGCGCTGTCCCGACCCTGTCAAGACCTTCCCAGAACCTGCCCCTACCGACGCCGGTCACTACCCTGACCGACGACGACACCTTAACCGACGTCGGCACCTTCCTTGACCGACGCCGGCACTACAGAGACCGACGCCGGCGACTATGCAGAATAGTGCTGCTTATCAGGTACGCTCTTTATTTTTCTGTCATTTATTTCTGTCATTATCATCTACTTTCGTCCAATTTTCTATTCTTTTTTATCAGTGGGTTGATATCCTTCTAGGGAGTCTTTGTACTTCCGGGATCGGGCATTCACCTGACAACCCACCATATCTTTGACTAACGTTTTTCGTCCAGTCTCTTCTTCGCAGGTGTCATTCCTCCACAGCCAAAGAGGAGAATCTTTCAACGTCTGATTTCGGTGCGCACGACTTTATCAGGTTCTTCTAGCCTTAACCTTTTATTTTAGTTTCTTATTTCTTCTTTGAATGTAGAAAGTAATTTTGCATAGAAACAGCTAGTTCTTTTGAATATACAAGCTTTTCTTAGTTTACTAAATCTTACTTGATTTTGGGATGAAAAGGGTTATAAGGGTTATTGAAAAGGGAAATAATATTTTTATTGATGGTGATACATCTATATTTCTATTTTATCCACTCAATTTGAACTTCTAGAACACTCATGAACAATGAAAATCTTTGAATCTACAACTCCAAGGGACTCCTATGTAATAGTATTTCACATAAAATTTATATCAAGTGATCAAAGCATGAGTGAAATTATGGAATCCCTGATACAAGGCACTAACTAGTCAATTTATCCACTATTATCTTAATTTCTCAACATCAAACACTATATATAACCTGCATAAGATGACATATTAGTAACTAGGTGAGATTAGGACCTACCAAGGGAGAGAATACTACCACATATGAAAAAAAAAACTAACATAATCACACTAAACCTATATAAAATGAATCTAAAAATAGTCATTTTTATTATCTCAAGGGGTTTACAAAGCTCAATCTTGATAGAGTTTCATCATTTCCAAGAGATGGATCTTCAAAATAGGCCTAAAAGCTTGAATATATATAAAATGAGAGAGAAATAGATAATAGAATGGCATATAATAGAGGAGAAAGAGTTATCCAATCATAAATTCAAGATTACTTTTAGTTACAACTTGAATAAAATAGTCATCAAGATTTATATTTATGCTAGTGCTCCTGCATTAGCTTCTTTTGGCATTAACAACAAGGTGGTGGGCCATATTTGATTTCTTCAAAGTCCTTTTATAAGATGTTATTCCATATAATTTTCTAATAACTATTATTAAGTTAAATAAATGACCTTTCCTTCATGAATATGAAGGAACATGCATTGATTTCTAGTCAATGATGAGTTAGCTTAGAGTGGTTGGCACTTAAGACCAGTCAACTTATTCTTTAGCCCCCTTTTGAATTAATTGTCACTCAAAATCTAGTTTTTCATGGAATATCCACTTTAATTATAGTTATGAAGTGTGATAAATCCACATTTGCTTTCATCAATAGCTTTCAACATCAATTTCATCTTCATTTAATTGACAAAATAGGTTTAATAAGACAATTGGGCATTGTACCCTAACTTATTGCACTTGGTGGATATAATAACCTAAATAAAAATTTGAAAACCTAAAAATATGGTGAATTTAAGACATGAACCAATTCCTCATATCATGAAATGAGTCCTCATTTGCAAGCAACACCTATAAATTAGTCAAACTAGTTAATGAGGTCAACTTGTGCTAAATTTCAATAGACTAACTATTTTGAAGAATCTTAAAAGGGAATTTATATGCATGTATTTGAAAACATTATGGTTTGAGGATGAATAAAAAGTTCCAAAATTCACTCTCTATGGATTAGAATCCATGAAACTACCTTGTACTTATGTTTTTTGAACTTTTTCCTTAAAAAACCTTATTTTATTCCATGTCTATATAGTTTCATACATCATAGTACCATTTATAGGAACTTATATTATTTTAATTCATGTTTCAAGATATTTTATGATGATTCATGGGTTTTTGATGGCAATAAATTTGACTTTTCTCAAAATTGATCTGTAGGAGGGTTTTAGAAGTGAACCTTCTTAATGATGGTTCATAAATTATATACCTCCAAAAAAAATATTAATTTAATTATTATATATTAAATATACCCCCTCTACTTTATTTATAATCTTTTTTTCACATGCAAAGATTGTGCAAAGATACGTATGTAATGAAGTTTACCTGTAGGCTTTTACTTATATTATGGACATGCTTATAATCTTAGTGATGGGTCATAAACATAATAAATTAAATAAAACTTAAAAAATAATGTATTAAATTACATATTTGTCCTCAAAACATGATAATATCATTTCTCCAAACTCATATGGTGAAAGATATGAGCTTTTGAATAGGCAACTTAAATAGGGTGTGTGGATTGCAATAATTTGAATTCCTCCTTAAAGACTAAATTGAAATGTATTTGGTTATAAAATATATTAAAAACCTAATGTATTACCTTTTTAAAATAATCATACCTTATCATGATTTAATCTTGGCTTGATAGGGTCTCCAAGTGCCATAAGGTGATATAGGCCTTTTAGGCCTAAAACTAGTTTGTAGGCCTAATTGGCCTATTCTAAGTATTGGAGGTATTAATAAGCTTGTATGATGATATGGATATATAAAAACATTTTTTACCATTAATTTACATCCTTTTATGATATTTTTATTTTCTAAGTTTCACTTTATCTCCATTGTTTCTTAAGACTACCTTAGGGTTTATTGGTAATTAAGCCTATGTAACCCCTATAGCTAGGTTTTATGTTATTTATTATATAAATTGAGCTTAAATATCATTAAAATATGATTAAAATTAATTATTAATGTCAATTTATCTTAAAATATCTAATAATTCATTCAAACAACATTCTAATCACATGGATTTTAACATTGGTATATAGGCTTTTCTAACTTCCTCATCTTAAACATACCCTCAAGGGAATATAAATTGAAAATATTATTATTAACTAACTAAAGGATAATATTAGGCTACTAAAATAATAATTTCATGTCTAATAAAATCTTCATGAAGTCTAAGTCCTTTGTTTTTCTTCTTTGCTCTTCTCAAAAACTCATTTGTCTCATCCATGACTATTTATTGATTGTAAGAGGTCTACACTAAAAATATGAGAACTTAAACCTTTATTATTAAATTTAGGATGGAATGGGAGGATTTATAAAGTTATAATTATGATTTATACCAGATTTGGAGTGTTGATTTGACCTGTAGATGCTAAAAAACCTTAAATTCTCTAAAAAATGCCTTCCAATTATGATTGTGTGTGTAGGTAGGATTGTGTTCTCATGTTTTACCCTTTTCTTTGAGTTTGAAAATTATAAACAAGTATTTTATTAAGATATTAAAATCCATATTGTATAACCTTTATCCTTTTTTTTTCACCTTTTACCCTTATGCAACCCATGCTACAACATATCTCTCTAAGAAATCTCAAAATTATTGTTTTCTCATCAGGGTTGTAGGTGATTATTGATGGTAATGGAAGTGTTTGAGGTAAATTTCACCATTATTTATCACTTATATACCTTATAAGTGATCTTAAACCTTCCTCTCAACTCCTTATTTTGTGTATTTTCCCTTCAAACACTGCTCTTAGGCTCTTATACAATCTAAATCCATGCATATCCCTATGTACTTAATTTGATGAGTTAGCCGTAGTTTTCATGATCTTGATAAGGGTTTTAAGATGTAAAATTTTCATTTGAAACATAGGTGATTTGAAAATTTAATCCTCTTGAGTGTATGTATATTTAGACTACACCTTCAGGCCATATAAGTGTGTCAACCTCGTAATCCCATGAATTTGACCTTGACTATAGACTTGCTTAGAAACATTATTAATGATATCTTGATGCATTTTACTCCTTAGTTTGCATACTAAAATTACATGTGGCATAAGAATACTTGATTAGACCACTTTTATTGAATACTCTTTCAACTTGGAGATAGGCCTACCCTTTTATATGGTCGTAGGTGATGTTTACTCAGTATTATCTATGTTACCTTGCAATTAAACTTCATTTAGATAGAAATATTCACACCATTGAATATAGTCTTCAAACCTAATTATAAAACCCCATGGATACTAGAGACATGAAAATCTTCTTCATAGTCTTGGTTTGATGAAGGGTTAGCATGTTTAAAGAATTTCTTAAACCTAATGTAGGTGATCATATCATGAAAAAATGAAATATTTGAGGTTGATTCTAACTTAGGTTCTATCTTTGATCCTTTTTCATGTACATCACTTAGCACACTTGTTCCTCATACTCATTTCTCTAATTTATTGCAAATAGAATTTTCTCCCTTATAATTACGATTGTATGTAGAAATATAGCCTTTTTACAAACCATTTTTGAGTTTTGACTTTGAAATTAGTTTCAATAGACCTCACTCTCTCACCTTATCTTGGAGTTATAATTGATTTTTAGTTTCTCTTCAAAAAGCTTTGACCTTGATCCAAGATTGCATCTTGATCTCACTTTTTTCCTTTAGTTTTGTTGTAGGTAATGATTACCATGTTTCCTATATGTATTAAAGGGGAAATTATCTTGAGAAATTCACAAATTAGTCTTGTTGAGCCTCTCTCATCTTATAAGCCACTTGACCAGATTGTTTAACCTTATTTATCTGATAACCATGCTCTCAAGCCTTCTTGAAACATCATTTCCATGAAGCACATATTTGAGTGTATCTAACTTGGTTGTAGATGGATGTTGTCTTTCTCTTTAGTAGGGTTTTAAGGTCTTATACAAGATTTATATGAACATGGTGCTCCAAGTAATCTTAACTCTTCCTTGATAGTGGATTCATGAGATGGAGATTAATAGAAGGTGTTATGATGTATGAAGGATGATGATGAATTTTAATAAAGGTTAAAATGGAGCTTATGAAATGAGAAATGGGAGTGAAATATTGTATATATAAAAGTAACAAGATGGAAGTGAAAATAGACATAAAGAGTCTATGACAAGACCATCCCAAATGTATAAATCAAACATAAACATCCTCTCAAAAATATAAAAAATATGGAGAACTTTGAAGGATATATATAGTTCTAAAATTAAACCTAGGAGTTTTCTAAGATCCTTAACCAATGCTAAGAAACCTTAAAAATTGCTAAAATGGGAATACATGAGAACTTTTAAGAGCCATTAATGGCTTCCTTACTACAAATTTTTGAAGAAAATTTTGAGAATATTTGAATGAGGTAGATATAACATGAATAAAACCCCTTCAAATAATAAACCAACAATTCATTAAAATATTTCTCTCTCCTAGATTGTATAATTCTCTTCATATGTTTATTGATTATAGATTTACACTATTATGTGTTATTTAGTTCTATATGACCCCCACATGTGAAAATTGATGGAATAATTCCATGGAAAGGTGGATCATGATACTAAGAAACAACATAATCTTGAATTTTTTTTCATGATGCCCAGATGTAGAGTAAACATAGAAAACTAATTACCTCCTTGGATGATAGACACATAGTGAGTGCCTTAAACTCAAAATAATGGTTCATGAAGGAGAGATGAAAAAATTGATAACCACTTTCCATAGATATAATACCTATGAGATTATTTTATTTTTCCAAAATTTTAGACATTGGTGTTCTCTCTCATGGTCATACTACCTACAAAACTAGAGGTCTCTCACAATGTACAAAGAAGCTAGATGATTAAAGGGAACTAATTTTGGACCTATACTAAATCCTTTTGCCTTAAATTTATTTTTTAATACTTTTTATGAAATCAAATTCATGTTATTGATCTCTTCTATACATAAGAGGTCATAAAATCTATACTCTCACTTGAAAACACATAAAAAATGGCCTTTCTTTGCATTCTCTTCAAACTTAAATCTTGAACCACTAATTTTATGGCATGAAGAGGAGGACCACAAGTCCTTAGAATTTTATAACAATAAATAAACCTTTTGACATATTCATGTGGATAAATTTGGAATATTTGATCTCATTAGAGGCCTTTATATGCCTTAGAGTTGCATGAAAAGATATTTTTAAAGCATGACACTTTATGACCAAGGTAATGACATAAATATGAATGTTTTTAAAGGTGATTTATATGATTTAATAGAATTTTGACTCCAAATTTATCATTTAAAGAATAAAATATTTTATTTTAAGTTAAAATACACATATTTGACCATAATGTAGAGGTTTATAATAGTGTCTTGAATTGTTTTTGAGTTATAAGGGTTGGTATTTGGCCTTGGCATGCCAAATTACCAATAGGTACCACTCTAAGATTATACCTCAGATGCACTGGTGACTAAATTTATTTATGATATGCACTAAATTATTATATGCTTGAAACTATAACTAGTGACTATTATATAAATAATTGTGAAATAGGTAAAGGATACTCATATGGAAGGCCCTCAATTATAAGCACTTGACTAAAATGTATATATTTGAATCATATACATATGGTAGATGGAATGTCTTGAAGCTATTGTATCCAATGCCTACCTAATAATATTTCAAATGTGGCACCACTAGGTACCATTATGAATAAGTGGTCATGTGTGTGGGCCAAACCTATAATGATAGTACCATCCCCCTGACGGAACTCTAAACATGGTCACTAAAATCATAAATAATTGTATCTATCTGAGAAATGTCCTATAAATAACCCAAGTGTTGTATAATTATGAGAATACACATGTTGATACTTGACCCTAGAACTTCTAATAATATTATGATCAATGTAGGCTCATACAAAGAGTGTGTAAAAATCTATACCATTGTCAACTATCTCCTACTCTAAAAAGGTGATAAGAGGTTTAGTTGGCATTATAGTATGATACACCCTAATGATATTATTTAGAGGATGTGTGTCCATAATTTTAGTATGATAAGATGTTGATGGTGGATGTGGATGATAAGTATATTAAACATATGAAGTGTAACCTATTACATTAGATGTATGTCTTAGAAATGGATCTAAAAATATTTTCAATGTTATTTTATATTTGTTGTGTTATAGGTGCCTATATATGAGTTTCAATATTAATGAAATTATCTTATATTAAATCTTGTATCTCACATCACAAGCTAATGAATCTAGTTTTTAAATGGTTTAGTTCCTTTTGATAATCACAAAATACATTGGAATAATAGACCTTTGGAATAGTCCTAGTTGCATCAACCTCTTTGATGGGAGGGAATGATATGACATTTCATTCTAAGATTTGAAATAGAACCCATGATAGAGACTGAGGAAGAGTCATGAAGTTTCTCCTTGGAGGAGTTGGTAGGACCAAGCAAGGAGGTGGATCTGAAGTTACATTAATTATTGTTTTTGAATCACTCTTCTTCTCACTGGGCTTTGCCTTGTAAAGGGGATTATTGAGACTCTTAATAGTTAAATTTTATCCCATTGTGTACTTTAGTTTTCCCATGGAGATAATCTTTAATTCAAATTATTTTTGTATATGATAGAGATATACAAATGATGTAAACTTCTTGAATAGGATAGCTTTATGTAATACTAGTAACAAACTCTATTTGAATGTCCTAGAGTTCTCTATCTACCATGGACCTGGTCATAATTGCTAATATAGTTTTATATTGAAAGACATTAAAATATTGGATCATTTGATTTTTGTTTGAGTTATACCACTTGAACATATGAAACGTTATCATTGATGTTGATTGAAAAGTTTTCTAAAAACATATCTTCCAATAAATTAAATGTTTTGATGGACTAATTAGGAAGATCATAAAACTATTAGAATGCATAGTCCTTTAAACTATGAGGGAAAAACATAGTAAGGGGACAATAATTGGACACATAGTATAAACATGGTATGTTTAAAACTTATAGATGGTGCTATGGGTCACCCTTATCATCATACAAAGTAATCTTGGGTGCCATAAATTTGGATGGCAAAGGATTTACCACTATATGATGTGCCAAAGGTGTATGTAAAATAACATGGGACTCTAAGGCATGAGACGGACTAATAAAACCATGTTTAATATGTAAAACCTTGTCTTTAATATCATGGATATCATACATAATGGATTATAAATATGTAGAGGAGGAACTACCCATAGGAGATGTTATTATTGTTAAAGGTTGCCAAGATAAAATATGTTGTTTTTGAAATTGAGCTTCCCCCAAAGTAAGTGTGATAATATTCGAATCTATGGAATGGAAGATTTAACATTATCATAGTTATAAATCTCCTTATGGAAAATATTGATAATTTCATATTGCATATATTAAGTTTTATAAATGAAATCCTATAATTATCTCTTATCGGTATCATCAAATTGGTTATTGAATTCTACCATATACATTTGAAAGGAGGAATACAAAATGTTTTATATTTTTAACATTATAATAAATTTAATATATTAAATATTACCAAAATAAAATAATAAATCATATCTTTTATTCTAGAATTAAATTTTGAGCATAAAAAATAGAAGGATATAAACCCTACTATCATCTAGGTCTAGGGTTTAGGTAGTATTAGAAGTAAGTTAGGTTCACCAATTGATTTAAATTTTAATGAATTTATGTAATATAAATCCTAAGTTATTAAAGGTTCTAAATAAAATAAATTAGGGTATAAATATGCAATAAATATAGCCACTAATTTGTGTAAGAATTAACTTGATTTGATATTTCTAAAAATAATAATGAATGACATAAATAAGTACTTAGCTATAAACTGACTGAGATGAATAGTATATATTCTAAAAATTAGTGTGGAAGCTAATATAAGTGATAAAAATATCTTCCAAGTGTTAGAAAACCTCATGGACAATAGCATCATACCTTGGATAGTAGGACACTACACTAGTGTCTCATTTTCAATGTGAGTGTCCTTTATGTAGGAACTATATGATATTTTGGGTACACCTTTGATTAATTATGATCTACATATACCTATGTGGATGAGTTGTGATTCATTATTTATACACTATTTTTTATTGATTTTATAAATAATACCTAGACTTCAATTTTTTAGGGTATTCAAGTGGAATAATTAGTAAAAGTGTGATGTTATCTACATAGGTTGGACATCCTCAACACCCAAATGTGTTCATAGTTTCTTACATACTAATAATTTGAGGAGTGATGAAGCTCAATATAGTTCTCCCACATAAGTGCTTGGTGCAACTTCAAGTGAATACTAGTATGAGTTATGGATTGAGTGTTTTGAATGTTCGTGAGACTTTAAATCTAAGTAATATGGGATTCAAAATGTTGTGTATGGATATAATCAATAGAAGGGTATACTATGGATTAATGACCTTGATTTTCATAATTATTTATGAGTTAATTCATTTGTATTTGCATATAATTTCCATATAGTGGATAAAGGGATAAAATTCATGCATTTATACTGATTTGGGGTTTATGCAAAGTGTGAAATAGGTATAGGATGAACCTACGTATATTAATAATTTAAATTATATCCATTAGGGTTCAAAATTGGCAAAGGACACTAGTGATGAAAGTGGGACATTGAGACATGGTGTTAGTGTCCAAAGTATAGTGCTAGTGTTAAGGTGGTACAACCTAATGAACTAGGTGCCTAGATCCCTAAGGGAGGGTCTAGGACTGATTTTGAGATGTATAGGGATATGTAGGGCCCAAAAAATATAGTTAAGTTTAAAAATATGACCTAAGATATATCTATGAATAATCTAGGAATGTGTTATCTCAAGTGACACTCATTACACTCAAGTGAAATTTTATATGACTACAATAGGCTATATAGATCAAATGCATAACACATAGGAAGATTTCCTATCTTCAACTAGCTAGAAATAAGTAGTGATGAAGCTCCTAATTGTTTATAATGAAGGGGTTATCCATTTATCCAAGGATGTCATAATATACATAAACACAACCACCATGGCATAAGATACCATCTTAATATCAAGGGGAAAACCATTGTCACATTATAAATCAAAGAGTTCTCTAATCCACACTGACATAGAGGAAGCATATGCATAATCTTCCAAATGAATTAACATTGACTCAGTAAATGATGCCCCTATGTAAGTGTTGATAGATTGTATCTATAGTCATTAAAATTGTTCCTTTATGCCTTAGATGTCCACTTGAGGTCACTTGACCCATCTTAGGGACCTTTTTGATCCACTTTTAGTCACATGTCAATCACAAATAACACCCAAGCTTATAGAACACCACATAAGACCCATAATGGAATAATATTTTAGATATTTAGGTCTATACACCCTCAAAAAAAAAAATTCTCCCTAAGAGGATTAAGGTCAACATAAACATATTATTAAGTCACCCTCTCAAGTCATTTTTATTAGAACATTATATAAACACTACTTTCACACTCTTACACTCTAAGTGGACATTATCATAGAGAATCATAGAAAAGTACCTCTTCATATTGAAGTAATGATCCCAATTCTTCCAATATTATTTTTATTCAATGCATATATTCAATAATCCATCTCTAAAACAAGTATCTAAATTCTCAAGTGGCCTCCAAGGCATCATCTCATGCATTCATAGTCAAGCATATTAGAATTCATAGACATTCACACATATCACATAAGAGGGAGAACTATATTAATCTTGGTACCTCCTCAGATTATTAGTATGTAGGAATCATACTCACATAGGGGTGTGGATCACACATCTAGCACATCAGACTCACTAACCCCTTTGTCTCATGGTATTCATTCAAACCCTTACAAGCATAAAAACCTAGAGTTTTTAAAGGAAAATAGAGTTATCATAAAAATTACAAATCATATAGACCTAGAATTTAGATCCTATCTAAAATAGGCATATTATATAGAACCTAAAAATTAATCATATAAATTCCAAATGAGGACAATAGCAATGTATAGGATAAGAGTGCAATGTTCTTGTGTCTAGGACCACACTATTATCTAGGGCTATTTATGACACCAATATATAGTTCATAATAGTATACCCTACTCATGAATCACTTATAACCCACAACTTGTGTATCTCACTCATATTATCTAGCTAAGTACACCCTTTTCTAATTCATTGATATTTATTGAATATTTAAATAAATCAATTATTATGCAAATCAGTGGTTGTTGATATAATTGTATTTTATTATTTGATTTTATTACATAGTATTTTATCTAATTAGGGTTTTATATATTAATTATCCTCTAATAATATTGTAAATTCCCATACTCAACCTATCCATGCTTCCACCTCTTATCTATAGGATGTGTGCCTACATATTTAATTAAAAGCAACCAAGGTTTGTATGTGTGCAACTCTAATAGATCAAATTATCAGTATGATAATGTTAAGATAAGAATTATAGAATCAAACTTAGTTATTATCTACAATTATTAAATTATTATAAAATTAGATAACATATACAATGTCTTCATAATATGCTAGTGTTCATCATGTATATGCATCTACACCTATAAAAGTTATGCCTAACACTATTTCATATCTAAATAATAAAGTAAAACACTTTGCATCTATTATAAGTGATTAAAAAAATATTAAGAGGGTATATTAATATTTCAATTGAGGTACTATAGTAAATTATTAAGAATAAGTTAATCAAACTACATCTTCTACATCTAATAAAAAAATCTAGATATTATTGTGCATACCATAGATTATATGTTCATCACACAGATTCATGTTTGGCAATGAAAAATAATATATAAAAAAAATTGTTAATGAGGACTCTATACAAGATAAATAAATTAATTAATCCTTAATGATACAAGAAGACATTAAAAAAAGTGAAATTTATAAATAGTACAAAGTGGCTACCAAAGCATAACTTTGAACAACAAAAGTTTGGCAAAGAAAAATCAAAGCAAGAAATAGTAAAACAAGAACATTTAAATAAAGTGAAGGAAACAAATGTACCTCTCCAAAATGAGTTCCTACTTTCAAATAAATATGGGTT
Source organism: Torreya grandis (assembly GCA_037957365.1). Lineage (NCBI taxonomy): Eukaryota > Viridiplantae > Streptophyta > Pinopsida > Cupressales > Taxaceae > Torreya > Torreya grandis. The sequence goes on from JARHVA010006416.1 coordinate 668,751, forward strand.
TGGTCAAACATACCTACTATAGTTTTATTATCAACGTCAAGGATTAGTCAAACAAGCCCAAGGCATCGCTACCCCTATTTTAGAAGTTGATAATGTTGGTTAACAAGGTTTAGGATGTATGAAACTTACTAAGGCAAATAATTTATAAACATACTTTATCAAGGCACAAGATTAAGTTACATATGTCATATTACAAAATGAGAAACCACAAAATTTTCCAATTGAAATTCTAGGTAAGCAAGAGAGATTTCTTAAGAGAGGATTTATAACCCAAAAAATTCCAAATCAGCCAATTAATATAAAGTAAATAGTTTTAAATGACTTTCCAAAGCAGGTTCCTAAGAATAATTTAAATTTCATAGAGCCTTTTATTATTACTCCACTCATAGATGACAAGGAATGTACCAATATTGTAATAAATTATTTTATCTAAATAAATGTTTGTATCATGACACTCTTACAATCTCTTGGATATGAAAAATAACATTTGGATAAGAGAACTTTACCTAGATAAATTATTTGATCTATTAAGCTTTCTTGCATAGTTATACCAGAGACATGTTCATTGGTATTGCATGTACATCCTAATTTGACACAATATAGTGAAAAATTAGGATAATTATGGTTAAAAACAATGGGGGAAAATTAGATATAGATTCCAACCAATTAAACTTTACACATGAGAGTTCAATGATCATAATTTCTAAATATGAAAATATTTCATCCAAGTAAGATATATAAAAATATATACCTAAAATTAATATAGTTTTTACATACTTAGATTAAATTCAACCACAAAATGTCCATCACACTTCATGATAGGTCACCATTCCTATTTTTGGCACTAGCCACATTGACAGTGAGTCTCTTATGAGACTCATTAGTTAGTAGTATCTCTATTCATGTACCTAGTTTCATTATTCCAATTTACTTGTAAATAGTTTCCTTTATCTTGATCCTTGTATATAGTTTTATTTTCATGTTTATTTGACATAACATGTACTAAAAACACACTAAAAATAATATCATATGTTCAAAAATACGAAAACATTCAAATATTTGCTTAAAAAATACAAAATTTGAGATTGTATTCATTTCCATGTTTACATTCCTTCTATTGTATAGGTACTACATATTATATCTATGTTATTATAGTCAATTTTATCATACAAACATGCTTCAATTATTCCCTTCATGTGTTTTTAGATTATTACAGGACTCTAATCTTATACGTAGATCTAGATTTGCTACCATATATCCATTGGGGTCATGTATACATATACACTAATTTAACATTGTTATATTATCCCATTGGGGAATTATACACACAAATTCAAATTTTATAGGTTATATCTTTCTATACTCCACCTCATATATTTAATATTGATTATATCTTGATATTGATAATCCTATACTCCATTGAGTTCTTGCCAAATACTAAACTTATAGACTCTACTTATGTACATCTTTGCTCTTATACAGATTTGTACCACATGCTTATACATACTTTATTTTATATCTTTACTAGTTTATATTTGATTATGTATCTTTGCTTCTACATTTGCTCAAGGGAATTTGACTATGCCATTGTTTTATGACTCTAAGCCAGTTCATTTCATTATGTGTATGCTTTGGAAATGTTCCCATGTCCTTAACTATGATTCTTGATTATGTATGTGGATATTTTAACATGTATTTTGATGTATATCTAATACAACCTTTCTTTATCATTACATATGTGGACATTTTAACATGCCACTATATGTATTTCTTTCTCAAATTTAGTGACATGTTCTCATGTCCTTTGTATTGTGGACCCTTGGCCTAATTTGTGTGCCTTACGTGTTTTTATGTATGATTATATGTATGTTTCATGGCCATGACACTTGTGTCTTGTTTCTATCACATCTAGTTTATAAATCCATAAGGGCCCTCATTCATAACCCTTCCTCATTGGGCTCCTTAATGGACATCATGCCCCATCCCCCTAACTAGTTACTCAGATTATATTTAAATTTTATATTATTATACATCATAATTATTATATATATTTTGACAACCATGGGAATGTTAGATACATTCTACATTTTACATTGCCAACTTATGCTCATACTATTTTACATTTTGATGTTATGTATACACATTATATTGGTTTATCATCTAGATATCATATATCTTTAGTCTAACACACATGATTCATATATTTTATTTTATATATAGTCATTACATAGGTTCAACAACTCCCATAAAAATATCAACATTCATAGTCATTTTTCATAGATAAATAGCTCAGACTCAAGGAGATATATTGAAATACAGTCACACACAAACTAGTCTCAATTACTCTAAAAAACAACACTTTTATAAAATATCATAGTACACTTATAAAATCATAATTTATATATTCCACCTATTTCACTATTGAACATTAGCCTTAAAAAATAGAAGATTATAGAATTTTCAGAAAGGTACAATAATTGTAGTTTAGATTTACATAGTCTTAGTCACATATTATTAGATATGCTCAGTATATACTTAGTTTTTATACATAATTAAACATATTTGATCAGATTGTGGACATCAATCACTTCATGATCCCTCTCATTTTAGTTATAGATATTCATAAACATATATATGTACGATGACTCAATCCATAATCCATATGTATGGATATCATAATTAGGGATATGTGCATAACACATTGTTCTCATGTGTTTAGTTTTACACTAGTTTTACTAGATGGACTAATAAATTTATTTAATTTTCCACATTATATAATGCATACACCATAGGCACTAGGATCACACTATATTGATGCCTCATTACATCTACAATAGTTGGAATCCCTGATTGACCTAGAGTAATCTTACACAATTTTAGTTACATCACACAGTTTCATCTTTAGATACATCTAATACACATGAGTAGGAAATGATAGAGTCATATCCTAATTGAGTTATTTATAAACCTACATAAGAGGGTTGGATAACTCATCAATTCAATCCAAATTATTCATAGATTATGATCTACCAAATAGGGTGGGAAATGATGGAATCAAATCCAACTTGAATTCTTGAGACACCCACACATGGGGATTGTGTAAGCCATCAAATTATTCCAATATATTTATTATTTTATCACCATATACATGCACACATAAGATGTCACTAGGTTTGTACATTAGTTCATATACTTAGTGCAGTGTATTCATTCCTTTCTTCTCTTTCACATCTATTTACTTAGTTTTATATTTATTTTTTATATTTATTAAGTAGGTAGTATTTCACATTTTTTTCATTTATAAGACATGAAATAGATCATTATTCATAGACATAGACTTGCATTCATATGCTTTGCCTCTTAGGTAAGTACATGTACATTTTTATTTCTCTTATCCTAGTAATTTCACGTTATTATATTAAAATTAACCATTTATGCCTTAGATGTCCACTTGAAGTCACTTTAACCTTAATATATAATTTAACCCATCTTATGGGTCATTTTTATCCAATTTTAGTCACATGATAGTCACAAATAGTACCCAGTCCTATAAAAAACCACATGAAACCCATAATGTCATAATACCTTAGTGAGTTAGGTCCTTTCACTCTCTAAGAAGTAATTTTACATCTCCATAAGAGGATTAGGGTTGGCCTAGACCTATTATTAATTCATGTTCCTGGGTCATTTTTATTATAACACTATATAAACACTACTGCCACACACTTACACTCTAAGTGGACATTATCAAAGAGAAGCACAAAAAATTACCACTTCATATTTAGGGAAATCTCCCAATTATTCCAAGATTGTGTTTATTTATCACATACATTCAATAATCCATCCCTACTATAGGTATACAGATCTCAATTGGCATTTATGTCATCATCTCATACATTCATACTCAAACATTTTAGCATTCATAGACATTCACATATATCACATATTTGGGAGAACTACATCAAGCTTGATCCCTCCTCAGAGTATTTGTATGTAGGAAGCATGCCCACATATGGGTTTGTATCACATATTCATCTCATCACACCCACTAATACCTTTTTCTCATGGTATTCATTCAAAACCTTACAAGCATAAAAACCCAAAGCTTTTAGATAAAAAAAGAGATATAGGAAAGAGTACAAATCATATGGTTTGGAACCTAACTAAAATAGGATATATTATATATAACCAAAAAATCATTCACAAAAATTCTAAAGGAGGATAATAGAATTAAATAGGATAAAAGTGCAACAATCTAGTGTCTAGGCTTGTCCTATTGTCCAGGGTTGTTTTTTGACACTTGGATTTGGTTCCTTATAGTCTTCCCTACTCTTGCATTACTTCCCATCATAGCACTTGTCTATATTAGTCATATTTTATAGATAAGTACACCTTTTTATAATTCACTACTATTTATAGAATATTTAAATAAATCAATTATTATGCAAATAAGTGGTTTTTTAATACTATAATATTTTATTTAAGGATTTTATTATGTATTCTTTTATCCACTTAATTTTTTACATAAATTACCAAAATAGTTAAATAATTATTATGAAGAGGTGTTGTTATACCACAAAATGTGTGACATAAGCAATTGAATAAATCATTAACTTAACAAATTACATGATCATAATAAGTGAATACTTTAATTATCTAGAGTTATTATTCTCTGAGCTTATCACCAACATAGTGGATGTCTTATCAGTCACATCATAGTAATTTCAATATCACTTTTTGGTACTGGTATTGTGTTTAACCCATTAGAAACCACCTCATGGCTTGATCATACTATATGTCTATTACTATCCTACCAATGCCTTTATCTTGGGATATTTAATTATTAATAGATAAAAAATCAAGGACTGACTACCTCATATCCTTTAGTTCCTATGGATGTTAACCAACACCAAATATTCACTAAAATTCATAATAGGATTCAAACACAAATCCATGGTCTCACCAAGCCACTAGTCATGGTTCTATAATTTTTCATCGACATCAATGATGTGAAGGTAAAGGTAAAAATACATAATGCCATGGTTACAATGTTGGTGAAGTTACTTCAATCCATACCTCCTAGAGCACAAAAATTATTAACATAAGAAAAAGCATAAGCATAAGGCTAATCACAAGCATAATTAGAACCATTTGCATCTTCTTCATAAGAAGTTTCAAGAAATTGAAAAGATTTTACTAATAGATATCCAACATAAAATAGAATTTACATTCTAACTCCATGGCTCACATATAGGATTCTTCTAAATATTGTATCATGATGTAACCTAAAAACATTGGGTGTCATAACAAATGAAGTCTATTGATCACTGTAGGATTAAATCAAAGATGAAGTTTACGAGGAGGAAGAAAAAAATGAAAGTTTCTTTTATAAATTTGTGTGCACTTTACAAGTTCACAATGTTTTCATATCTATTTTTATGGTGCATATTTCCCATCCACCTCCATAAATTATAGTGTATACAATCAGCTAAGATGAAGAAATCAAAGGAAGAAAATAATCTTTTTTAAGGAGTAAAATCAATCTTAGGATCATCAATGACTTCAACTTCACCAAAATGTTCATCCACATAATAAATAGTGATTGAGAAGGTATGAACATAAAAATAAAGTCTTTAAAGTTTGTTAACACAAAAATTGTGTATTTAAAAAACTATAAGCACTGGAAGTTATAAAGGTTGAGGAAACTAACAAGGCTAAGGTAGAAAAGGAAAATTTTTAGTTGGAGTAGGCCCAAAAATAATAAGAACATACAAATAATAAGGAATAATAAGACAAAGATAAAAAAGTGAAAGAACATAAATATGCACATGAGGTGTAGAAGAATAAAGTAGAGTCTATCAATAGCTAAGGGTGTTGAGGACAAGGATATCAGACAACTAGAGGAACAAAGGAATAAATTTTAGAATGACATGGTATCCAAAGAAGTTGAAGAGAAGAAAAAAGAAGACATTTTCAAGAATAAATAACTTCAAAAGTTGTCCATAGAAGATAAATCAATGAAATATGCAATATAACAAGATACAAAGGATGAACAAATGGTGAAGGAGTAAGTAGATAAAAATGTAAAGGTGCAACATATAAATATTATAAATAAAAATAGGAGTATATTACTAAGGTGGAAGTATACGCAAACATTTAAACAATTGAGGCCCAAGAGTAAGATACACATCAAATAGATGAAGTGAATGATTATCAATCATTGAGGCCCAATAATATTCAATCACATCTACAATATTAAGATCAACATACTGAGGAGTTATGGAAAAATAATAATAAGATAAATTGTAGGATATCATTCACTATATGTGGTATGCCCAAGCTCCACCTTAATGATGAACAACATTCACATTCCCTGTCGCACATATTTGATATCAGCCTCCATCATTAAAAATTATTATTACCTCATTTTCATTGGCATTGATAAGACAAGAGGTATCCTTGAATGTTACCCAACTCACATTGGTGAAACACACTAAAGGAAATACTTATTTTTAGGAGTTCATTGCACACAAGACATAAATAATAGATTAGTACATCATTCAGCTATGAGAGGAGAATGTATACCTCCATGATATATTAAGGAACACAAGATGATTGATGACACTTATCTATTAATAGTAATCTAATTTTTGGGAGATTAGGTGATTTCTGAAGAGAATCATTTCATGGCCCTACTAACTCAACTCAAAAATGATTAGGATACCACACAAAAGTTATAAAAACTATGAGTTGAAGATAAAAACTTATTAGTTGAGTATAAATTGATATTAAAACTATTTGAATAATATTAATAAGACATTAACACCATTATTCACCAAGAAATACAATGTTATTTTAGTATGTGAGACTGGAAGAACTAGTTGCAAGATGCATGGAAGGATATAAAGCCAAACCTTTCCAAGGTTGGAAAATCTAAAGTAATCATATAGATTCATACATCTGAGATAGAAAATATGGATACTATTCTCAAATATTTTCTTTCTCTAAGAGATAATGTAATGTAAATTTGTGCACTTAGGAACTTAAAAAACTTCACAACATGTTTTCTAGTGTCTAGACTCAAATATATGTGGTTAATATGTATTAGATCATGTATGATAGCCAACATAAAGTACAATATGATAAATTAATCATCTTAGCTATGTAAAATTAATATATACAAACTATCATGCACATCCAAGATCCAACACACGCATTAATCAACATAGTATAAGATGTCTTGGAAGATTGATGGTAGTTCAATTAGGATTTCAAAAACATTAACACTTCAATTGAAACCATTTAAAAACCAAAGTTCATCCCACCTACTTAGTTTATATATGAGATAATAAAGGAAGTGTGCTAAAAAACTATATAAATCACCTCCACCACAACAAACAGATCTAGCATCTAACTCCACAATAATAAAATCTTTATCAATTCTCTAGTATCATCTCCATCATTGAATGTTTATTTGACTCCAACTTTGATTCCATTCCTCCATCTTATTGGTAAGTTTTTTGAATAATTTTTTTTATAGATATTTTATAAGTTTTATAAGGTCATAATCTTTAGAGCGGGACCATGAAGGTTGAAAACCTATAAATGGTGATCTCCTAGTTACACCAATCTATTTAAATCCCTCAAAGGGTGATATATTGCTACGTTACTTATTTGAAAACCAAAAATGGTAACTAAGTATTGTGAGAGAGGTGAAAACTAGTAAACAACACTTTGAACTATAATTACAATCATTATTTTTGATAAACCCCTTAGCTCAACACTAGAAACTTCACTAGCTCAAGACTTTAGCACACTTCTTTCAAATTTATCTTAGGATGAGACAACTATTTAAGTATAGGAAATTGTTTTTATTAGAGTAAGAAGTGTAAAATCATATATTTATGAATAAATTAAAAGTATGTGATGTATAATATTTTGTATGCAATTTTACATGTTATTGAATATCAACATATTGTATAAATACTCCTTTGGATGGAAGTGAAAGGTCAAAAATATGAAATGACATAGCTCCATCATAATACTATAACTATTGGTATTGTAAATAATAAATAAATAAAATTTATGAGATAATAACATAGATATCATTTTATGGTTTCATTAAATATTTTATTTATTTCTATGTGCACATAAGTTTCCCTATTCTATTTGAATATGCATTCTAATACAATGAATATGTATCATTTTGTGAAAAAATATGTGTTTGATTAAATATACATGGAGTAAGAATGAATCTAGTTGTATTAATATTATTTTAATATCCCAAACCTATAACTAAAATTGTAGATTACAAAAATTAACATGCATTAATGGAATTTTCCAAGAATCTTTGTGAACATATATTTAAAGAATTGACAAATGCTCGATCTTTGAAGAAGTATTTTGCTTAAATTATGTTCTCCCTAGTTTCATTTTATGTTTTTTTTTTTCATTTTTGATAAATTCTACTTGCATGATTATGGTTAGTTTTATATTTTTTTCAATCTAACATTTCTTACCTATTATAATTTGACTCTCTTTTATTGTAACTTATCATTGATTTCTCTACTTACCTTTAGGTTTTTCTTTCACATTAACCCTAGTACCTAAATTCAGTCCTTAGTTATTTTTATTTTTTCCCTCATGTTTCTTTAGTTTGTGAGTTTCATTGTAATTATTAAGGCATACAACTAGGCCTTCCTCACAAACACCCATCCTTTTGATTTATATAGTCAACCATTATTTCCTTTGTTATTCCTTGGTTTATTTCATACACCTTTGGGTTTTTTATATCCATTATATACTAAATAATTTATCTTATTTTCACCTCTTGTATTTTTAGTTTTTAAGTTGTATGGTAACACTTGGGGAATCAAATATGCCCTCCTCAAAAACACCCTCCTTTTTCTACATAGATTGATTTTTATCCCAACCTTAGCTAGGTATATTATTAGAAAGATTAGGCAATGGTTAAGATAAATTTTTTCCCTTGTATATAATAAATATTATTCTCTTATGTAAAAACTATTAGAATTTATCTATATGTATCTCATCCATGTTTCACCTTCTCACTGAATTATGTTTCATAATTACTACTCATTTTACCATCTTATTGTACACTTTTTTTTATGGGTTAACCCTATCATTCTATGAACATTTCCATGACTTCATACTTTACATACACTTTTGAGATTACCAATGTTAGTTTCAAATGGAACTTTTTCTAGGATTAAAATCTAGGAGTCTTTATGCATCATGGTATTTAAGTTTTATTTTATAATCCATAAGTGTAAGCTCACTTGTGATATTAATCCTTAATACCCATGTTTTTTTTATAAAAATTTGTACGGAGGAAAATATAAAAAACAAAAAGAGTTAAAATTCGTATGATAAGAAAATGAAATGTTAAAATGAAAATCAAATATTACAAGTTAGATCACACCAAACGATGTGATAGTTTTAACACATCTAATATTATAGTCAAATCTCAAGTTTCATAGTTGACTTCATGATATAGATAAGGTATATTTGGGTGTGGTGGTCTAGTAAATTTGGGTAGTAGGTCTTATTTCATAATTATATATTGTTACATTCTAGTGACACCTAATTTTTAACACAAGTACCCAATCATTTTGTAGATTGATGAATATATCAGGGTCCCTAGGGAATAGGGAACACATTGTGGGAAGATACGATAATTTTATTTTTCATGCATCCTAACCTTTATACGAAGATATTCATACTTCACCAATTATAATAATCTTATTTTTTATATATAGGGTTTTTAAGGCCATGTATTTTGAAAACTCTTAGTCTTACCAACATGATTTGAGTGTATTGATTTTGATAAATACCATTCTTTCTCCTTGGTGATGCCATGTTTTACCTCCTTCAATTTTTCTCCTTGATACGTAATTTTTTATAGAAAATTTCCCCATTTTATCTGCTTCTTATTATCCATCTCTTTTAAACATGGTATCAATATGGAAATTTTATATTTTACATCTTTAGAATAAAAGCTACAACTTTGAGTTGTTTTGAGATGCTCTCTTAGTCATTTCCTTATCTTTTATTATTTATCTTAGTTATTATTGGGACTTTGATGTTTATATTTTCATTTTTTGAGTCATATAGTCTCATATTTTATGATTTACTGGTTCACCTCTTTATTTTATTTTGGTTCATTACTTCTCTTACATTGATTTTTCTATCATGAGTTAGATACATGTTCCTATTTTTTTAATTTATATCATTGCTTACATTACTTTAGATACATTCTTGGGTTTTAAACTCCCAATAATCCTTGACATAGATTACTAATTTTAATTTATTTTTATCTCTTTCTTTAGATAATTTGGTTCTAGCCTAGCCTTATCAATCTCACCTTTTAAATTTTTCTATGTCTTTCTAATATTTTATTTGAGTTATGACCTTCCTATGTATGCATTGATTTTATCTATTCTTATTTTTTTATCTCTAGGGTTTATCAAATGTAGATATTGTACCCTCTAAAATTGATACTAGGGTATTTACATGTGGTCTTTCACTAAAAAGGCAAGTCAATGCATGTATATGGTACATTTGTTTATTCATTTATCAACATTTATTTTTAGTTGTGTTTGGTTGTTGTTATGTTTCCTTACAAAAACACCATCCTGTGTTACATTATTATGACAGATGATGATCTTTGGTTGAGGTAAATGTATAAACATAATATTTTCACTTTATAACTTTACTGACACTTTCTATTACAATGGTTTGTTTGTGTATCAATATCTATGAGTCCACACCTTAAAGGGTGTACAAGGAATGTGGTGGGATATAATCATGGAAATTTATGAAGTTTTTTAGCATTATATCCTATTACACCATTACTACTATCAGTTTAACCTCTTCCAAGTTTTTATTTGTCTATCCATTTCATCTAATTTTTAATTAGTTTTGTTAGATTCCCAATATCATATGATATCAAACTACATGATATCTTATATTTTGTAATTTTATCCTTCATGTACTATATCATCCAACTTGATATGATTCTAATTATGTTTATTGACATTTGTACTATATCAATCTGGATGATATCATACTATGTCAGCTAGCATCTTACAATTATATCAACTTGGATGATACAATTGAATTAGTGTTTAAGTTTGGTTTTAGCTATTTGGATTGTAAATATATGAGTCATAATTTTTTTTGAATAATAAATATCACATGCACATAATTTATTTGTGCTAATAATTCTACCCTAAAGTAGTATTTAGTGGAGTTAATTAATTATAACCTTATCTTGGAGGTCTTTTCTTGTGATGTCATTATATCTAAATAGAGAGGTCATTGGGATCTCTTACCTAAGTATATATAGGTCTACATCCAACCATTTCAGGTCTTAACCATAAAACATCTATTATAAATTTCCAATTTAGCCAAGGGGGATATTAAAGTGTTAACAGGTCCACCTAAAGGTATTTATTTCTATCTCTAAACTCTTTCCTTTGCTTAATAGATTATATATTTTTTTATTATATTTTGGATTTATGTGTTTATCCTTGATCAGGTTATTATTTAAACTAAATAATATGGTATATATATAAGGTTTTGTTAGACTTGATATTTATCACCTTAAGTTACAAATACCCTGATTTAGTTAACATTACACCTTAGCCCTTTTTAAATTAACTTGGCCATCAATTAATTTATTTTTTCCCATTTACAAACATTTAATTTAACATCTTTACTACCATAGTTATAATAATTTACCTTTGTTTAGGTATAATGAAATATATATCCTTATGTCATAGGATTATTATTTGTAATCCTTTCATATTAACATTTGAGTTATTTATTACCCTATACTAGATCTATGGATATAATTGGTCCTTACCCACTTCTCCAAGTATACACAAGTTATATTTCATTGACCTTATTTGGTTCATAATATATTAATAGAAATTGGATATTTACATATCATCATAGCCCTTACATATATAACATATTTAAGATACAAATAAGGACATCCAAAGACCACAATAAATGCATCAAAAGGAATCACATATGCTTCTATCTCATCAACACATTATGGGTTTTTACCAAAGCTTAATATACATTTTTCAATCACTTGAATGTCTACATCCATTTTCATCCAACCCCATGGATATAGATTAGGATGATAATATTTTCTCAAATATAGGGTTTATTTTGTTCTTTCTTGAAGTTATTTTATTTCTTGATTTTATTTAAGTTCTATCCTCTCATTGAATTTTTTATTCCTCAATTTAGTATGCCTATACTCACACAACATCAAGGTATTTTGGTTTACTTTATATGACCCATATCCTTAGGCATGTATGGAGAACTCCCAAATACTTGATCAATTTTTTTTCATCCTCATATTCAAAGCCTAGTAGCATGTACTATATAAATAATATTGTGGTATATACCTATACACTTTGAATATATCCTTGCCTAAAATAATTCCACTTAATTTTTTGATCAATTTTATGGCTAATAGGGTAAACATTCTTATACAATAATTCTTTGAATTCATCTCACATAGTTATAACTAGATTCTTATTCTTTTTATAATATAATAGATAACTTTACCACCATATTAAATCATGGCCTTCCATTTTAAGATGCATTTTATTTTTTTTAGATCTTAGTAACCTTATACACAATAAAATATACCTCTATTTATTTCAACTATTTGCCTAGCAATTCAACATCTATTTGTCCATCTAAATATTTAATATAAAAATTGGTTTAAAATTTAAAAGGAGAATATTTATATGAATTCACCTAAACTTTACCTTTATGTTTTTGATGTTTCTCAGGCTTATCCATGAACTCTTCTTTATATCCATGTGGCTCTTCTTATCCTATGCCAAACTTATTGGCTAGAGCAAAAACCACCATGTCTAAGGGTTCTTGGTTCATATCCATGAGTTGTTATTATTTTTGATAGACTATTTGGAATTTTTTATAATTTTTAAGCATTAATGCAATACAAAAACTCTCTTGGAAATATTATCCTTGTCTTTTATAATATTTATTTTACCTTCTAATTTCACCTTCTTATATAATATAAGGATTGAAATGTATGAAATTTTTATCTTTTAATGCTTTTAGTACCATACAAATAAAAAAATAAAATAAACTTACACAATAACCAAAGATAAATCTTATATATTACCAAAAAAAAATTTAAAATCCTATGTTCAACTTACCTAACATAATAGACATTATCACAACATGTTATCCTACTATGATTTTACTTCAAAAAGATAGTTTGGAATGATTTATAGACTCATAATTTGTATATTGTGCTATTTGAAACATAATAATAACTTGAAAAAATGTAACATTATTGAAACCAGACAAAAAATAGGCATAAACCATGAACAACAATGGACAGAAGGATTTTAGTTTAGAAAAGCCTTACAAGGGGGGGACTTGTTATAAGTGTCAATTTTACACTTTCTAAATATTATTATATAAAAATATGGATTGAAATAATATAAATATAAAAATACAAAAATCATAATGTTGTATTTCTCACTCAACTCCTCTATGATCCTTTATCCATATACTACAAACTAACACCAAATCTATCATTGACACACTCATGTATTTAATTTAATTTGAACCTATTAATTTTACTAATCAAAAGTATCAATTCATATACTAAATTAATATTTAACTTTTGAAAAATTTAGAGACAATGCTTCTATACATTTACAGAGTATATATATCTAGTGTGGGATTACATTATCAGTTAATTTAGACTAGTAGTTTTGATTATAGAACCACTAAAATAATTATACAACCACTGATTTACATGAAGTGTTGGTTTTTTATCCATATAATAAATATTTTATTTTAATCCCTACTATCAAATAACATTATATTTATTATGGTTAGATTATGGAGAATATTTATTCTCCTAATAACTTGAAGTTGGGTGCCTTTTTTACTCTTGAGGAACACAAATAATATATATAATTATTGATAAAATATCAAGAATTTTTTTTTATGTCTCTTATTGATGTTACTAGATTTTATAATTTTATTTTGGTACATAAAATTATTTAAAATCATAATTCCAAACCTATAAATAAAAAAATCTAAAAAAACTTTATAAAGTGGATTTTCTAGTTAGGAAAGATATTCAAAAAATGCTTATGTTAGTTGCATTATACCAATTAATTATTCTAATTGGATTTATAATATTGTGTCAATTTTTAAACCAACTAGGGGTATCAAGATATGTATGTAATTTTGAGATATAAAAAAGATATGCCTTAAATATGAATTTCCATGACCTGATATTGATATTATTGTTGATTATATTATTGGGAATGAGATGTTTCCTTTATGGATGGGTTTGTGCATTACAATCAAATAAAGAATAGTCATATTGATCAACATGGGATTTATCTTCCAACATGAGATATGTTTTTATATATAGTTATTCGATTTTAACTTTAGAACACATATGCCACCTATCAAATGGATATGACATATATAGTTCATTTCTATATATATATATATATATATATATATATATATATATATATATACACACACACACACACACACACACACACACACACACACACACACACACACACACACACACACACACACATGAACTATATATGTCATATCGATTTGATAGGTGTGTGTGTGTGTGTGTGTGTGTGTGTGTGTGTGTGTGTGTGTGTGTGTGTGTGTGTGTGTGTGTGTGTGTGTGTGTGTGTGTGTGTGTGTGTGTGTGTGTGTGACATATTATATGATTATATAGAAAATATCTTAGGTAAGTGAAATAAAATATAAAATCATATTACATTACATGAGGAAAATATTTTAAGGACTAATATAATACAATGTGTGATTAAATTCATATAACTATGTTGTAGTGTGACTTTTAGAAAATTAAAAAATTTCATTATCTCTAGATGATGCATAGAAACTGATGCAAAGAAAATACAAGCTATTATTGAGATGCCTCCTTATAAAAATCTTTATAAAATAATAAGTTTAAAAGTAAAAATTTATTCCATTATTTTTTTTCTTAACTAACTAATAGAACAAAACATTATATATATATATATATATATATATATATATATATATATATATATATATATATATATATTAATAAGGATTGGTACAAAGATTGAATGGGATGATAAAATGTCTAAGTTCTTTTGATTAAATTAAATAATATCTAGTCAATCCTCCTTTCATTATGCCATTTATCCCATATATGTTATTTTGAACTACATTTATAAAAAATAACATTTTTTTGTTAATTTTATTAAAAATAATGATGATGATAAATAATAAAAAAGAAACATTACATTAGCCAAATATTGGTGGATTCTAAGAACTAAATCTCAATGGAAAAACTATGCTAGGTTCTTGTGTTTACAACTCATAAAATTATAAATTATATGCTTAAATTAATGAGTTTCATGGGATAATTTAAATTAATCCTTTGAAAAATATTATGTCTATCTATATCTATCAAGAAGAATATCCAATTGGGTTATGTTATTAATGAAATTTGATCTCAAATTTGTACGATAGATATATATAAAAGGGAAAGTTATTATATATTAGTTAGTTGAGGATCCAATTTTATACCACATTCATTTAGATGATTATTTCCCTAATGACTTTGTAATGAATATTGGTGAGAATAAAACATGGATTGTTTATTTTTATAGTTTTAAATATGCTTCTAGTGTAGAATCCATAATTGTACTTATCATTCCCTAATGAGAGATTATGACACTAAAATGTATATTTGGTTTTTTAAATTAATAATAATAGTATATAATATGAGATAGTTATTATAGGATTCCATGCAACACATGCATCAAAATTTAAATGTATTAAATTTTATGGTTATTCTCAAATTTTGGTTAATAAAGTAATGGTCACACATCAAATAAAAGAAGATAAACATATTACATATAGTGATTTAGTATAAAATTTGATTACCCAATTTGATGAGTTTGATATTGATAATATTCCTAGAAATAATAATAGATGTGAATTTTATGGATAAAATTACTTCATTAGCTCATATTGTAATTAGTTATTAGCATTTTATATTAAATATTGATATATTAACATAACCTACCAATGGCCTATTAAATTTATAATATTTATAGGGGATGGAACTAGAAAGTGGCATAGAAAATTCATAATGGTATGCAAATGTACTTAATTAGTTATCAAGAGAAATAATTACTCCATATTTTATAAATAATATAAATATATTAAAAATATATGCATTCAAATGTGTCATTATTAGAGGTACATTTTTTTAATACCCTTTTATGGGAATTTTTTTAGATGTATTAGATGTGGAGAAGCTAGAATTGCATTACTAGATGTCCATGATAGTGAATGCAGTAACCGCTATAGTGGAAAGTCTATGTCATACATGTTTCTTATAATGGGTTATTATTTAAACACAATATAATGTTATTTCCATGAATATGATTAAATATATGAAAATTCCAAAGACATAGTGACCTTACACATGCTCCTAATATTTTTACAATTTTCATTCTTCATATGGAGATTGGAATTTGTTGTAAGGATTAAAACTCTCTCTTAATAAGGTCATAAGTTCATTATATAAATAACTACATATTTTATTTAATGGGTTAAAGTGAAGAAATTATAAAATTATAAATGTGAAGATATTTGTAGGTTTCTTATGAAATTCTAAAAACTATTTATGGATCATATATCACCTTAGTATTTTAAATTTGGAAAACTCAAACCTTGGCTTTTCCTCTTAGTTTTGTACCTTTTTCCCATTTTTGCAAGTCTTAAATTTATTCTATCATTTGATTATTATATTATCTCTTATTATGACTAGTCTTATGTTGATGTTCCAAGCCTTTTATCTTATTCAAAATTCTTAAAATGTACTTATATTCTATTTCTATAATTTTTGAACCTATACCTACTTTCCTTCTTCTTGGACACTAATGTCTCGAACATACACTAGTATTGACATTTGTGTCCTAACATGACGCAAGTGTCCAGTGCCCTGAAGTCATCTATTTATCAAATTAAACATATCATAATGGTTTGACTAAGTGTTTTAATGTGAGTTACTTATCCAAAGGGATTGATATAAATATAAGATCAACCCTCATTCATTCATCACCTACAAGACCTAGAAACATAGGAAACTACCTAGTATTCTTACCAAAGAGCATTCAAAGAACACTCAATTAAATAATACTTTCCTATTTACATACCATACATGGGTAGAACACATATATAGGTTTGAATTACTAAAGGATCATCTCAACAACCTAATTTTACAATTTACAAGTAAGGTCATTGTTATACTCACATTATACTTATTACATGATTATAACATAGGCCAACATGTAGGGGAGAACTAAATCAATATGAGTCCCTCATTAGAGTATTGGATATGTAGGTAGTACTAAATAACAAAGGGGGATTTGGTTTCAACTAGACCTAATGTGTCCACTAACCCATTTTTCTCCAAGGTCACCATGAAGATTAAGAACCATGATTTTGAAAATTCATAAGGAGCAATGGTCCATGACCCAAATATAAATACACTAGATTGAAGGTAAATTAAAACCCAAAATAATCTAGGTGGTCACATCATTTTGTATTAGGTATTTCAGATAGGTCAGTCACATCGAACCTAGATAGTAACATTGATGTAACTATCCCAAGCTGACATTAGTGTCTAGAGCTCCAAAAGTGTCAAATACAAAATCTAAGGACTATTCTAGAAGCTTATTCCATCCTAATTTCTTCGTCTTCAAGATCCAACACTATGTCAACATAAAAACTAACCAAGTATATTACTTATTTGTCATTTCTATGAATATCTTAGTTGTGCTTTCTATATTTATCATATTCTCAACATAAGAAATTTAATGTATGTTTATATATCAGTTTAACACCCAATTGACCTACTATAAATATGATTATCACCCTTGTGCATTATCATTTTGATATTATTAACCATATAAACTCCAAATTCATGATCCCAATCCAATTTAGTGTTAAACAATTGGTGAAATTAATTTATATAAATTAAAAACTATCTAATTCCTAAGGTTTTCAACCAGATATGATTTTAGATTATTGTACCTTTTCATTTATTACATCTATTATTTTTCATGCAACCTAGGCATAGCCTTAGATTTTGAGGTGTGATTATTGAACACATTGAGATTCCCCTCCCACCATCTGAGATCTCTCAAATGAATAAGGGATATAATTAATTTTATCATGATGATACCCATGTTGAAATAAAAAACATATTGATAGAGTTATCATAAAATAAGATTCTTATAATGAAAACCATTAAACAAATGTAAATGAGCAAATAGACCATGATCTAGTGCAAGTAATTTCATTTTTGTGAGTATATTCTTGAAAATATTGAATATCTTGATAAGATCCTAAAAATTATAATGGAAATAAAAATTTCAAAAACTATAGATGACACATCCCTCCCCTTGAACACATTAAAACATAAAACATTTAGTGGGAGCACGTGTTATGTGTTCAAACCTTTATTTCTTGAAACTACTTTTACTACATATATTATTTAATTATAAATTATTTAAATAAAAATACCAATTTAAAGTAATACTAATACTAAAACCATGTTTACATCCCCCTTGGTGGCTACTCAAATTATTAATCTAAATACCACTGGGAAGACAAGGTTAAAAAAATTGAACAAAATGCTTTAAAATCCATTCATGTTATTGATTCAAAAAATG
The DNA here is from genome assembly GCA_037957365.1 of Torreya grandis. Lineage (NCBI taxonomy): Eukaryota > Viridiplantae > Streptophyta > Pinopsida > Cupressales > Taxaceae > Torreya > Torreya grandis. Next base: position 687,563 of record JARHVA010006416.1, read on the forward strand.
TTGTATAACCCTATTACACTTGAGATATCATTAAAACATTTTTAAAATATATTTGTGGAACCTAACTTTATATTTTATGATGACAAATGTTATCCTAAAAAACATATTCAATCCTTTTATTCAACATGCCTTGATTATGCCTCTAATGATTAAATTTTGACCAAATTTCTAATAAGCCTCAATAAATACGATTTGAGTTGGTTATATGGTTTACCTCTCCAATATATTAAACCATTAAAACCTCTTTTATATTATTATTTGGCACACTTTTCCATTAATATTTATGAAAAGGTTTCCTGTGATTAAATTACTAAAATCAAAAAAGGAACCAATGAACATATCAACGAATATGTCTTGAGATATAATAAAATGTTAGCTAAAATGAAAAATACTATGGAAGATAAGGAGTTGAAATACATATTGAATAAAAAATTTATTTCTCATTTACATTAGTCTATTTTTTTTAATAAGTTTAAGTCTTTCAATTACTTATGCCATATTGTATGAGACCATGAAATGAAGATCATTTCATTGAATATGCTCAAGTATGTAAAAATAACACTAGATGCATCTATATCAAGTAAAAAATTTAATATCAAACCAAGTTATAAATTAAAACTTACTGACCCTAAAAAGGAAATAAACACCATGGTTACCATAGTTTTACAATAACCTAATCATATTGTTTTATGAAATGCACCAAAGAGATAGTTATCTTATTTACTTAAGTCCCCATATTCATTACTCCCATGGTTATTGAATGTTAGATTATACCTATATTTATTTTATGTATAGGTAATGGGATAAGGCACCAAATATTCATCTCTATCTTATGGTCTTGTTTGAGATCTCATTTACATGCCATGTTGGACTTGAACTATCTTTAGTGGTCTAGTTCTTTCTCTTAGATCACTATGCTTAATGGTATAATTTGGTATTTCCTATTTATTGTAAATATATATGTACTTATTTATGGTATTATACTTCTTTTATTTCATTTACAATCTATCTCTACCTCATACCATTCTTTCTACTCATAAACTTCCTCTTTTTCTCTTTCTAGCTTTTTTACTAGGCAACCTTCTTAGGTTTAGAGTATCAAAATAGGGTGTAGGATTCAAGGTTTTTAATTTATATCATAAATGGTATTATAAAATACTATTACACATATTAAAACCCCTTAAAATTCCTCAAACTAACTTCATACTTGAATTCCACACTCAAGGCTCACCATGATCTCCTAAGGCTTGTAACCTTTTTTTACTATATTTTGCTTTGTATGGAAAATTTATGATTGATCAGGATATTATATTTTAATTTATAGGTAAAAGATATTATTTTAATTTTATGTGTAAAATATGATATCCCATCTCCACCTTTATCTCATACTTCCTTTGTAGATGTTCTCGAAACTAGGGCTAATTAGCCCTTACAAACATTCCAACCATATAAATCATACTATACAGTCTCTATTATAGATAAAAACACTTTATTACTTATTATAACATAAAATAAGGTGGGATTAAATTTTTATATAATTTTTTAAGGTTCAAAACTTCCCAAAACTTCAAAACCCTAGTTTCAGGGTTTCTCCCTTTCTATATAAGCTGAGAGCACAAAGAATTTAATATATTGAGTTTTCCAAAGAGTCAAAGGAAAAAAATCACCTTCACCAAGTATATTTTATAAATTTTAAACTTATATAATATTATATAATCTTTAGTCTACCATTATTGGCTTATAATGACTTCAAACATAAAGTTTTTGCCTGTTCCTTCAAGATTGCACATGGATTTTAGACTATCTTTTCTCCTTTCCATATATGCTTCCTCTACTTGGAACATACTTTATGATAATCCCAAATTATCCATGATATAAATTATCTCTTAAAATACTCATACACCTTCCATGTACCTTTCACACTTCTCTTTATTTGTTGATTATGTAAATAGGGGGGTTGGTTGCATATGACTATATTGTGTTTAGTGTATTAGTTCTCCTCCAAAGAGTTAAAAAAATATGAGAGATATTATCCTAATTATATATTTATATCCTATATTAAAATTATTTAACTCAAAAATTCATACACACCTTATACATCTTATATTCATTCTTTAACACCTTACAATTAGAGCATGGAATGTGTATGCACAGTATTCTTCTAAGCAAACAATTTCATATTCAAACCTAATAAGTATCATAATCATATTATCCAATATTAAATCAACAAAATATGTTATAATCAATATAAAAACTCATAAATCTCCATATCAACTAATTAATGGTATGTGTCCTTAGAACAAGTGTTTATTCCAATTTCTTTATTAATGTATAATATGGTATAAGGCAGAGTTACCCTTTTCTAATTTTATTTTACTTTAGTCTACTTAATCATAAATGGATATATAGGGTTATTAACACATACAAATAACATTACACAATAAAATTTCTCAACTTTAACAATTGTTCAACCCTTTCCTCTTTGATTGTATTCTAAAGCCCACAAGTTTAAACCTATAGTCTTTATCAAACCTAAAACTTAACATAACCTAGAATTATTGTCACCTAAATATCCATAAAATAAAAATTTGAGATATTTAACCATAAATACACATAATAAGATAGAAATGACTCATAAATAAAAATAATTTCTTCATTCATTTAATTAATCAACATTACATTTGGAGCCTAATACCTAGGCTTTTCAACTTTTTGAGGAGTCTTGTATGATCTTCCACTCTTATTTTTTCCTATCCTCTCTTGTATGGATCTCTCACTAATATATGACATTAAAATTACTACAAAAATTACTTTTACTCACCAACTTGAACATTGGTTTCTTGAGTGGTTATATCAACCTCTTTTTTATAGCTAACTAAATGTGATATTTTGGAGTACATGATCATAATATGAATTATAATTGGATATCCTAGACTTATGTACCTTAAAAACACATTTTTAAATGCTTATATACATTATACAAAAACATGATCTCACTTAACCACCTTTACCACAATTTGATCATGCTTGGCTTAAGGATAATATTTGAATTTTCAAATTATTTGTTTTGGAGGAAAAACAACTAAAGGCCATATAAAATAAATTCATGACTAAAAATGAAATCATAAGACACAAATGGACATCATAAGTTCCCTCACATACTTTTCCACTCAACTTTGGCCAACTTTTGATCTCCTATTGACAAAACTCAAAAATAGCATTTTCTATTCTTGATGCTCTTGCATCATTCTCATCATGAGGGAAAAAACATGAGACTCCAACTTTATTTATTTATTTATAATTTATTATTTGGGTGTCATTCATGTTCACTTGATTACCATTATTCAGTCCTTGCTCCTTATTTTCCAAATTCTTGCATTTCTTCCTTTTGGCTTTATCTAACTCCCTTGTCATTTTATATTCTACCTCCACAAGGTGTTCCCACTATTGTAGACTCTTATTTTATACATGTTTTACTTATTTTATGTAAATTTTTTATCTCATCATATTCATCTACAACCATATCATTCTTATTACTATTCCTCATTCTTGTTTTATGACTTAATTCCTCATTGTTTTCACTTGATTCTTGATTATCTAGTTATTTTTGCTATTTGATCATGATATCATCTCCTTCCTTAGGATTTAATGGCTTCTCATGAATTTAAATATATATCCTTTTCTCATATATACTTTATTTTTATCCCTATACCTCAAATTTCTCTTTTTTTATGCCTTTTTTTAGACCTTGCTCAATGTGTAAGATTAAATTCTTGTTCCATTCATCCTCACCATAGTAAAAAATAATTTGGATAATATTTTACTATACATATATATTATTATAAATTCAAACTCATATTTATCTTTCCAAATTGAATAACTCACTTTGTTTTCTTGACCATACTCCATTTACTTGCTAACTAGTTTGATTGCTTGCATCTTTATTTACACAACTCTTTGTGTTTCCCTTTGTTTCTCCTTATTTGTATTTTACTTGATATTTTATTGTTGTAATTAATATTATGTCAGCCCATTAAATTTACATAACATTTATTCCAACATCTCCATCTCTTCTTACAACTTAAGTGCATCTATTTCTTCAAAATCCTCATCAAACCTTGGTCCACATTGCTCTTCATTCTCTTGGGAAACATTTTTTTTTTATTCTCCTTGGACTCCCTCATTAATTATAGTCACATAAAATTACTCATGATGAATATCATGCTTCTCAATCACTCTTTGAGGTGGTTCATTATCATATTTCCTTACTACACACCCATTCATCAAGTCAATGGTTTTCATATACAATATATCTTCATAATTAGAATTAAATTCACATATATCATCATATAAAACATTTTAAAAAAAATATTTTAAACACTAATATGTTTTTATGTATTCATCTTCTTGATTTACATTCATCTCATTGGCTTGGTATGATTGCACTCTATCTTTTGTCTTCTTTGTAGGCTTGGAAAATTCTTCAATCTTCATGCGTGTTTAGGAGATACCTACAATGTGATCCTCTTCAGATATTTTCATGTTATTTATAACCCATTTTTTTTCATTGTATCTTCTTTGGCTACCACTTGTTTCTATTTGAACCTCCTTCATGCTTCATGCTTTGGTTATCTACCATGCCATCTTAGTATTATTTATCTTGTATCAATTATTTCCACATTTTTGTTTGATTTTCACCTATAATTTTACCTTGTTTGACCTCTTGTTTTAAGTTCACCTCTTTATTCTCCATACTTAATTATTTTATCCACTTAGGCCATACATATCCATGCCCTTGTGTTCTCCATGAGCACTAAATTTTTTCCTTATTCTTTCCAATATGCATATTAGTATTTTATACTTTATTGATGCAATCAAAATCAATGTCAAAACACTTATTTACCTCCAAAGACAACTTCTACAAGCTCATGTCTTCATTCATGTCTTAATGGGTGACTTTCATGTCTTATTTGCATGCATCTTCTTTTGTTTTAGGTGTTATGCTTAGAAATGCATAATAATATTCTTCATTCTCTTCATCTTCAACATGTGAAATGTCTTAAATATCATTCACTTTGTCTTCTTCAAGAGGTTCTCTTTATTTGTCACCCTCTTTCTATTTTATGGTTGATATTCTTGGTGAATCATTCACTTTGTCTTCTTCAAGAGGTTCTCTTTATTTATCACCCTCTTTTTATTTTATGGGTGATATTCTTGGCCCATCCTTCACCAAATTTGAGTCTTCATGCTTGGCCCTCACCAATTATTTCTTCATACCTACATACACAAACATGAAAGCAACCCTCACCAAGTCTCCATGAATTTATTTGGCATAGAAACTCTCCATCTTCTCTTGTTGTCTTCACCCTCATGTGATCTTCTTTACAATTTTATATTCTTCTTGTTCTCTTGAATGAGAACCCTCATCTATATATATATATATATATATATATATATATATATATATATATATATATATATATATATATATATATGCTCTCACTCCTCTTTGGGATGCTTTCCCTTTATTCTCTTCTTTCTTCAAGACACTCATCTTGTGCCTTCTTTCTTTCACAAGTGACTCTAGTGGCCACTTTACCTTTATTCTCACATTATGTCTAGTCTATTATATTTATTAGTATATAATGAGATTCACCATGAGATATATCCTCTCTATACCTTTCCCTAATTCTCTTCGTATGTATTCCACTTCTCTTTGTATACCCATCTTATCTCACTTTATTTTCATTTTAGGACTATCTAGATCTTCCTCTTAGCAAGTTTATAAGCCTTTCCTCTTATACCTCTATTGAAACTTTCATCTTCTTTTTTCCTCAATATATGACCTCTTATTATCCTCTTTGACTCTATTTTGGAGTCTTCTTTCTTTTGTCTTAGAGCTCTAATGCTATCTTTTATCTCTATCTTTTCTAGTCTTCTCCTGACTAGTGTCTAGTTCTATTATAAGAATTTGGGGATTTATCTCTTCTCTTTATCAATATTATCCTACACTAATCTAACCTTAATGGATAATATATTTAACACACTTATTCTCCCTCAATACCTTGCAAGGTTATCTCATGCATACCTCATAACATATCTTATCTCATATCAAACCAACAACTTTAAATAACTCAAAATGAATAAAAACAAGATCTTAACCTAGATATCATAATAATTGATGCATATATCAGGGTATAATTCATAAAAAAATCATCTCTAGCTTCTGGTCTTGTTTGAGATATCATCTACGTGCCATGTTAGACTTGAATTATCTTCAATGATCTAGTTCTTTCTCTTAGATCACTATGTTTGATGGTCTACTTGGGTGTTTCCTATTAGTTAAAAATATATAGTAACTTATTGATGATATTATACTTATTTTATGTCATTTAAAATTTATCTCTGCCTCATACCATTCTTTCTACTCATAAACTTCCTCTCTATATCTTTTTAACCTTTATACTAGGAAACCTTCTTAGGTTTAGAGTATTAAAATAGGGTGTAGGCTTTAAGGATTTAAATTTATGTCATAAATTATCTTGTAAAATAATATTATACCTATTCCAACCCTTTACAAGTCTTGAAGCTGACTTCATCCTTCGATTCCACACCTAATGGTCACCGCTCTCCTAAGGTTTGTAGCCATTTTTTACTATATTTTACATTGCATGGAAAATTTATTATTTATCAACTTATTATATGGAAATTTATAGGTAAAATATATATTTTTACTTTTATATGTCAAATTTCATATCCCAACTCCACCTTTAGCTCATACTTCCTTTGTAGATGTTCTCCAAACTAGGGCTAATTAGCCCTTGCACACACTCCAACCCTATAAACCATATTGTATGTTATTTATTAAAGATGAAACCAATTTATTAATTATTTTAACATCAAATAGTTTGGAATTAAAATTTTTAATAATTTTTTAAAGATTAAAACTTCCCAAAACTCTAAAACCCTCGTTCTAGGGTTTCTCCCTTATTGCACAGGATGAGAGCATAAAGAATTCATTATATTGAGTTATATTGAGTTTTCCAAAGAGTAAAAATAAAAAATAACCTAAAACAAGTATATTTTATCCATATACAACTTATACACTATGATATAGTATTTTTTTACCCTTATTGGCTTATAATGACTTCAAACATAGAGTTTCTACATGTTCCTTCAAGATTGTACATGGATTTTAGACTATCTTTTCTCCTTTCCATATATATTTCCTCTAACTATAACATCCTTTATGATCATAAAAATTTATCCATGATATAAATTATCTCTTAAAATATCCATACACCTTCCATCGACCTTTCACGCTTCTCTTTGTTTGTTGATTGTGTAAACATGTGGGGTTGGTCACATATGACTATATTGTGTTTAATGTATTAGTTCTCCTCCAAAGAGTTAAAAACATCTTAGAGATATTATCATAGTTATATATTCATTAAATATATCAAAATTATTTCATTCAAACATTCATACACACCTTATACATCTTAGATTCATTCCTTAACACCTTATAATCAAAACTTGGACTGTGTATGCACATGATTCCTTTAAGCATATGGTTTGATCTTAAAACATATAAAGTATAATAATAATATTATCTAATAGGTAATAAAAAAAAAAATTATCATAAATATATTCACTCAAAAATATATATCTTAACTAATTAATGGTTTGTGTCCTCAGAACCAAGTGTTTATTCCCATTTCTTGACTAGTGTACAATAGGGTATAAGGCAGAGTTATCCATTCCTAAGTTTATTTTAATTTGGTGTGATTCCTCAATAATAAATGGATATATATGGTTATTAAAACATATAAATAACATTACACAATATAATTTCTCATTTTCTCTACATCACATAATGGTTTAACCCTTTTCTCTTTGACTATATTCTATAGTCTACTAGTTTAGACCTGCAGTCTTTATCAAACCTATAACTTAACACAACCTAGCATGATTTTGGAATAATTTTTTTTATATTTTTAATCATAAATATACATATTAAGATATAAATTAATCACAAAAAAAACAAGTTCATTCATTTGATCAATCAATATTACATTTGAAACCTAATACTTGGGCTGGTCAACTTTTTGAGGAGTCTTGTACCATATTCCACTCTTAGTTTTTACTCTCCTATCTTGGAGGAATATATAAATCTTATATTACATTAAAATTACTACTAAAAATACTTTTTCTTACCAACATCAACATGATTTTCTTGAGTGGTTACATAAACCTCTATTTTATAACTACCTCAACATGAGGTTTTGGAGTACATGATCATAATAAGACTTATAATCAGATGTATTAGACTTGTGAACCTTAAAAACACATTTTTAAATTATTATTATACCTTTTAAACCATCATGTTATCATGTAACCACCTTTACCACAATTTGGTCATTCTTGGCTTAAGGATAATATTTGAATTTTCAAATTATTGGTTTTGGAGGAAAAACACCTAGAGGCTATATAACACACATTTATGACTCAAAATGAACTACTAAGACAAAAAATGATCTCATAAGGTACCTCACACACTCTAACACTTAACTTACCAGCTTTTTTTCTCCTATTGACAAAACTAAAAAATAGTGTTTTCTAGCTTGATGTTCTTGCATCACTCATCGTATTGAGGTTGATATGAGTCAACCTCTACCCAAAAGAAACTATGAAAATTATTATTATGATTATAATCATAAAATATGACATTATACTTACAATTTTTTTACCTTTAATCATAATATTCAATATCTTATAAATTAATAAAAGCTTATATTTGACTATCCTCTAAAAGAATCGTGCTCACAACCTAGTGATCACTAAAAACACAAAATATTTGGCAATCCTTTGTAAGACCATTATAATAAGGAATAAGAAGTTTAAATGTAATATAATTTTCATCCTCCTCCATCACATTATGAAAAATCAATATATATCATTATTACTACTTAAAAATGACATATACCTCATATGGTTAAGAGACCCTTTATTTTTTTGTGATGATAGTGAGATTAAGGATGATGAATCTGATATTAATTCTTTATTCATTAAAGAATAACTTGATAAAAACCATATAAATATTTTACAATTTATAATGGTGCAAGAGAGACTTTTTTTCATAATGACATTACATCTTCACATGGATTATACTCATCATGATTTTCATCCTTCTACTAGACCAGCTAGAACATTTAATGGGACCTCTTAGAAGGTATTTGGTGAGATTGACATACCTTTACAAGTTATTCCCACACATTTGGTTACTAATATTTAATTCATACCTTCTATTATCATATTTTATATGTTATTGGGAATACCTTTGATACATAAACTTCAAGTAGTACCTTCTACAATGTATGGGTGTGTAAAATACATTCATGTCAATCAGGTAATTACAAATTCTATGATTCCATATGAGAATCCTATTGAATAAGAGAAAATTATACCTATAAAGTTAAATACCAAGACTAATAAGGCTCATTCACTATAAAAGGGTAAGAAACAAACAATCCCCTTTATTAGGTGACTAGTACTTGAGAGACCATTATATCAGAGACATAAATTAGATTCCACAGAATCCCCATCTATTACAAACCATGTTCAACTATATAAAGAACCTACACATGTTTATAATATTATAAATTTAAAGAAACCATTGATCACTCCATTATGGGTTTCATGAACACCTATTCCTATTACTCCTACTATTACTTCATAAGAATAAAAATCTTATTTATCAGCATCGATACTATTGTGATATTATTTTTAACCTATATGTGATCCTTGGTAGTGTCATAATATTATTACATTATTTTAATAATGGTTATATATGTATGACCATCCATTACATGGAATAATATTATGATATTTACTTTTTAAATATTTCAAAATACCAAAAAAATTAAAGACATTAAAAAATCCAAAAATATTTTCAGGACCTACATGTTCTATTAACTCCTTGGCATATATGTGTTAGTTCCATGTTGATGTATGGAATATTTTGTTTCATATAATTAAACACATGTGTATCACACTTATATTTGAATGTGATATAGTCATACATAGATACATGATATATTCCTATTTTGGATGTTGGGATTTCCCTCTACTCATGTCATGAAGACATCAGGGGAATCATCTTATTTGAACTTGATACACATGGTTCATATGATTTTATGGTCACTCTACATTATCATGTTTTGTCTTAAATATGTATTTATATGTGTTTATCCATGATTATTATGATATTTACTTTTTAAATATTTCAAAATACCAAAATAATTAAAGACATTAAAAAATCAATAAATATTTTTAACACCTACATGTTCTATTAACTCCTTGGCATATATATGTTAGTTCCATGTTGATGGATGGAATATTTTGTTTCTTATAATTAAACACATGTGTGTCACACTTATATTTGAATGTGATATAGTCATACATAGATACATGATATATTCCTATTTTAGATGTTGGACTTTCCCTCTACTCATGTCATGAAGACATTAGGGGAATCATCTTATTTGAAATTGATACAAATGGGTTATATTATTTTATGGTCACTCTACATTATAATGTTTTGTCTTACATATGTATTTACACATGTGTTTATCCATGATTATATCTTACACATGGTACTTGATATGTTTTACACTTGACATTTTATCCTAACACATTTGATCTATGAACTAATATGACATGTTTATGATGGTTGCTTACACTACCATTTATTCACTTCCTTGAGTTCCTTGTCTTGTTATTATCTTTCTTGTTCAATAATTTGAATATACTCCTTTATTTTCAGCCCACATGCCTATGTATGTGTTCATTGACCTTTACATACGTCATTATTTGTTGTATAGAGATTTGAATATATCAAATTTTCTTTTATGTACATTTGAATAAGTCATGTCACTTTGATTTTGTGGAATTTTAACATGCCACTTTTTTGTGGTCTCTTTAGACCATTAACTTTTGACTTGCTTTTGATTTCTCTTGTGTGTGAGCTTAATTTTCTTGTTGAGATAATATTATTACCATATAGATATTTTAATGATCCTTATCATACATCTTAGGCATACATGTTATCAAATTAGTTATTTTCACCTCAATTATATATATATATATCTAAACATGTTCCTTCTATATGATACATGGTTCCATTCATAAATTATATAGTTGTATTATCATTTTGAGGTGAGGTAACTACTAGTTCATATCTTTACCTCAACTCAAAGGGGGAAATATTAGTGGGGGAATATCATATAGGCATGTATTTCATGAATTCATAGTCTTTAGACTCAATGGGGGCATGGATTCGACACAGTAATAGATTTGAATTTAGTGGGAACATGATTTTTGAAGCATGTTATCCACACTTATTCAATAATTGAGAAAACTAGATTATATTGGGGGCATGTTTTGGAAACATATTCTCCACATTGGTACTTATATAATTTTTAATATTTATACATACATATTTTGGGAATGATTTGGAATCATGTTCTTCACACTTACATAATTTTTTGAATTGACCCAAGCACATAATTATATGATTCAGATTCATAGTTGTGGTATAATTCTAAATATTGGTACTATTTTTATACACAATTTTAGCATGAGACATGTCTAAGGTGCATATTATATGAAAATTGTGCCTAATATTTCAAAATAATAATTAGTTTTAGATTATAAAACTATTTTATATATTATTACCACATCAAAAACATTTATGTATAGATATTCTAGTTGGACTTTTATAAACTTTATTAAATTAATCTTATGTAGTATTTGGTTCACTTTTTAGTATAGTTGAGGTGATTAAACCACTCAATATTGCCAAGTTTTCAAGTTGGAATTTATTTTATCATCCAACCTCACCAATTTATAAGTATGATTAGGTTACACAATTGGGATAATAGCAACTACCAAGTGGAAACTCACCTTTTCCACAAGGTTGGGGGCATCTCTCTCTCTCTCTCTCTCTCTCTCTCTCTCTCTCTCTCTCTCTCTCTCTCTCTCTCTCTCTCTCTCTCTCTCTCTCTCTCTCTCTCTCTCTCTCTCTCTCTCTCTCTCTCTCTCATGATACATATTTTTCAAATAAAATTATCAATGGACAAGGTAGTTATATTGATACATAGCTATACTCCTAAACCTTTCTCTTTCAATTTCAAGATATTTTAAATAATTTAAATCCTAAATTTTATTCATTGATTATATATTTTAACATGATTTTTTTTCAAGGTCATTCACTACCCAAGAACTTAATTTGGGAATATACAAAGATAATGTGTTTTATACACATTAGGTATGCATTCCTTTCCTTTAAAATATAAATTTCATTATTAGATTAAATGGTGGAAAATGGAGATGATATTTATGGATTATATAACACTTAAATATTTTACACTTGATAAAATTAGACCTTAGTTATTCCTCTCAATTATAGACCCTTTTCTTATTGCCACAAATCTTGCATCTAATTTATCTTATGGCATTTGGCCTATTTCCTAGTCTGACTAGTATTATTTTGATGAACTAGGCCTTTTATCTAGCCCAGAATGCTTGAAATGTACTTATCTCTTATCTTCTATATCTTCAAGTTTTGAACCTATACCTACTTTCCTACTCCCTTGACACTAATTTCTGGGATAGACATTAGCATAAACATTAGTGTCATGACCTGATGAAAGTGTCCAATACTCTAATGTCATCTATTTTTCAAATGAAATGTATCCTAATGGTTGGATTAAGGTCTTTAATGTGAGTTAATTATCCAAATTTATTTATATAAATACAATATCAATGTTCATTCATTCATCACCTATAAGACCTATTAACATGGGAATAATACATAGTAATCTTACCAAAGAACATTTAAAGAACACTTAATTGAACAAAGATTCCCTATTTTCAGACTAGTCCTGGGTACAACACATATTAATTATGAAGTACTAAAGGAGCATCCTAAGAACACAATTTTACAAGTTACAAGCTAGGTCATTATTGTACATACTTTTCACATATTTCATGATAAACACATAATCCAACACATGGAAAAACTACATTAGTCTGAGGACCTCTTCAGAGTATTGTCTATGTAGGTAGATCTCATTGATAAAGGGGTCTTTGGGGTCATCTTGACACCCTATTACCACTAACCCATTTCCCACTAAGGTCACCTAGATGAAGAAAAAGGGGGCTTTACAGATTCATGATTAGTGAAAGTCATGACCTAGGCCTAAATACACTATATTGAAGGTGATTCAAAACCCAAAAGCATCCTATTGGTCACATCCTTTTCTAGTAGGTATTCTATACATGACAATTACATCTAATCTAGATAGTAACATTGAGACAACCATCCCCGGATGACATTAATGTCTAGACCTCTAAAAACACTAGATGTAAAATCTAATGACTATTCCAAAATTTTCTTCTAGCTATTTTTCTTCTTATCTCAGATCCTACACTATGTTAATATCATAACCAACTAAGTGTATTAATTCTTTGTCATTTCCATACATAGCTTAGTTAAAAAAATTATATTTAGCCTATTCTCAAAAGCATAAATTGAGTGTATGTTTATATATGAGTTTAACACCCAATTTCACTATTCTAGATCTATATCACCCTTGTGAATTATAATTTATATATTCCTAACCATATATACACTTGATTTAGGATCCCAATCCAATTTAGGGTTAAAGAGACACATATTATTTTAATATTAGTATATTATCTTAAATTATTTTTTATAATAGTTCCTTTTCGATAATGACACAATAAAAAAAAGATGAAAAATATAATATCAAGTATATATTGTCTACCCCTTATTACCATAGGTAAATGGTCAAGATGAAGCTTCTAATAAGACTATTTTCAACATTTTTATCAAAAAAATAGCCATGTTAGTCAATTAACCTTTTAGTGTTTTCTTAATATAAATCCTAAGTTAGATAAAAGGATTGAGTTGTCTAAATTAGTTAAATAATATACAATAAGTAACCACTAATTTATTATATATTTTGAATTAGTTTGACTTTCTAAAAATAGTCATAAATATGTGTAAATAGACTTATATGTAAAATGACTATCATGGAAGATCTGGGTTTTAAAAACTAGGTTTTAGATAGGTCTGAATGTCATCAGCAAAGTCTCTAGGTTTGATTCTTCACTGGATAGTAACACCTCACCTAGAAAATAGTGTCATGTTTCTCTAGTGTCCTCAAAATGGTTTTAGTTACCTATTTTTAAGAATGTTCCTATTTTTGGGTGCACCTACACCTATGTTTCTATGTCTTTTTCATGTGCACATGAAATATTGAAGTTTATATTATGCCTAAAACATCTAATTTAATGTTTAAACATTAATCCTCTTTGAAAGTATGACATGATCTAAAAATGTGTGTTCATTAGTAGTATATACTAGGCATCCTCAACACCCCACTATGAATAGATTTGCCTACATAACAATACTCTAAGGATGGATCAAGCCTAATGTAGTTCTCCCATATAGTGTTTGGTGTAAGTAAAAGTGAATTCTATAATTAGAGTGGTCTTGAATGGATTGAGTGTTCTTGAGATTCAAAATATTTTAAATATAGGCTTAGGGAAGCTATAGATGGTAGTATGTAGAAGTAGGGTAGAATAGGGATCAATTACCTTGATTTTTCTCAACTTATTTCTTATTTGAATATGCTTTTTGCATCTATTTTCAATCTTGTCAATAGAGGTTAAATAGTCTTGTATTTATAGAGATCTATAGCTTATAAAGATACTAAAATGTACATAGGCCAACCTTAGGAGGATCACATGTTTGAAAATATATCCATTCAAGAGAGCTAGGGCAAGGTACAATAGTGCCAAGTTAGGGAAATTAGTGTCATGTGGCTCTAGTTTCTTTAATGTGGTGCAAGTGTCTAGATGGAAGAGTGTTGGTAACATTGGGTTGGGATATAGGAAAGCTATTATGGGACTATGTTTGAGCTGATAGAAGATGTTTGTGGTGTACACAATGGGTGTAAAAGTGTGATAATGGATTGATGATAGGTTTAGGGATAATATAGGAATATGATATCTCAAGCAACACTCTTAGAATCTAAATACCACTTTTAGGTGATTACATTCCCCCCTTATTCTAGAAATAAAGAAAACTAAAATGATTAGTATAAATGAAAAATAATCATACCTAGACTTACCTAGGAAGTGAAGCTTGTGTAGCCAGGTTTGAGTATGTGAAAAATGATCCAAAGTAATGATTAGTAATGAAACATGTAAAAAATATTCCTTAATATATTATCAAAACCAAAAGACTATGATAAATAAAGTAATTGAGTAAAGCTAAGTAAAGAGATAGGAAAGAGGAAAGGAATTTATACACCTTATTGGGTACATGAACTAATGCATGAACTTGGTGATAACCTATGTGTGTGAGTGTACATTGTGATAAAATCATTTAATAACTTGGAATATGTTGATATATTTCTCAATCCTCATATGTGGGTGGCTCAAGAACTCAATTCAATTTTGATTCCATCATTACCCACCCCTACTTGGTGGATTATGATCTATGAATAGCTTGGATAAAACTATAAGTGTGTCTAATCCTCTCATGTGTGTGGGTCAAGAACTCAAGTAGGATATTATTATATCATTTACCACCTATGTGTATTATATGCATCTAAAACTAAATTGTAAAAAGTGTTGAAAGTATCTAACTATGTATATTAGCTTCATGGCCACTGGGGTACATTATGTATCTCTGGGCCACTTGGGAATGCCAACCACTATAGATGGATTAAGACATGAAATTTGTGACAATTTTTAATATTATATCAATTGTATATATCATAAAAAATGACATGGAGTTTTCCATTCCATTTGATCAACCTATATGTAACTGATCATAAGGAAACTATGTGTCATGCACATGCCCCACATATGATATCTGAGTATATTGATTTTAAATGTAGTATGTAATAATTGTATCTATTTATATGAACTAAATTTGGGAGTGATCATGACTCACATGATGCACCCAAATCTAAGCAACTGGGATGAATCTAAGCTAAAATGAGTGTATCTAATCCAAATCTATACATAACTATCAAACCTATAACTATACTTATATAAATATGTATTATACCTGGTGTACTATTTTGGCTTATATAAACTACCCTAAATATAGGGGTATTGGAAAATAGAACCATGTATTGGATAGTATCAGTTTGTGGTGATAGTGTCCCAATATGGGTGCTAATGTCTATTTGGTTTGAAATCTAGGTGATCTGAACTACTTTCTAAGTCCTTATTTTTTCCTATGTCTAATTTCCAAATTTGAACCTACGTTATGAAAATGATCTATGAATAATAATGTAGGAACTTAAAATGTATGACAAATCCCTATAAACTCCCCCTCTTTTGAAGGTATTTTTGGAACCTATGTAATAAATTTCCTCAAAATAATTAAATCTACAAAATTTATTAGTCAAAGCATATAAATGATAATTATGTGTCAATCCAATACAATGTGAAAACATAACATTAGAATGTGAAAGAATCTAAGAATAATTAGATAATTTAAGATGTATGTTATAATTTATCATTACATAAGGATGTTAATAAAGATATGATTAATGTGTATAATAATAAATTCAAGTAGTTACCTAGGGGTATGGGCCATGGTGCCCATCACGGAACCCAAGTAGGAAGGGTAGGTTCATGAGGTCCCTCATGGCATAAAAAATTGACACATGTAATAAGTAAATACAACAGTCGTTTTGAATTTTCATACAAAGAAGCATACATAAAAAACACATGAGGCACACAAAATTATGGAAATGTGCCATAATACAAGGGACATGGGCACATGTTACTGAATCTTGGAATATAAGACATACAATGACATGTTCAAATGTCCACATACATAAGTAACAAGTAATTTCAATTAGATAAACATATAAGGTCATGTTCAAAATGTATACATATACAAGAAATAAAGCACACAAAAAGGACATGGACATATGTTGAAGGCATACAACATAGAAGTGGCGTAAAGCCAAAGAATAATGGTATGTTCAAATTCCTTTGAGTAGAAGAATCATAGTAAACACAATCAAGTCTAAACTAAGAAATCTATAAATGAAAGCATGTATTTTTTTTAGTAAAAATATATTTCGGTGTTAGGATGTACATATGTTGATTCTAGTTCATGATAGTTTGAAAGGAATCTAAGAACTGAGTAGCAATGATCAATATCACTATATATTAATGCATAAACTAGAATGTTTAGAATGTAAGGATAGACCCTGTTATTATAAACTATGTATAAGATGCCCCATGTGGGTGAATAAGTCAAATGAATAACCATGAATTAGTGTATATAACCCCACTAGGTAGATGATAGCAAGTCTGGATCAATGTAGTGGACATGAGTCTTGTAAGTAATTTGAAATCACTAGACTAGAATAGATGAATCATGTATTTATGATTAAAATTACTATACTAAGATAGCTAGCATATGTAGTGTATTGAAAATAGAATAAATGTAAACATATAATTTCATACAATCTATAAATTTTGTGTTTTATGAGTAATATTTGAATGATTTTATGTTTTTTCATGTTATATTGTTTTTTGATTTTTTGGATATAAACTATGTATAAGCAAATAAAATTGAACTATATATAATGAGCAAGCAAAAATAAATTATGTACAAGATTGTAGAAACCATACAAATCAATGAGCCTCATCAAAGACTTGATTACATTATGGCCTATGTCAAAAATAAGAATGGTAATCGCTCATGTAGTGTGAATGTTATGTTATAGTTGAATGTTGTTTTAGTAGGAATCTATTTAATGCTCATCATTAGAATCATAATATTTTTCAACATCAAAATCATGAACCTATAATGTTAGAGGTAATTGCCTCATGTTTTGGATTTGACCTTTTATATTTTTTCTTTGGAATATTGATTATGACTTTTCTCATTGAATATATGCTTATGGTAGACATATGGTGTTTTGGAGGCTCTTTTTCTAGAAGGTCTTGTGTGAGAATGTTTGTTTACTTAACATAATTTTGACTTTACAACTTAAGATCTTGCTCTTTTTATAATATTTCATGTGTACCTAGAAGTTTTTCTTTAATAAAATGTATCTATGACTGGTGTGTCTTAGGATGTTCAACAAATAAATAAACTTCTTGACCAGTATTATAAACTTCTAGAATAGAAGAAGTGATGCCTTGGGCATGTTTGTCAAGACCTTAACCATGATAATAAAACTATTATATGTATTTGTGACCAAACTTATACCATATTGACCATTGAACCTCATTTTATAGAGGTATATTTGCTTGATTTATCTATGCTTATTGTATTATTTCTTTATTTGATTGTGCTTTTTTAACCTTGTGTTGTTGTGAGTTATGCTTTAGTAACCATTTTTATATTGTTTTTGAATTTTCCCCTTCTTATATTGGTATATGTGACATTATATGTTGTGTGGAGGATGTGTCATTATGTGAGCCATCTATATCCATTATCTATTGTATTTTCCTTTTAAATTATAAACATGAATTGGTGTAGTGCCCATGCATTATATGGCATGCACAAAAATTTATAGATCTCCTAATTCACTATAGAGGAGGTAGGTTTATCAACTTAGATTTAATAATTTCCATTAGTAACTCACTTGAAATCTTATTTCATATTTTAAATATTTTTGAATAAATAGTTGTAGATATATTTTGTTGTGATTTATGATTTGGTTATGTAACATTGTTTTCCACAAATTGACTAGGTGAAGATGCATATACATGATTCACACTATCGTGCATTAGAGGCCTTTGTATTGTAGATTAATTTTCCAATATTGTAAAATTTTATTTCGATTTTGTAAAACTATAATTATCTTGCTCATAGTGATTATTTAATCACATAGAGTCTCAAAAGTGTAAACCTATCTATTTCTAATTGAGCATGTAGGCACACACCCTGTAGGGAAGAGGTGTGAATAGGCAGAGTATGGGGATTAGTGACATTTCTATAGGATATGTCATCTCATGAAGGTATAATATAATTTAAATGGCTAGAGTGAAATTATTTATCACCCTCATGGACATGAAGAGGAGAAGGAGATTTTTTCTTGTGCATAAGATATGACATTGAAACTTGAAACATAGTTTTTATCTTATATGTTAAATCCTCTTTGTGTGTATGTGTTTTATTATTAATGGAATTCCACATAGGATAAAGATAGCATTTTATGAGATATGACATATATTTTAATTGATATAAATCATCTTATATACATGTGTTTAGGTCTTTTCTGAGTTCATTTCAAATTAAAGGCAACAAGCATGAAAATGAAAGTATTAAACTTTGTAACAAACTATGATTAATCTATTTTATCATTATGATCATTATTATATAAAATACAAATAAAAAAATATAGGGATATAAAATTTGAGTTTTAGAAATGTAAAACCTAGGGTTATCTAGTGTTAGGGTTTAGAATTAGGGTTAGTTTTTAAAAGATATAAATAATATTTAAATAAATGAAACCCTAGTGTGAGATTGATTTAATGAGATAGGTTATGCCAAAAAAAACATAAAAATAGAATTATGTAAACCTAATTTATTGCACAAAAATTTGTAAAAGGAAAATTAGGGTTGAATCAATATTCAAAGTAAGTTGGGTTCACCAAATGATTTAACCCTCTAGGGTTATACTAATGTAAATCCTAAGTTAGATTAAAGGGTTGAGTTATCTAAATTAGTTAAATATTATGAAATAATTAACCACTTATTTGTTATATATATTGAATTATTTTTACTTTCTAAAAATATTAAAAAATATTTGAAAACAAATACTTATCTAAAAATTGGCTATCATGGAAGATTTGGGTTTTGAAAATTGGGTTCTGGATAGGTCTAAGTGTCTTAATAGTGTCCTTAGGTGTGATTCTTCACTAGATAGTAGTTCCCCACCTGGATAGTAGTCTCATTCTACTATAATGTCTTCAAAAGGGTGATAATGTCCCTTTTTCATGGCTATTCATATTTTTTGGGATCAATTGTGCTTGTGTTTTTGAGTTCTATTCCTACATGCATGAAATTTAGAAGTTTATATTGTGCCAAGAATATCTGATTTAGTGTACAAAACCTAATCCTCTTTGAAGGTATGGCATGGGATAAGAATGTGTGTTCATTAGTATGATATGATGGACATAATCAACACCTTGGTGTGAAGATATTTTCCTACATACTAATACTCTAAAGAGGGATCAAGACCGATGTAATTCTCCCACCTAGTGCTTGGTGTAAATGCAAGTGAATGCTCGAATGAGAGTAGTCTTGAATGCATTAAGTGTTATTGAGATTGGAAATATTTGAAATTTGGGATTATGGTAGTTGTATATGGTAGTACTTACAAGTAGGTTAGAATAGGGATAAATTACCTTGATTTTTCTCAACTTATTTCTTATTTGAATAAACTTTTTACATCTATTTTCCATATAGTCTATAGAGGTCAAATATTCTTATATTTATATAGAGACATAGATTATGTAGATAATAAAATATAATTATACTAATATTAGGATGGGAACACATTTGAAACTATATATATTCAAGAGAGTTATGGTAAGGGACACTAGTGCCAAGTTGGGGACACTAGCACCATGTGGCTCCACTATCCTTAATATTGCACTAGTGTCTAGCTAGTAGACTATTGGGCACACTAGGTTGTTATTTGGGAAATCTATTATAGGACTATGTTTAACATAATATATGATGTTTATGGTATTCAAAAATGTTGAAAAAGTGTGATAAATTATCTAGGATAGGTATAGGGATAAGCTAGGAATAGTCTATCTTAGCAACACTCTTATCATCCAAATACCACTTTTAGGTGATTAAAATTAGTGATTGGTATAATCAAATACATCTAAATTTATGCTCACATATAATTTTTTTTTTGAATATATATGGTTCAAACCCATTACTTATTAGTATATGGAGAAGAATCAATATTGGCCCTTGAAATTGATATTCCATCTTTGAGAGTGCCACTAAAAGGAATTAATGATGATGGATACAAATAAAAGAAATTAAAGAAATTATAAATGTTAAATTAAAAGATAATTCATATTATTTATCACTTAAATTTTTCTTAAAATAACCTTAATAATTTTTTAATTATAATAATATACAAAAATAATTCAACATGGGTGATAAAGTGTTAAAAAAAATATGAATACCAATGTAGATAAAGGGGGTGGTCTAATTTACTTGGACCATTTTAATCATAGAAAAATTTAGCTCAAGGGCATGTCACCTATAGTCATATAAAATTTAAAAATTGTTAACTTGAGCATGGCTAATGACACCAAACCCATAGGTCCATCTTTCTTTCTCTCATGACCCTCTTAGGCTTATTTTCACTAATTCTCAGTCATCCATAGCCTTCTAGACTTGATCCCAACTAAGCTAGGACCCTCTTTTCATGACCAATCCATCCCTCCAAGTCTATCTACTTAGGATAATAGTGACACACTAAGAATATAGTAGCAATGCCACTCCTATCTATTTTTGGTGTTATTTTCTAAGCTCATTTATGGCCCTAATGATAAATTCCTTTAGTTTTGCATACTTATGATTATCAGTCTAACATGAGAAAATTTAATCCATAGCCAATAGATCCTAATAAAATCCCATTCAAAGATCATTTTGAAATGGGTTGGAAAATATAACAAAGAAAATAAGAATACAAGAAATACTACTTAAGCACCTTTCCCTATTCTCTGCATACATCCATCCAATATTATTTTGAACTTATTCAAATCATTACACCAATTCCTAATCATCTCAAGTACACCCAATTTAGTAATTCCTTACATTATCGTATCATAATTTTAACAATCACTTTCAAAGGGGGAGATACATATGGCTTGATCCCTCTTTCAGGTATTGGTATGTAGGTAGCATGCCCACACATAGGGTAGAAACATGTCTAGTGCATATTACACACACTAACCCCCCCCCACTCTTACTCAAATTTGGTCTGATAAAAATGAAAGATAGGGTTTTAAGAAATAATTTACTATAAATGGATCTCTACAAACTTCCAACTACTAAAACTTTAGGGACAACGTCACATAGACCTACTGAACAAAACCCAAAATGCTCAGATTCTCATGACAATAGTGTCAGATAAGGACTATAGTGCCAATACCACTCCTATTCACTTTTTATGCTCCTTTCAAATCAAAAAATGAATTTTATATCTTAAATAGTCTCCTAGTCTTGCATAGTCAATATCAACCTCTATCTCAGTCAGATCAACATAGTTTCAAGCTAAGTTTGATTTCTCTCTATTCACTTGATATTTTTAGAAAGTATAAACAACAATAAAAATAAGTAAATCATTAGGTTAATTATTACATAATTATTACCTAATTTTAATACTTATACCTTTAACTAAATAGGAATAAAAACCCCAATTATTCCCAAAATTGTTAAACCATTTGGTGAACCCAACTTACTTTGTTTGTGCAAAAAAACCCTAGAAACCCTAGGGTAAAATTATTACTAATTTTTTCTATAAGTTTTTGAATTTTTACTTGAATATTTAAATCATAAATTCATGTCAAATTTTAAAATTTAGTAGTAAGTTTTAAAATAATTTTCTTTCAAACCCTAGTTACCCATACTAGGTCCCAACATTTTTCCAATAATTTTCTAAATTTTTACCAACATATTAAAATCAAAAAATCCATTCAAAATTCAATAGTAATTTCAAAAAAAAAAAAAAATCTCAAAACCCTAGTTACACAAACTAGGTCCTATTCAATCAAGCATTTTCCAATAATTTTATGAATTTTTAGTTGCATATTTAAATCAAAAATCCAATTTCATTCTCAAAATTGCATAGTATTTTGAAAAAATATCATCATAGAAACCATAGTTTCATGTACTATATCCTATTCACTTCTTTAGGTATCACTTTACATATTTGTGAGCTTTATTTCAAAAATGGGTTTCATTTATCTATGTTTATTTCTTGTATTTCTTGCACAAAATAAGAAAACCATCATTGGTCCTATCATGCACATGAATGATGAAGTTTACCATATGATAGTAAAAATATTAATTATTTTCATTTCATGCTTAATTTTTATAAAAAGGGATGATATTAAAAAATTCAATGTTAAAAATGCACAAAATTTCAATATTACTTTTACATACTCTCTCTCTCACTCATATGGAAATAATTTCAAGTTTATCATGTTAAAAATGTTAAAAATGTTATGATTCATGTCAAAATTTTCTATAAATTAATGAAAAATCTCATGATTTATATCCTTTCCTCTCTGTCTCTCATATGGAAAAAATTTCAAGTTTATCTTGCTACACATATTAGACATATCATAGCACATGTCAAAATTCTTTATGCATCAATTCACAGTTCCATACTCTCCATCCCTTGTTTTATATCTCTCATGTTGAATGTTCTCTATAATCATATTTATATATAATTTATAACTCAAATTACATTCATTTTAATCCATAAACATGGTATCTACCTAGATGTATATGCCTCCTTGGCTACTCTTATTTTAATGTCATATTTCATGCAGATGAATGAAATCCCTTATCTTGCTCTCCCTCAAGATGGTAATAGCTAATTTTCCTCTAACCAGGTCCATGTTATCATCCCTCCAAAAGGTGAGGCAGCTTATACTATTGTTACTAATTCATACATTCAGACTATAGCTTCTTCAAACCATCTTCAAGATATGTGCTTACATTTTTAATCAAAAGCAACTCGGGTTTGCACTTGTGACACTCTAAGGGGTAAAATCGCTAATATGAGTAAGGTAATTTTAGATTTACACATGTATAATCATATATTACTTGAAAATATCACAACATTGGAAAATTAGCTCATAATACAAAAGCCTCAGAGGCACCCTAGTGTAAATCATGTATAGGCACCTTCACCTAGTTAATTAGTTATAAACAATGTTACATATCAAAATAATAAAACACAACAAAGTAAATCTAAAAATAATGATTAAAAAAGAATTCCAAAATCAAATAAGATTCTAATTGAGGTACTAAGGTAAATGGTTAAATCTAATTTGATCAAACTACCTCATCTATATCTAATGATAAGATCTAGATATTATTGTGCATATCATAAAATGTATGGACATCACACAAATTCATGTTTAGAATTGTAAAAAAATATACAATAGATAATTGATAATAAGGAACCTATATAAGGAAAATCAGCTAAGCAATCCACAATGACATAGGAACACATTCACAAAGGGTCAAATTAAAAAATAGTATAAAAGTGGTTACCAAAGCCTAACTCAGAACAACAAAAGGATCAAAAAGTAGAATCAAAATAACATATAGTACCATAAGGATAGTTAAAACATGAAAAATATGCAAATATACCTCTCTAAAATAAGTCTCAACTTTCAAATCAATATGGGTTTGGTCAAAAATATATACAATAGTTTGATTATCAACGTCAAGGGTTAGGCAAGTAGGCTTAAGGCATCACTACTATTATAACCGTTGATAATTTTTATCACCAAGGTTTGGAATTTATTGAACATCCTAAGTTAAATCATTCATAGACACAATTTATAAAAGGAAAATATTTAGATACAACAAAAGTCAACACTGGCAGTCCATTGGTTCGAAATCAAGATTGTAATGATGAGTGGAACAACACAAGTTATTATGATTTCCAAGATATTGACAATGAATCCAGATATTTAGAATTATATTCTTAGCCATTCTCTTATGATTCAAAATCACGCATAATTCATTTGTTTGATATATGACACCATGATATGGAGTCTCACATGAGACTCATAGATTAGTATCATTTCTCCTCAGTATTACTTGTACATAGTTTCTTTTTTTCTTACTTGTATATAGTTTCCTAGTATTTATTATATGTAGTCTCCTTATGATTTATTGGACATAGATTATATAAAAAATTAAAAAATATTAAAATAGATCCAAAACAAAAAAACATCTTGATTTTATGCATAATCCATGATTTACATTGATAATACTATATTAGACTTACATTCACTATTATATGCTCATTATTTGTCAATTTATCAACATTACCATGCTTTAGTTGACCTTCTTTGAGTGTGTTCAGTGACTTCTAGCTACTTGATTTCTTCACTCTGCCTATTGAGTGGGCATCATACTTATACATTTGAGACGTACACCGATACATTTACCCACTAGCGGCATCTTCTACATGACTAAACCATCTAGGTTATGTCATTCCTACACCACATACTCTAATTATCATGTTGATGTAAACTATTTATTAGCTTACACATATTACCCTATCAACACTCACTAGTATATATTATTTGTGTATTTTTAGCATATACCTAGTCTTGTACTTATATGTCTTGAATAATTTCAATTTTTTATTTGATTAAGTTAGATGTGCTTGTATTTTCTAGTATTTACATGTTTTATGTTCTTGCTTATCATAGCTTTATGTGTTTGCATTTGAAATTCATGCTTGTCTCCTATGTGTGCCTTAGGACATTTTCCAATGTCATTTCCCTTTTATTCAAATATGTACCTTTGGATATTTTCCAATGTCACTTTCCATTACTATTTTATGTGATTATGGATTTCACGCTAACTTGATTATTTCAAATATATGTGTATATGGCATTTGAGCATGCCTTATATGCTTATTTTCTAGTTTGAGTGACATGTTCCCATGTCCCTTGTTTTATTGGTCCCTTGTCCACTTTTTTATTCTTCTTACTTCTTGCCTTATGTTCCTATTGCTTGATTGATTTTGATTATTTGTAATGACATGATCCAAATCATGCATTATCTTACTTCTTGGATGTCATGATGGACATCATGCTCTATCCCCCTATGACAACTAATAGATAACAACTAACTAGAATTTAAATTCTAGTTCAGTACATTACACATGTTATTACATTGTTACATATATCTAGGCATACCCCTATTGATCTAAAAATATTTCAATATAAACCATGATATATCTTGGGATATCATGTAAATTATCATTACTATATCATATATTATGTAGTATAACACACTTGTAGGGCTCTTTATTTTTAGGTAAATCATTGAAAGGTCTCCATTCCTACCCTCAGAAGAGGGGGGAATAAACAAGGATTTTGTCACAAATATTAAAGATCCTATCAATTGAATAATCCAGTTTTAGAACACTCAAAATAATAACTAGACATCAAACTAGTCAGAATAGACCAGGTAGAAATTACAAATCTAGAACAATCATCATATCTGGCCTAGGAAAATAAAATTGAGATTGGAATATAACATCAATGGTGTTACTATCCATTTCTAGTGCTCCTATCTAAACATTATAAAAACTAGAATTTTTAGAAGCATGTAGAAAATTGGGTTCAACTATAGATTTTCATAGCTAAACCAGTTCAAAATCAATAGTTTTAGTACACATTTTTCTCATAAAATCCAGATATAAGTGGAATCATGCATGACATGATGGATCTCACTTCTAATTTTAGATACTATAGTTGATATAACTTCTAAATTAGAATCCATGTTCTAGACATCAGTGATTGAGAGTAATGTGTGTGGCACATTTTTTTCTTTTCTTCCTAGTTTAGCATTGTCCAGACATTCTTAGTAGTTACATGCCTTACTCCATCTATAGGTGTTTGGAATCATTTTTTTTGGATTTCATATAATCTTAAGTTTTGATTTCTTGAATTCCCTCCACATAAACTAGATTACTAGTTTTGGAGTGGCTTTCATATAAGCCTAATCTCCATCTTTTAGAGTGGTGAAGAGTGACCTAGTTTCCATCATACATTTGGCTATCCATGCTAACATTTTTAGATCATATTACACTCATGGGATTTAGGATACATATCATATGACACACATTTCATATTGGTATTAGTTTATAGCTTCATTTCATGAGGCAATAATGGAACCAAAGGTCTAGCTAGCATTCATATTCTTGAGCCACTTATTTAGAGGGATTAGACACATAGTCCAAACATTTATCAACACATGCATGACCACTTATCCTCACATAGTAGGTGATGATGGATCTAAAGGGCTAGAATTTATATTCTTGAGCCACTTTCTTGTGAATTAAGCACTTAGCTCCATTCGTGATATTACTGTTGGTACAATATCATCCAACATTACTCAACATCACAATAGATTCACACTTCATAGCCACACCCAACATCACACAAGATTCATGAGCTTCACCCTTGTAGATAAGTTTAGGTATGCTTTCTATCTTTTCTTTATCCTATATTTAACTTTACTATATCACTAGAATAAAGGGGGGGAGCAAATGTAGTCATATAAAATGAAAAAAATGGTAACTTGAGCATGGTTAGTGACACCCAACCCATGGGTCCCTCTTGCTTTATCTCATAAACCTTTTAAGCTTATTTTCACTGATTATTAGTCATCTATAGCCTTCCAAACATGATCCCACCTAAACCAAGACCCTCTTTTCATGACCAATCCATCCCCCTAGGTCTCATCTTCTCATGATAATAGAACCACACTAGGACTATAACACAAATGCCACTCATATCCACTTTTGGCATTGTTTTCCAAGATCATTTCTATCCCTAATAGTTAATTCCTTCCTATTTATCATCCTTATCTTTGTCAACCTCATGTAATAAAATTCAATTTATGACCAATAGATCCCTATAAAATCCCATTAAATGATAATTTGGAAAGGGGTTGGAAAATAGGACAATGAAATCAATAATACAAGTAAGACTACTCAATCACCTTTCCCTATTCTTTGGATATAGCAATCCAATACTATTTCCAACTTATTTGAATCCTTCCACTAGTCCCTAGTCATCTCAAGTACACCTAGATTAGAATTTCCTTGCATTCTCATATCACAATTGCACTAAGCACTTTCAAGGGAGAACTACATATGGCTTGATCTCTCTTCAAAGTATTGGTATGTAGGTAGCATATACACACATGGGGTGTGAAACACATACAATGAATATTACACACAATACCCCCTACTCTTTCTCAAATTTGGCCAAAGCACAAAATAATATATGGTTTTAAGAAACAATTTACTCTACAAGGAGCTCTATATACTTTCAATTACTGAAACTTCAAAGCCAAGGTCACATAGACCTACCAAACAAAAAATAGAAAGCTCACTCTTAGGAAAATGACATCGAATAAGGACTATAGTGTGAATACCACTCCTGTCCACTTTTAGCACTCTTGTTTAAGTAGAAAACAAAGTTTAGATCTCCATTTGTGATAGTCTCCTAGTCTTGCATATTCAATATCAACCTTTGTCTTAGTCAAATCAACACAGTTTTAAGATAAGTTTGATTTCTCTCTGTTCACTTTCTATTTTTAGAAAGTCTAAACAATAATCAAAATTAAAAAAATAGTAGGTTAATTATGGAATTATTATTAATTTATTTTACTACTTAGAATTTTAACTAAATAGGAATAAAAACCCCCAATTATTCCTAAAATTGTTAAATCATCACCATTTCTATGCTATAATGACAAATATTGAATAATTAAATTAATATTATTCAAATGTTAAATATTTGAATTTGAGCCTTATCACTTATTATGTTCTTATATGCTTGGTTATCTCTATGATTTTATTAATGATATAATTTATTTGATTAATATTTTTTAGTTGTTTTACACATTTCATCTTTTTAATTTGCTCCAATTTTTACTTTTTTACTATCATTTGTCATTTCATTTTCTTTACCTATGTTCCCAAGAATTTGTTGCTCATATATCTTAGTACTTATTTACTAATTATTTTCACCTTTAATTCCTTTTTATTTATGTTATTCTCAAGTTTATCTTTGTTTGGTCATGTTTATTAGATTATTTTTATTTTCCACGATCCATATTATGTAAATGTTTTCATGTTTTTGCTTACATTTCCATGACCTACATCATCCATATATTAGAAACTTATTTCATCTATATACCCATACCTATTCTTTAAATTTATATATATTATGTTACTAGTATTTTATTTTTTATTATGTTAATGTGCGGATTGATTTATTGATCTTACATTTCTTTTATCTTGCATTTGTGTGAGGCATACTACATTCTTTGCTCTATTTCCTAAATTTTCCTATATGGGTAATATTACTCATTTAATTATATTCATTACATCATATAAATTTATGGGGTAGCTTAATTTAAAACATATATGCTTCAAATTTTACATATTTCTATGTTAGATATCAATGATTTTTTTTTATCTTAGTTTACAAGTTTTACATGTAATTCATTTCTTTTGAGATATGTTATTTAAATAATCATCCCAAATCTCCAAATTAAGGAATATATTCCACTTATTTTATCTATACTCTAGGATACAAATATATATCAACACCTTCTCTCCTATATAAAATATAATTCACATTTTCCTTACTCTTAGACATACCTAGGATGTGACACCTATTCCCACCATAGGGGATATATTCAGGGAGTTATTTAAGATATTTTTTTATAATATATAATTATTAATTTTCACCTTAATTTTTTTTCACTAAATATTATACACAAAGATACACATGATATTTATCACAAATTCAAGTCCATGTGACCTCACATGGGTATCCACACATATTCAACAATATTAGAGGTATCATTTTTAATTTTATTTCTAGATTTCAATAGATTATTACTATTGTCACTTATCCATATATAAATTTATTTACAAGGTTCATAGGTGTATTTGAGTTTTTTTAAATACATGTATGGGTAGACAATATTTTATCCACACTTTACATATTTTACTTTGATATGTATGCACAAGACACACATAAATCAAAGTGGGCCATTATGTAAATACCTAAAAATGGCCCCTAGGCATTTATTAGTTTTAAAATTTCATTATATTATGTTATATATTTATAAAAAAATATATATCATTTTTTTCATGCCTCTCTCTCTCTCTTGTCTTATTTCTAATGATCCCCCTAAAATATACATTATACATATTTAGGTCATTTGGGTATTTTTTATTATTATGGTCCCCCAAAGGTTTATGGTCCTATCTTGTCCTTTTTTTACCATTCAATGTCATTTTGTGTACCAACAAGGTCCTAATTTTAATTCAATAAGTTTCTAGGTTTCTCAGTCATGGATTTGACAAACACAATTATTAAAACCATTTTCCTCTACCTATCACTTCATAGAAACCTTAAATATATGCTCCGTGGACCAAAATTATGCCATGCATAATTATCAAGAGGTTCTCTATTCATTCAATATTTTCTATTTTTATTTGTCTTTCTATTTTGGCCAATTTCCAATTGTCAAATATTCAAAATCATTTCCAAATCACTAAAAAATAAAGCTAATATTTTAAATCCTCTTTTAGTAATTTAATACTATAGTTTCATAAAATTAATTAGATTTAGTGTATATTTAGGACTAGTTAATTTATATGGATATCTATTTTGAAATTTAATTTAAAACTTATTTATTCATACTACATTTTTAAAATTAATTACAATCTTAAGTCAAATACACCTAATTTATGTGTCATTTAATTACTACTATGACTCTAGAATTTTCAAAATTCCAAGGTATCTAGATAAATATTCACTTCTTCAACTCACTTGATATACCTACTCATTTATATGGGGATAAAATTAAGGGGTATTATCTTATAAAATATTATTAAATCTTAATTGAAAGAGTGCTTACCTTTTTGTAGTGAAAACATCTCCACGCTAAAATATCAGTCCATCAAGACAATATTCTCAATAAATTTTGTACAACCCTACTCATCATTTTTGTGTTTTTTCAAGTGGTGACTATGATTCAAAAACTTATATGGATGTAAAAATCTTTGATTTATGTATTCATGTACCCACCTAAAGATTTCAAATCCTATATATGGCTAACACTATATGGGATAAAATATTATTAGTATGTCAAGTATTCCTATCTACTAATATTTGCAGGTATTAACATCAAATAAATCCCTCAAAATAATTTTTCATTTGATGCAATTGATGTATTTGAAAGGGATATAAATAGGTTTTTTAGAGATAAGATATATAGATACTATCTTCAATATAAATTTCTAGAGCCTTGTCATCATCTTTCCTTAATCTTAAAAATTACTTTAGCAAATATTTTCACTTTGATTATGGGCTTATTAAATCTATACACCATACATGGATCCAATTATTTCATATTTTGAGGGTTATTTTGGCATAATTTAGAGTTTTTGCATGCCACCTCCACATAGAGACAAATCACCATATTCTTAAGGGATATTATATTATTAATTTCTATTTAGATCTTAAAATCAAGGATCATTTTTTATTTATATTTTCTCCTTATTATGGATCAGAGGGTATTATTTTATCTCTTAAAATACTCATATGATTCTCTCCAGAACTTAAAGTCTTATAAGTACATGAGATGTTCATCTCTTTTCCTTCAAGATATATTTGATTTTTATTTAAAAAAATTAATATACTTTACTTCTAGAGTCATTTTTACTCAAAGGATTACTTATTTAATTAAAATTTTTATTTAATATCTAGTAAGAAGGGACATACTGGTAGGGTTGTAGATATGGTGAGATCAGTGATACATGGGAAGGCATGATTTTTTTTCACATATTTTCATGGTTTCATGTTATTTTTAGTTTTTAGGTTTTTCCAAGGTTCTCTTATACTCCCCATTCCTTTATTTATATTTTGATTTTATAATCCCATGGGATTATTTTGGCATTTTGTGGACATTAATACTATTATATTATCTATTCTTACCATATTATCCTTAAGAAGTTGTAAACATGTGACCATTGGACATGGATTTTATGAACTTGAAGACCCTTAAATTTATATTATACACTTTAGAAACATTAACATTGACATAATTTAAAATAATTAAATAATGCACATACATTTTTATCTTGAGCACAATTTCCCTTTAGCTGCCTACCCATTTTATCTCTTTTCCACATCTATTTTAGTGACAACTATATCTAGGATAATCATACTATTTATAACAACATCTTATAATCCTAGGTATCCCTTCTCCATAACTTTGATAATTTATTTACACTTCTAATACACTACCCATAATGCTTGGATAGTGTCAATTATCATAGAGGTTTTCCTTTATCAGTATTATTTGAACAAACTCAATGTTTTTTTTTTCAAATTGTGAAGTCTCCAATAGGTTAACCTATACATATTTCATGGGTTGATCATAACATGAATTATTAAAGAGTTAGATATAAGTAAAAATAGTTTCAAAGGTTATAATCACTTGGGATTCACATTGAGAATCACTTTGAAACTTGAGGAATGTATTATAAATCTATATACACAATATCAAAAGGCATACACATATAAAAACACGTCAAAAGAGTAGCTCAAGGTCCAAGTTTGATTATATAAAACTCAAAGTTTCATGGTGGCAAGTGTTGAATATTAAAACATTAAAATTCATCATATATTTTTCATGATGTTTCATACACACACATTAGTTGTAGATCTATTTGAAATTTTAGCCCTCTTCAAAGTATTAAAAAATATAACATTCATAATAATTCAATATGGAGTAGTTGGGGATATCCAACCCAAAATAATAACCCATTTTTAAAGGGTATATTTTGATTTAAATCATAATTAATGTTTGGACAAAAGGATAATGAAAATAGACATCAATGCATAATACCAAAGTCATGAATACACATAAGAAGATTCTGAAGGCACATGTGTGGGTGTCTCAAAATTTTTAGACCCACATATACATATGGATAATGTAAGTATCCTAAAGAAAAGTGTTGGATGATTTATATATTAGACTATGTTTATAGAGTGTAAATAGGTTTTCATCCTCTATTTTGTCTCTAAATAGATGATGAAGTAGTTGTAGACCTTTTCTAGGTACACATACACATTTTGTGAGCAATGGGTAATTAAAATCAGTTAACTGCATTACTCTCTTATTTTTTCAATTTTAACTAGATTAAATTTAAAATATAAATTATCAATATCAATTCAATTTAGTAAATTGTTTCCATATTTTACATAATATAATTAGCTTTATTTTTACATCATTTCAGATAATTTGAACCTAAAATAACAAAAAAAAATTGGTGAATCCAATCATTACTTTGAACATCAAACCATGGGTTTTTTATCATAGTTAGGGTTTCAATTTTATTATATTTTCATATATATCTCCTATTAGGGTTTAAATTTTAGATGTGATTTCCTTATTAGGTGCCTTTTGATATTAGGGTTTCAATTTTTGGTATCTATAATATTTAAAAACATTAAGGTTTATGAATTTTACCTTATATTATAGTTAAGAATCATTGTTTTATTTCTCATCCTATTAGGGTTCAAATAATTTTACCTATTTGTGCATTCTTCAAATCCTACTATGTCTCATCTTATAGATTTTTTTCACGTGTTTTACTTTATAATTATACCAATAAATGGAATAATGGTGACATATATAATAATGATTAAATTAATTATAACTAAGAACATGTAAATGATGATAATGATTATGTTAATGATGATATTGAATATTGATATTATATTTATATATCCTTGTATAATTGTAGTGAATTATAAGTAGGTCTAATTAGTATCATACAAGATACTAGCTCTCCTTTTCCTTCTATGGACATTTCTAATAGTCACGTGGTTGAACATAAACATAGTAAAATGGAATAAACAAAGATACTTATTGATACTATTAAGCTTATGACTAATAAAAATTAATGTTGTTAATATATAATAGAAAAATTGATAGATTACACACATTTTGATTCTCATAATATTTAATATTTTTTCTATACCTAATAATTCTATGGTTTTCAAGGATGATTTTGATATAATTACTTATAATTAATCTTATATTGATATAAAAAAATTATGATGTTTCTAAACAATTCAATGATAGCCATATTTCTAATGAATATGTTATACCAATTTTTCACATAGATGATAAGATGAAACCTATGAATGAACCATTTACAATCTATGACCATGCCTACTAGTCAAATAGTTTCCATGATGCATGTAATAGGAAAACTCCAAAAATGATTTTACTCCTTATCTTTAGAATATATGATATCTAATGCTAGGTTTCACCACTATTTTATACGATAATAACTAATTGTATATATAATACTCAGTTTTCCTTATCCATAAATATTTATTATGCCTATATTTCACTTATTTGATGTATATGGGGATACCTATGCCCACATTGCACACTTTACATCTTCCCTTCAAAAAATTGCACTAGATGGGGTAGTATTCCTAAATAAATTCTACCAAAGTCTAAAATATTAATCATTGGATTGGTTTTACACCTTCCTAAGTAGATCTATATCTTTATTACTAAAACTAGAAGACACTTTATTATCTCATTCAAATAATAATAAGGGACCTAAGATAACATTATAGCATCTCTAAAACCTTTAATAATGTCATGATAAACCCATTAAAGAGTAAATTTTAAGATTCAAAAATATATTTCATTGCTTAACATATAAATAAATTGATTTAGATAATTAATTCATCTTAACCAAAGATATTTACCTAATCTTATGTAAAAGAACATTTAATTCATGTCTATGGTTCTTTGGAGTGAATTTAATATGATTTACTTGCTTATAAGAGTGATATTTTAAAATCAAATGTCCTTTCTTATGATAATAAAATTTCACACAAGTCAACAAATTCAAGTCTCCAAGGTGATTCTCTATTTAATAATGAAACTAAATATAAGGAAACTATTAAGGAAATAACCTTAACAAGTCATACCCATTATATTATTAATTAACATATACTATTTATATAATTAAGGACAAACCAAGTAATATGTTTAAGTAGTTTTTCATTTTATTTTAATTTAAATATTACTTATTAGAAAATTGAATAAAATAGGGTTTATGGGGAACACCTATTGATTATAAAAAGTTTCACATCACTTTGAATCAAGTAATAGTGGGAGATCCTTTTTGGCTTGGAAGGCTAACCTGCACATATGTAAACACTTGAAAAAAATAGATTAACAAAAGTGATGGGTGGAATGCCTGATCTAAAATTAGTTCCAAGAAGTGGTATACTTCCTTAGAAGGATGTCATCCCACTATTTATGAAATCAATTGAATAAAAATCACATGAAATTACAATAGATAAATGATATAATAACAATGATGATTAAGATTTAGTTCTTGACTAAGCTATCAATGTAAATTAAATATTTATCCTAGTAAGCTAAAGTAAAGTTTACATCATCCTATATGACAACCAGTTGGTCTTTAGTATCTTCAAAAGAGGGTGAATAAATGATTGAATATATGGATAGATCAAAGGCTATGTTACTCTGATTTCTAAACAAGGATTATGAAATTATGGGGAGATCAATGATACTAGTTATGTCATATACTAAGCTAGATAGAGTCATCTACAAATAAAGGCCATGCTTAAATGATGATAAATCATTAAAGGATTATAGATAAGGGCTTAGGATTAATGTATTATATCTTATGACTTAAACATAATGGATTGATATTGATCATTAAAATTGATGTTGATTAGTAAAATCAGTGTTGATTCAGAATGAATTGACATCAATTCTCTCTGTGATTATATTTAATAAAAATAAAGAAAAATGAGACTAATTAGATAAAAATGATCGATAAATAGATACAAAAGGATGAAAATGATATTTCAACAACTAAATAAAAGTATAAAAAATAAATACTTGATATAAAATGATAAAATGAAACACAATAACTTAACTCTAGTCATCTTGCAAGGAAAATGAAATTAATCTATAGATTGAGGTAGTTTCTCAGACTTCACATAGGAAATGACCTGAATGTAGTGAAAATCCAATTGAGTGTTATTAAGAAAGTTACTAAATATCTAAGAATTTTAACAGTAATTTGAGGATCTATGTTTCTAGGTTGGGAATGCAAAGGCTAGCTGAGTATTTATGGATTGATGCCAATTTGAATAATCGGCATCGATCATTGGAGAATCTGTGTTGATTCACCAAAATTGGTGCCTTGTTTCAATAATGGATAATGGCTTGGATACACATGGATTTGTTGGTAATGACTCCATATAGGGGTAAAGTAGTTAGGGGGTGGTATATTCCTAGGTTATAAATGGATTTAGGAGGTTAAGAAAGATAAAAAGGTAAAAGTGAAGGCCACTTACCAAGCTAAGAAATAGTGAATAAACTAAACCTTTAGATAGGGACTATTTAGTAGATACAAATAAATAAGACCTATGACACCTAATTAATCATCCCTAGGGTATGACATTATAGTTTCTATATTTGCCTCTTTTTATGGAGAGGTATGTAATGTGTGTCATGAGACAAAAACCATGAGAGGTTGACTACCCTAGGTTTATTTGAGTAGTTATCCCCACTTAAATGAAGAGCCAGTGGAGGATAAGGAGTAGGTGATGCATTTGAAAAATGGAATAATGGATGGGATGTATAAATAAAAAATAGTCTCTAATAATCATAGATGCATAACATGAATTGTAATTTTTACACTAATAGGATGTAAGATAATAAAGGAAAAGATGCCCCAAGATAAATCCTATAATCAAATGCCATAAATATGAATAGGTGGGATTAACAAAGTTTAAATAAGATAAGTGATAGGTTTGGCTAAGCAAAGCATTCAGTGTGATATATAGTGTGCACACTAGCTTTAGACAACTATTCTCAAAGGAGAATGCACTCTTTAGGACCCACTAAGAGGAGACACCCTAAAAGAGTACATGCCTTATATAGGTTTTGGGACCATTAGGGGATCAAAATACACAAACTTGAAAAGGTATAGGCTGAAAAATAGTGTAGATGTGGTAAAGTAATAGGAATAGCTAAAGAACAAGACTGGATGTACATAAGAGTACAAGTAATGTAAAAAAGGGCCAATCGACACCGATCCAAAATGAATATAAGATGATCCACCCAAATAACACCGATCCAAAATGGATAAGTAGTAATATGAAGTTAGGTATATAATCAAGTTTGGTGTGGAAAAGGGATCATTTTCTATTTTTGAAACCTAAATGATGATCTAGAGCTTAAATGATGATCATGTTATAAAATGAGATGGAGGCTAGTGACAATAGATTATGACATCGATGATGCTCAAAGGATGAGGTAGGTCATTTATTTTATTTTTTTGAAATTTTTAATATATTTGGGCTTTGGGAGCCAGGATTAGGATAGGATTTTAGGGAGATGGCACTAGAGAATCATCATTGATTCCTTAGTGAATCAGTGATAATTCATAGGGAATCAATGTTATTTTACCTAAATGACACTAATATAAGAAGAATGATGCCAATCTATAAGGGATTGATGTTGATTCACAAATAAATATGAAGGGATTATAATAGATTCTATGGTTTGGATAGGTTAGGGTTTTTTGAGAGATTTTTAGGCTTATAAGGGATATTGGCTAACAGGTATGAGGGCTATTATGAATTCAATATAAAGTGTCTCCCTTATTAGAATGACTATGATTTTAACTCAATGATTACGATTGGGCACATCTAAAGGTTTTAGGCTTTAGAAGGATGCATTTCTACCAATGTATCCATCTAGACACTAGATTTCTAGTGGCTTTTATGGAGTGATGGGATATTACTACCAAGGCCTTATAGTTGTCTATTAAGGAGATAACCATCATAAAGGAAGACATCTACCATATGTTATGATTTTTACTATAAGAAGTACCCATAGTACTAGTGTTTGAGTAGGTTTGAAGAGAATCCTTTACATGTTTATATGATAATGATGTAAAGGGTATTAATTTTGTTTCTAAAGGGTTCACTTTTGAGTGTCTTTATAAGGCTGACACAATAAGGAGAGGCATGATTACCATGATGATGTTAGTGATATCTTAATATGCACACCTAGACTTAGGGGGAGGTATATTTTTATGGAACTTGACTGGGGTTGTTGTATACATGCTAGAGAACTACATTATTTTTCCATGGGCATATACCTTATTGGTGTAGATTTGTAAGGAGATCTAGGGTTGGAAGACCTAGAGGCACTATGGATTAGGTTTTATAATTATCTTATAATTTTGGGCCTATGAGCACATTATGATAGTGCATCTTATTGGTACCCCATAGATACAATGGTATGATACATATTATAGCATAACCTTGTTGTAGTGGAAGGCCAATCTAGCATGGGCATTCATAGATGGTGCTATTAGGGACCTAGATTACTATAGATGTGTTTTATAGGTTTTGAGGGTTATAGACATTATATGGAGACCCTATCTGATATTTCCTACATAGGTTAGGATAGAGGTAGATCTGATAAGGGTATGAAGGGAGCATTAGGTAATGGAGAGGACGATGGATTACCTAGAGTACCTTCATTTTAGCTAAGTTTTGTAGTGTTTTGGATTGGTATAGGATATACCTTGGGCCTCACACATATATAGGTAGGATGAAATAGAGTAAGATATGCTAGGACCAGTTAATAGAGATGTCTTAGTAGAGGAGGAGAAAGTGCTAGAATGTGATGATGTGAAGGATGCAGGGTACACTCTCACATATGCAACATGGTAGACTAAGTAGTGGGTAGTGTGGTACGATAGGGTGGGTCATCCATGCCATGGTGGAGGAGATGAGGAGGTGGAGGAGGTAGAGGAGGAGGCTGATGATGAGGAGACTAATGATGAGATGAGAGATGAGGTGATTAGGGGATAAGATAAGGGAGAGTAGGAGATAGAGGATAAGGAAATATATGTGGCCACACTCATCACAGAGAGGGATACATTGATAACACAATGTATAACATTATAGGGGTAGTTAGCTATAACATAAGGGGCACTACCTATAGTGCAAGTTGATCAAGATACTATTTATATCTGATTGTATACTTTATATGTGGGGTTTTACTCTTTTCAAATGAGTCATCACATGGTGGTGGAGGAGTAGGATCAATATAGGGATAAAAGGGACACTCTAAATAAGAGGGAGGTGGAGAGAGAGTCCTTAATGCATATTATTGGAGATGTGATGGGGTCAAGTACTAGAGAAATAGAGACCATGAGTATTGAGTGATATAAGTATCTAGTGATAGATATGAGATAATATGAGTAGATCATTCTATATTAATTTCTAGAGACTCCATACATGTAACCCACATATACACACAAGGCAAGTCCTCTAGGTGCATGCACATAGGATTAGTGAACATGGGGAGAATATCTCAAAAGAGAGATATGGACATGGATAGATATGGATATGGGGTTGGATATCTATTGAGTATTTACTTAAGTAGCTTATAGTTCACTCTGTTGATCAACATGTATTTATATTCATTGTACTAGCTAGAGAACTATGGACATGTGCATAGATACTTTAATGTACCAATATCTTTTGATATATATATATATATATATATATATATATATATATATATATATATATTAGATATGGGGGTGGATATCTATTGATTATTTACCTAAGTATCTTACATTTCACTCTGTAGATCAACATGTTTTTATATTCACTATATAAGCTAGAGAACTATGGACATGTGTATAGATACTTTAATATACTAATATATTTTGATGTGTGTGTGTGTGTGTGTGTATTTCATGATTATGGATTATTTATATTCATGGATTTTTCTTATATATGTTTACATTTTTATGACTATATGATTATGGGTTTAGATAATGTGATTTATTATAGTTGTTAGAGTTATGGATTGTTTTAAGAATTGATGGATTATGGATTGTTTATGGATTATGGATTTATATGCAATGTGATTAGATTATGGTATTTTACATGTGATGGATTTATATTTAAAATTTTTTATGGATTATGGAAATTATAGATTTGAATTAGATTACTTTTATTGTGAATTTTCATGTGATGTAATTAGATGATTTGAATTTGGATCTAAATGTTATCAAATATTTTATGGATCATGCTTTTATGGATTATGGATATGGATATTTTTTTTATTATGAGTTGATTATATTATGGATTATGGGTTGTTATGGATTTATTTATGGATTATGGATGTATATCTAATTATTTGATTATGGATTTGTAGATTTTATACGATGTGTTTATGCATTATAGATTGAAATTTTCTTAAATTACGATTTGGATTTATGATTATGGACTTGAGTAATGTTTATGGATCATGATTAATGGTTATGGATTATGATTATTATGGATATAAACTATATATTTTATTAATTTCATGTTTATATATTTGGGAATTAATAGATTAAGATAATGGTTAATATAGGCAAAAAAATTTGTAATTAATTTAATTTTCAAAGGGGTTATTTCTCATTATTGGATCATACCATGACCCAAGAAAAAACTCTT
This sequence comes from Torreya grandis, assembly GCA_037957365.1. Taxonomy (NCBI): domain Eukaryota; kingdom Viridiplantae; phylum Streptophyta; class Pinopsida; order Cupressales; family Taxaceae; genus Torreya; species Torreya grandis. The sequence continues at coordinate 728,075 of JARHVA010006416.1, forward strand.
GAAAGGGATGGATATGCATCCTTGAACAACTAATAATAATAATCCTAACAACTTTATACCAATTGAGTTAGATATCTTATTGATTTTTAGGATCTGATAGAAAGTGGATTCTAAGAAGATGTTTCCATCTTGCATACCAAAAACTAAGGGTTAAACCTATTATCCTCTTGTGCCAATCCATGTAGACTAATCAATGTGGGAAGTATACTAAATTAAAGAAATTTGATCAATGTGGGAATATTTCAAGCGATATTTTATGCATAATAGCCATCCTTTGAGGGAGTGGTCTATATTTTGAAATATTCTTTTCAAAGCAACTATACTTTGAGGGAACAATCTGCACCTTTGATATTTTGTATATTTCTCCATATTTTATGGATTTACATAGTTATATTTCAAGGGAGTAGTATATTCATTTTGATTTTATTTTTTAGATGATTTGATTTTACTTTTTTATCCCAAATCTAATTTTGATTTATGGTTTAGCCTTAGGTATCCTAGGATAATTTCCCAAAGATTTGATACATAAGATAAAACAATTATTCTCAAAATGAATTAGTGATATAGATGGATTTCAAGGAATAATGATTTGGATCTTATCCCCATTATAGTTGAATCTTATCCAATTAGATCATGTTATGAATAAATCTAGGGTATGCATATTCAAGATTAAAAATAGGCAATGGTGCTAGATAATCACATGTCTTTATATATCATTATTTGGTATAAGATTAATAGGGATATGAAACCTATAGATGAAACTAAGTAGACCAAAAGTGATTAATATTTATTAATAGTAGAAAGGACTTAGACACAATGTATTAAGAGGTTATCATTCTAATTTTCCATCAAAATAAGCTAATCAATATGCCTTGAATCTATACTTATGGGTGATGATATATGGTCCAAGTCAATTCAAGCCAAATTTTCCCCATTTAGTTTTTTCCATATTAGTTACATGTTGATTTTAATTTGATATAAGGTCACCAATATTAAATTCATGTTGCTTTAATTTTTTATTATAGGTTTGTTTAATTTGTTCATGATATACATGTAAATGGTCAAAGGTAGTGTAGTTATGCTCATCTAAGATCTCAAGTTGAGATAATCATTCCTAATGCAAATCATCCTCAAAAATGATATATTTTAGAGAGATGCAAAGGGAAGGAATTTAAAATTAAATAGGAATTACAACTTCAATACCATAAACTAGGGAGAAAGAAGTGCCTATAGGGATTTAAATACTAGTTCAATAATCCAATAAGGTATAGGAAACATGGAGATGCCATTTCTTTCCTACTTCATGAAGAACCTTGGTTAGAATTTTGACTAGAGTCTTATTGGATGCCTCAGCCTGTCCATTACTTTGAGGATAGTAAGGTGAGGAAAATTTGATCTTAATGTTAAAATAATCACAGAGCTCCTAAACCTTTTTGTTCTTAAAATATTTTCCATTATTTGTAATGATCTTATGAGGGGTGCCTAAGTGACAAATGATATGTTAAGTAACGAATTCAATAAGTTTATTTACTTTGGTTGAGATAAGGGGAACATATTAGAACCACTTAGTAAAATACTCAATTATGGTAATGATAAACCCATTGTGTTGGTAATATTTAGGATTGATTTGACATATAAGATCAAGCCCCCATTGGGTAAAAGGCCAAAATTATTGAGTTACCTATAATGCTTAGTTGGGGACATGGGATAGGTTAGTGTGATACTAACACTTGACATACTTATTAACATACACATAAAAATCTTGATTTAAGTTGGGCTAATAATAACCCAGCCATAATATTCTCTTAGTGATGGTGTTGTCACTAAAATGTCCTCCACATGACCCATCATGAGCTTATTTGATAGCAAGAGTTGCTTCATGATTATGGATACAAAAAGAAGGATTTCATAGAAACCACAATTATAAAGAGCACCCCACATTATGACAAAATTAGTGACATGATGTTGAAAGGCTCACTTGCCATTTATAGATAGATCTGGAGGAGTAATCCCCCTAGATAGGAAATCAAATATATATGCATACCAAAGATATGATGGATTTTCTTCCATATTGTGGCTAGAAGGAAGGTCAGGTTTGGTAAAGGATGGATGGTTAATCATATGAATGAGGAAAAAACTTATATTCATGATCTGAGGATGGGATAAAAGAGGCCAAATAAGCCATAGTATCCATAAACTTATTATTTTATTGAGGAGTGGCTTTTAACTGATCAGCTAATGTCTTATACTTATAAATAATATCATTTTTGTATTGGTATATGCCCTTAGTTTGATTAACCATGATATTGGAATCACCATAGATACCGAGTCTTTTAATACCTAAAGCTAAGGTAGTTTGGAGACCTATGATTAAAGCCTCATACTCTGCCATATTATTAGTGTATTCAAAATCAAGTTTAAAGAATAGAGAGATAGGTTTCCCCTAGGAAGGATTAGGATAATTTTATATCCCCCTCCATGCTCACATTTGGATTCATCAAAGAAGAGATTCATTTGATATTGTGGATTTGGTTGAGATGTGGAGGCTATAAATTCATCTAAAAATTCATAGTTAAATAGTGAATTATAAGGAAGAGGCACCTCAAGAAGCTGATCAGTAATGATTTTACATTTAAATAACTTTTGATGGATAAAATCTAGATAAAATCCTACTAAGAGCATAATCCATTTGTCCATTCACTGGTTTTGATAATGCTTGGACTGCATAAATTTTAGGGGATCAATATTCATGATGATTTATGTTTTATGATTGAGAAGATAATGTCATAGATTAGTAACTAAAAATATCAAAAATAAGAATAAATTTTTTGTATGAGAATAATTTGTCTTATAATCAACAAGTATGTGACTAATATAGTATACTACCTACTCTTTGTGTTACTCATCATGATGGGCCAACATGGCTCTAAGGGCATGGTCATTAACATAAATATATAAGAAGAATGATTGTCCTTATTTTAGTGGTGAGAGAATATAGCTCTTAAGAGATTTGAAAGCCTCTTGATAACTAGAGTCCCATTAAAAATGGATATCCTTCCTCAAAAGGTGATGTAATGTTTGACAATGATCAAATAATTGGGAGATAAAATGATAGATAGATTGTAACTTACCTTGAAAACTATGGAGTTACTTAAGATTGGATGGGGGTGGCATTTCTAAGATGGATTTGATTTTGGTAGGGTTAACATCTATCCCATGAATGAAGACAATAAAGCCTAGGAGCTTAGTTATCAATACCCCAATTATACATTTATTGGAATTTAGATGGATGTCAAATTGGATTAAGTGAGAGAATATAACCTTTAGGATAGAAATATAGTCTTTTCAAAGATTGGATTTATCAAAGAGGTCATCCACATAATCTTTCACAATTTTATGGATGATATCATGGAATATGTAGGTCATGACTCTTTGATAGGTGGATCCTACATTTTTTAGGCCAAAAGGTATAAATCGATAGTATAAAATCCCTTAGGGAGTAATATATGAGGTCTTATGTTGGTCTTCTAGTGTGATAAGGATATAATAATATATAGAGAAACCATCCATAAGGGACAATGTTTCATGGCTAGTGGTTAAATCTACTAACTAGTTAATATGAGGGAGAGGGAAATCATCCTTCGAACAAGCAAGATTAAGGTCTCAAAAGTTAGTAAAAATGCATAGTTATTCTATAGGCTTATTTATAGGGACAATGTTAGATACCCATTGATGGTAATTGATAGGTTAGGTAAAGTTAATGGATAGGAGGTATTGTAACTCTTCTTTGACCAAGAACATAACATGAGGATGCATTTTATATAGATTTTACTTGATAGGTTTAGAATCAATGGATTTGATGATGTTATGGATGAACATTTTAGGATATATAATAGGAATACCACTATAGGACCAAGTTAATACATAATTGTGCTCTATTAGAAACATAGTGAAATCCTCATATTCCTAAGTATCTAAGGATTTACTAGATTTAACTATACATAGAGTCTCATGGGATCTTATGTTAATATTAATAGTGGCTTCATTTAGAATACTATAGGTTTATAATAGAAGGGATTTAAGTGGATGGGAGTTATCCATGTCTAAATGATTTAAAATGGACTCGTCATCCTGGAATTGAAGATAAGGGATGGTGGGAGAATCCTACCCTATCATGTTAGGGTAAGATAGAGGAATGGTTTAAAATTTTCCATTACAGTGATAAATAAGAGGTTATATGGTAATGGAATTGAATAAAAAAAAGTTTAGAGGGATGGATAGAACATCGTCAATCCAAGAAGGGGTATTGGATGGTGTATCTTCTTCAAGGATGGGAAGGAGAGTAATATCTGGGGTGGATTTGGGATTTTTGCTGAAGCTGAGGCTATTATTTTCATGGGATTTTCTAAAATCACCCAATTCAACCTCATGTGTACCCTATCTATAGCAACCTATGTTGAAACATTTCCATGCACACCATTATGGATATGTCTATGTGAAGTGGGGTTTGTTGAGGAATGAAAAGTTCAAGATAAAATATTTAGCATGGATTTGGTTAGAAAGGCTTGAATAAGGTTGGTCAATTCCCCTATAGATCAGATGCATGCATGGAAAAAGTGGATGAAAAGGAATAATTTCCCATAAATTTAGACAATAAGCATGTTATTTGTCTAGATATCCATATTCTTGTAGAGTAGGGAGAGTATTGAATTTTAGTAATTGGTACTCTCTAATTGAAAGGTGATAAAATATAAAATCAATAAAATCCTTAGTGATTATTGATACAAGTATCATTATTCTAGTGAATGTTTTGCTAGATGAGGATTGGGTAGTACTTTGTAATAGAATTATGACCTCATTCGGTTGAAACGTGAGATTTTAAGTTTTGAAGGGATGATGATCAACTAGGGCATTGTGTGCTTTACCCTCATATTCAAACTTAATGCATCAATGCAAAGTACATGGAATACAATACATAACATGGTTCTAGGGATGTTCTAAGAGAATGTTCTAATGAAACTCCCCTTTAATTACATATAATAATCTAGGGAGAACATGCATGCCTACATGAATGTGAAGGAATATTATTCCTATTGTAGGGATAACAATATCATTAAAGGCTCATAGAATGATAGGGGATTGGGTAAAAACATAGGTAGCTATGGTTTTTAAAATGAATGAGAAGAGATGATTTTTATACTAGTTCCATTAGTAATGATGACTCATTTAATTGAAGTTTGATATATCTAGGTAGTGTTAAACAATGTGGTATCTTAGTCATCTGGCTATAAAGGTGGTATTTTAGAATCATGAAATGTTATGGATAAGGGTTTTTGAAACAATGAAATGAAAGTTGACAAAGGTTGGGGCTCATCAACTTGTATCTCTATGGCTTGTAAGGATTTTATCATGGCCTCACAGTGCTCTCAAGAATTATGGAAAAGTTTTTATATGGACATTTTGATCATAAATTAATGTAATTAATTTAGAATAGATATTTATATGATTTCTAAAACAATGTTTTTTTACACCTTTCCTAAAATAGATACTTTAGGTTAAGGGGCAAGCATTTTTAGACTATTTGTGGTAGGATATCATGCTTTAGCAATAGTCACTTTGGATTTTTCATGATTATGGATCTTATAACCCTAGGCTTGGGATTGCATAGCTATATGAACTACATCTATTTGTAACAAAGGGGGATTTATTATGTTCTCAAAATCATCTACATTTAAAGGATATATGGGTTCTAGGCTATATCATAGGTTCTATCCTCCTTTACAACTTGTTCTAATACTATGGGTAACATGTTACTTCTTGAGGTGGTTGTAACCCTAGGGAATTGTCATGATTTGACTATTTTATTAAGAGATCATCTTCATCTAATAGATTTTATATTATGACCTTTTAATACATTACATCTTTTTGTATCATGACATGTTATTTTATGGTATGTGCATGTCTTATTTTTTGTATACCATGATGGTTTTTGAATATGAGCATTAATAGGATTTATATGTGGTAATGTGACAAGGGAGGCTTAGATAAGCTAATAGAGGATCTTAGAATAAGATACCTTTAATGGGTCTTGACTCAACTTTTCTATGCTCTGGGTCACTAATGGGGAAGAGGTATGTATCCTTGAACCATGGCCTTTTGAACTAGATTTTTGGATGGTCACTACTATAGGTACTTTGTGTTTCAAATAAGTTTTTACACCTAAACCTTATGGATAATAGGGACTTAATAGATTATGAGTTATCATGATCAAAGTGGGAAGATTTTTTTATGATGGTACATGTGATTTAGTGGTGGATTCTATAATGGTACCTTTAAGTTTAGCTAAAGATGGGGTATTAGTATAAATGCTCTTGTCTAAATAGGGGACATCACTTTTTATTGTTAAATCTACTCAGGGGTTTTGGGGATTTCCTCTTTGGGGAGTTCAATCCTAATAGGAGGATGTTATATATATTTTACCCTTAGGTCTTTGAGATTTATATTTCTAACATATATGGCTTTTCCCTTAGTTTTTATATGATTTAACACATCCCTAATAATGGGGGTAACTAATCTTGAGCTAATTTGAAGTAACATAATATTTTCCTTAGGGAGTAATAGGCTAAAGGGAACATGTATGTGAGATTTCGATATTGAAATGATGTGAGTAATAGTATAAAAGTCTTACGGAGTATCTAAGTAAATCTTATCTTCAATAAACTTTTCCTATTTTAGTTCTTGAGTGTTTAAAGTTATGGCTTCTTCTAGTGGATCCCAAGTAATGAGATCCATAAAATTAAAGGAAGTTTTTGGGATGTCTTCACTTGGTTTAGATGGGTTAAAAGTGTCTCCTATAAGGACATGAAGGATAAGATCACAATAAATTATTTAGGTAGAAGATGGTCATGGATTGTGTTAATTACATCAGTCTCATGTTTTGATGTGGATCTTGATTTAGCTTGCACATATTTTTCACTAAGCCCTTGAAATAATGAGATCTAATGATATCCTAGCCTATTATGTGGTGAAATTACAAAAGACATTTTCCCTAGACCAACTAGGTATAGGGAGAGAATAATTGAGAGGTCTTACTGGAGGGAACTTGATGAGACATGCCTTTAAGAGTTTACCTAAAATATATGTATATGATTCTCCTAAAGGGATATATTTCCATGGGGGAAAGTGTGTCAATAGCTTCTGAGACTATGCCTATGAGATGGAGGGTTTATATTGGTTTTTATTTTGTGGTGATGTTAACTTTACAACTATGACATTGGTAGCTACTTTAGTTTTATTGTTGTTTTAATCATTAGTCCCTTTAGAGGGCTCATATTTAAATTTTTTATTTATCACTTTAACTTTCCCTTCTTCTAGGGATCTAATTAAAATCTTGTGGGACATTGAAAATGCCTCATCAAAGGTTTTAAAATATTTTAGTTGTATTGTTGATGAGATGTGTTTCGCACATGACCTCACAAATAAGTCAATCAATTCAGGTTACACTAGAGAGAAGGTAAGTTTATTAATGAGACCTATCCATCTAAACACAAATTCAGTGATAGATTCATCATCAAACTATTAGATGATGTAGAGGTAAATAATACTAACTTTTCTTACTACATTGATATAAATGTGCTCTAAAAAATATATGAGCTAGATACCCAAATGAGAAGAGGGAATGTTATGGAGTTGGGATGTACCAATATAGATTAGGAGTAGTTAAAGATATAGGAAAATTACTAAGAATAAGTGCATCATCATGCTTATAAGGTAGTAAGCATGTTGAAGAACTTGAAGGTGATATTGTGGATCCTCCTTATTATATAACTTTGTAAACTTAGAGAGTTCCCATTGTGGAGGATAATGCCTAATAGGAACTGTCGGGTTAATATGATCATTAAAAATTTAATCATAGGTGAGAATATTATTTTACCCTGAGGTAGAGGCTTATAAATTAGCCATCATATTCATAAAGATGCTCATGAGAATGGGTTGGGTGTTATATTGAGGGATTCCTCCTAAAACATTCTATTATGGGAGTTGGTACATAGGTAGTTACATGGAAAAATCATGAGATAAAAGATTCCCAACCAATGTGGTCATGATGGGATGAGAGGACACCACATATTGTGGAGCATGTAAGGGGATATATGTTGACCCGATTGCTTATGTAGGTGCTAGATATTGGGTGGTCAAGGAGATATACTATTTAGGTGGATGATTTATAGGGGCTTGTTGTAATGGATACATTTGGGTACCTAAGGGTACACTAGTTTGAATTAGTGGAAGTGTTACTAAGACCAAGATGACTAGGTTCTAAATTGATGTGGTAATAGGCTAAGTAGATATAGGTTGAGGAGTGGTCACATTTTGAGTTTGCGTAGTGGTTGGTGATGGATCACTAGACATCATCAGAGGTGGGTTTCCTAAGGGTTATGTATTAGTGGTGTTAGAACTGGTTGGAGGAGGATTATTGTGGAAAGGTACCATAGTAGTGGAAAACCCTTTACATTCCTTTAAAGTAATGTTGTATGGGTTTATAAATATCTATGTATGGGAATAAATAGGGATTCATATGACTCAAGAACTAAGAAAATGGTTAAGTGTTATGGGACTGCTATCTAATACAATGGAAAATTTAGGATCTCCTTGGGTATATTACTGATGGATGCCTTCCCCCATGGACTTAGGGGAAGTAGGAGGGCTAGGAAAATTCTCCATGGATGAAGACAAAGATGGGGGTTCAATTTTATTTTGTGATTGTTGTCGCATCAAAACCATATAGCAATTAAAAAGAAAAAAGGAAGAAATAACAAAGAGCATAATTTTTTTTTTTTTATTATATCATATTTAGTGATGATGAAAAGATGTACATGTTAAAGACACTCCTAATTTTTTTTAAAATTTTATCTTTAAAGTTTGATAAAAAATAAAGAAAAGGTTACCAAGGGTCTTAAGAAGTGGTAATCTGAGAATGGTCTCATGTTTTGTTTAGGCTCTTAGGGATTTCTGTACTAAGAGTGATACTTGGCTTGGTATTATGGATGACCCCCTCACTTTAGACAAAACAACATAAGGGTATCAAGTCTTTATCCAAAATATATCAAAAGACCAAATTTTATACTCAGCTAGACTACTAAGTTGGTTCCCTTTGGTGGTGAAATCCAAGTGGGATCATCTAAAATAAGGTTATCTCTAGGTGATGAAATCCTAGTCAGTTCCCTTATGTCAATGTTTGATGAGTTTTTTATGAATGTGATTTTGTCTATGTGTGATAAGAGTGATAATTATGATAAATTGATTGCCTAGATTATTCTATATAAACCAACTAAGAAAGCAAAATGGATGCAAATTATTTTTTACATTTAAAAAGGAAAAATACAATTTTATATTTTATTTGAATGATTTTAAAAAACAAAATAAATGGAGATAAAGATAGATAAATTGAAAAATGAATTTTAATAAGAAAAGTGAGACCTTAGGGGTCGCATAGAGTGTGCCAAATTTTTTAAGTTGTTTTTCATTTTTTTTTAATTTAAATATTACTTACTAAAACTTCAAATAGAAATAGGGTATATGGGAAATATATGTGGATTAGGAGATATTATTCACCACTTTAAATATAGTGATAGTGAGAGATCCTTTTTGGATTTGAAGGCTAACCTACACACATGTAAACACTTGACAAAAATAGATTACTAAAAGAGATGGGTGAACTACCTGATCTAAGATCAATTCTAATAAGTGGTACACTTCCTTAGAAAGATGTCAGTCCACTATTTATGCAATTAACCTAATAAAAAGCATATGAAATTACAATAGATAAATGATATGATAATAATTTTGATTAAGATTTAGTTCTCAAATAATCCATCATTTTAAATGAAATATTGCTCCCAGTAAGCTAAAGCAAAGTCTACATCATCCTATATGATAGATAGTTGGTCTTCAACATATTCACAAGAGGGTGAATAAATGATTGCATAGAGGGAAATCTCAAAGGTTATGTCATTCTAATCTACAAACAAGGATTGAGAAACTAAGGGGAGATCAATGATACCGGTTACCTCATGTACTAATCTAGGTAGAGTCATCTACAACCAAAGGACATGTTCAAATGACAATAAATCAACAAAAGATTATAGACAAGGATTTAGTATTAAGGTCTTAGATCTATGAATTAGACATAGTAGATTGATGATGATATTCATAGGATCAGTGCCAATTGGTAGAATAGGTGTTGATTCAAAATGAATTAGTGTCAATTCTTTCTATGACTATATATAATAAAAATAGAGAGTAGGTGAGATTGTTTGGCTAATAGTGGTGGATAAATAGATATAGAAGAATTCCAATGATATTTTAATGATTAAATAAATGTATAGAAAAAAATAGTTGTTAAAAAATGATAAATTGAAACACAATAACTTACCTTTGGTCTACTTGTAAGGAAAATGAAATTCTTGTAAAGATTGAGGTAGTTTCTCAAACATAACAAAGGATATGACTTGAACACAGTGAAAATCTAGTAGCCATTAAAAATGTCACTAAATATCTAGGAATTATAACATCAATTCAAGGATCTAAGTTTATGGGTTATGAATTCAAAGGTTGACTGAGTATTTATGGATCGATGTTGATTTATAGAATTGGCATTGATCATGGGGGAATTGGCACCAATTCACCAAAATTGGTGTCATGTTTCAACCATGGGTAAAAATGGCTTGGATACACATGTATTTGTTCGTAACAACTCCATATAGGGGTAAAGTAGTTAGGGGGTAGATTCCTAGGTTATAAATGGATTTAGGAGGTTAGGAAGGATAAAAGGGTAAAAGTAAAGGCCACTTACTGAGTTAGTAAATAGTGAATAAACTAAACCTTAGGATAGGGATTATTCAGGAGATTTAAATAAATATGACCTACAACACAATTATTCATCCTTAGGATATCAAATTATAGTGTCTACATGATATCTTATGAATTTTAACTGATAAGAAACCAATTCCATTACCTTCTTCTATATATCACCCTACACATTTTTTACCATGAGTGGGGTCAATATCAATTTTTATCATCAAATAAATGGATAGATACAAAAAAAATTATACATTAAAATAATTTAATAAAAATAATGGTTAATTGTTTGATTACATTTGAAAAATCCAATGAAACACCTTTGGACTCTATTCCTCCATCTTTATCTATTTCAAAATCTATCTAAGTCAACATTTGCCATATAGTTTCTAAATGCCATAAATTATCATGTCAACCTAGAAAGTAATTAATGATTATTCAATATTTCATATAAGGTAAACATAGAAATGAACTTTTTTGTTAATGACAACATGAAATGAGATACGTGCACAATTTTAATCACATCATGATGGGAATGGATAAGAATAGGCAAGCACCCATGAAGGATCATTAGGGTATATTATAATTCTAGTTTAGTTTAGGCATAATATAATTTTTTGCCATTTTGGACCACAAATTAGGGTTTGCCTATAATTAAAAGGAGAAGCTTAGAAGGGTCCTAATAAAGTATAAAAGCCAATGGATTAAAAATGGGTCTATTAATGTAAATAGAGGGATTCAATTAGGATCTCATGGTACTCATTATCATGTAGGAGCATGGACCATATTGCCAAATCCTTGAGAGATCATCATAACTCTAAAGGGTCAAGTGAAGGGTGAATTATGCAAGCTTTAGAGACCACATTGTCACCAAGACATCTTCTAGAAATAAATAGACTAACCTATTTTAGCATTTAATAAATGAACCTCAAAAATCCATGTAAGACAAATATTTTAGTGACATAGATATACATACCAAGATCATCCTTTGAAAGTTTCATGCCCATGTGAGTTTTCTAGCTGGAGCTTGAAAGTAGGACCTAAAACATAAGACATTCATGTTAACATCAAGTTTGAGCTCTATAAAGTAATTGTTTAGGTTTAAAATGTCCTTAAAACATTTAAAGTTGATCAAGATATAATGGTCTACATGATCTCACAAACTGACACTTGAGATCTAATGGTTTATGCTAGGGTCAAACAAGTTAATATGTCCTTGGGTTAAGGCCCTTTAAAGAGCTACAAGTTGGACAAGATCTAATGGTGTGGATCAACTAAGAAGAGATATAATGGCATGAGCTTGACTAATAAAGAGGTGGGTCCAAGAAAAATCCAATAGTCTACCTTTCATTGTACATCTTAATCCAACAGTACAAGATGAGTCAAAAGCTTGAAGAGTTCAAGAAGCCACCATGTGGTATAAATGCTTAAAGCTATAGACTAATAATAAGATCCTAAGATCAATTCATGATTGATAAGTGACATAATCACATTAAATATGATAGAATATCAATGTACTATGTTGCATCATGTAATTCAAGATCTACAGTATAAGAGAAGTCAAGAAGTCAGTAGGATATATGGGACCAATGATAGCAAAGATAGTTTGGCACAATTTGATTGGCATGAGCCAGTATCAATGACTAATGGAAATAAAGGTCAAAAAGCTAAGGGAAATTTTTTACCAAGGTAATAGGTATTACAGGGTCATCTTTCCAGCATTGAAGCTTGATAAAATGCCACAAAAAGGGCATAGTGATGTAATCAATAGAAGGAACATAAAGGGAATACCATTATGGCTAAATATGGACCTCTGACTCAAGGTTTAGTGTCATAAAAGGATATTCTCATGACTATGTTCACCATTGTTATAATAAGGAGATATAATTTTAAAGGGTGCCATAAATGTAAACACATAGACCCTAGTAGTTTCATCTCCAAGACCAACTACATGAAAATTACCCCTTCTATCCACTACGTATGCCATGACAAACTAGTTAGGAGCAATTAAAAATAAGAGAAGATTCTAATAGATTAGCCTAGTTATTGTAATTACATGGATGGTGTAAACTACCTTAGAGAAAATTGACCCCACCATTTCAATAATAAGTAACATCAATGTATATGTGTAACCACTTGAAGAAATCCAGATCAATCAAATGGGTTTGAATGAGTATAATTTCTAGAGGTAGTTGTAACTACATTTAAAATGGATTTGAGCTCATATAATAACCCTTTGAGAACCAAAACTCCCTCTCTCTTTCTTCCCTTATTCTATAAATATATACTTTGATCTATTGATGATCATCCCTTAAGCTAGTATTACTATACTCTACCAAAAAATTGTATTCTTCACCTCTTGGAGTAATGTGAAAGGCACTTTTGTAGTATTTTATCAATCTATGTTAGAATTATTGTGTTTTATTGATATTTGAAGTGGTCTAATCCTCCCTTTTCAAATTCTAAGCTCATCCTAAATGTTATAAAATTTCTTTTCAATTCATATAGTGTGTCTTAACATTGATATCTCAATGATATAGTGGACTATTGAATGTAAGTGACTTCAACTAGACCTTACTTTCATTATTTTCTAGTCTTAGTGCATCAAATTGACCTATATATGAAATACTATTGATTATAAATTATAGTAAAAATTGCATTGGCTCCATTCATAGTCTATTAGTGTGTTAAAGAGTCCAAGTCTAAGAGTGGATATGACAAATTCTTGGTGCATCACCACAAGCTAGGTAGGTTTACTTTATGCAATTTCTTGACTCTTTTCATCCCAACTAGTTTTAGGTTTTAGAAATAGAGGTCTATATTTAGAAATATAAGGAGATGTCATCATTAAAAAACTTAGAATTCTAACCCTATTATAGGATACCCATAGCCTAGGGTCATTCCCATGTTGAGATAGATTTGGGTAAAGGACCTGAATAATCCCTTGCCCAGCTCAGGTGTAATCTAAATCTCTAATAGTTTTGGAATGTCTGATGAGACCCAAGAAGAAAGGGAATTTTTACATCATCTTGGAATATACTAATGGTGTGGAGAAAAATTTGAGAAGTCTCAAAGCAGTCATCAAAAGATTAAATACTAATCCATGCACCAAATCTCCACTTGGTCTTTTACAAATGGTAAGGAAGTCCAGTTTGTATAATTATCTTTAAATAGTACAAGAAAGAGGAAGGTACCTATTTAAACTACCAAATAGGCACCACTTAACTCTCCCACCTCCCTAATATATCCAAATCCTACTCCTTCTCAACCTACTAAGAGTTCACCAAGGTAAGTGTAAATGGTAAGTCTTAGATTGTAAGCTTTTGTACCCTTAAATGGTGGTATCCCTCTTAACCTTCAAAATAATAATGAGATACCTACTAATTAGTTAAAGAGTTTACCATACTTTATAGGAGAGAATGATACTATTCATATATAACATATAGCTGACATTACAAATATTTTCTCATTGCATAATATCACATAAGATAATGTATCCATGAGGATATTAGCACCTCCTTGAAAGGCAAAGCCCTGAAATGGTATAGGGGTGTAACTCCTACTTCAATCAATAACTAGTATGAGTTTGGTTAATTCCTATGTAAGCATTTTGAGGATAGATGTGACTATGTGTCCCTTATTGAGCAACTGACCTCCTTCAAGAGAGCATCCCAAGATTCCATGGTTGATTTCAACTATAGGTGACCTAAGATAGAATACTTGTTATCATCAATCCCAACACTAACTATGCTTTTATTTACTACTTGAGAGATTTAAATTTAGATATTACAGTCATGATTCAATCTATAGGTGGGATGACTCTACTTGAAGCCTATGAAATATCCATAAGGGAAAAAAATTACTTGATAAAGTAGGGAAGCTCATGTTAAGACCTCTCATGCTAGTTTTCCCAAAGCTTAAGCCTAATCCACATACTATTACTTCATTTAATATTCAAAATCACCAATATTAAATTGATGATAGTCAAGTGGACAAATTTGAAAAGATTGAAATCTTGCTAAAGGCATAAAATAACAAGTTAGTGTCTATATAAAGGAAATAGTAGGCTTCACATAGACCATACCAAAGCCCCTTCCAAACTCAATATCTTTCTTAATCTTACAATATACCCCCTTATCCATCAAATCAATAAGCCCAAGGAAAACTCACCTAAGGTAGATCTAACAATGGCTACAATCCTGCAGCTATAAGTAGCTCAAGAGCTTTGGTCCCCACACAAAATAGCTTTGTTCAAGAATGTCAATGGTAATAAGTGGGATAGTCTAGTGAGATGGTGATGGCCACTACTAGAGACATGTATCAATACCATAGTTGGTAGAATGATCCTTCATTCCAAGGTCATGATATGATGCCTCCTCCACCATAAGGCCCCTAAATGAGTCAAGACAATATACCTACCATGTCACTATCAGAAGCTCAAATATAAAAACAACGGAACATGGGCAAAGCTCCAGATAATACTACATGTATGAATTTTCCAAAAGGGGAACATGTGTTTGAGAATGTAGTCGATAATATAGGATAAATTTAACAAAGGAGAAATGAACCAATTATAGCTCAAACAAGGGATAAGAAGAGGATGTTGGAGGAAAAATTGGGGTAACCTATGATTTCTTCATCATCTCTATAGTCTAGTTAGAAACCTACTTCTTAAAATGTAGATTTTAAAGCCCCTAAAAATCAACAAGTGACCCAACCTCATATACAACAATAGAATTCCCCCTTTGTTCCTCATGTTACTCAAATGCCAAGTGATGCTTCTCTTTTAAGGTGCAGTCCAAAGGTACTAATCTTCCCTTTAATATTGTGGATCATTTGAAAAATTATAATGTAACTATGTCCATGTATGATTATCTATCTATTCCAGGGCATAAGGAGAATCTCTATCAAGATCTCTCCAAACTTTCTCATGTGGAAAATATAGTTAATAAGGTGAACATTGTTTTCATCAATTATAGTGAACCTAACCAAGACCCTAGATAAGTTCTTAATCAAACTCCAAGAAAAGGTCAATTTCAAAATTTTGTTCATCCTTATAAATTTGATCATCCCCCCCATTTTATTTTTGTATCATCATAGGGGATTGTTTAGTACACAATTACATGATAGATTCAGGTGCTTCAACCTTAATGATGCCTAAAGCCATAGAATATAAGCTTGAGATCAAATATGTGCCTAGTGAAAAAGGTGTTATTTAATTAGATGGCTTGCCCAATAAGATATTAATCATCTTGAAATATCTTTCGATCACTTTGGTAGCCTATCCAAATTGTGTCATTACTCAAGATGTAATGGCGGTAGACCTACCTCCATATTTTGTCCTATGATTGTCTAGAGACTTTACTACAAATATTAGAGGATATTTGTCATTTTATTGGTCATACATGGTTTTTAAAACCAGATATGAAACCAAATTCACTATAATATATGAGCCTATCTCCATTTTCCACCTAGAACCCTATATGCCTAATTTTTCAAATACCAACTGTGTCATATTTGAAGAGGTTAAAGAGGTTAATGAAAAAGAACCCCATGATCATATTGAAGGCATATCATATCTATATTTTTATGAGTGGGTAGATGATAATCATGGATTTGATACTTATAAAAACATTAAAGAGGCAGAATTAGGAGTGTACTGTGTGTTTGAGGAAGGTGTTACTATACCTTGCTTAACTAACACTACTCAAGAAGAGGATGGTATATGAACTTTGTTCTTGGATGGTTCAAGGTTAAAGAATGGAAGTGGAGTGGGAAAAATGCTGATTTCACCCTCAAGTCAAAAGTACCATTTAATTACAAGACTCCAATTTAGTTGTACCTCCAATACAACTGAATATGAAGCTCTATTGAATGGTTTTTAGGAAGCAAGAAAGAGAGGTGTCAAGCTCCTCCAAGTCAAGTGTGATAGTGAACTTATAGTAAAAAAAGTGAGAGACCTAAGTGAATTCAAGAATAAAAAATTTGAATCCTATAAGCATCAAGTATAAGACCTCATGGAGGATTTATTGGCATTTAATATCTAGTCTATACTAAGATAAGCAACCCAACATGAAAATAGGCTTGCAAAAATTGGTACCTAGTATGAGATTATACAAGGATTCAAAGGAAACCAAAGCCAAGATAATATCAAGTTTATATTCAAACTAGTTTAACCTGATAATAAGGTGAGTTGACAAGTCTTTGATAATGATGATCAAATCATATGTTTTATAATGCAAGGGGCAAAATTCTACCATAAGGATCAATACAAGTTCCAAAATCAATACAATGATTAGATAGTACAACTGAGGTCTAGTAAGACACCTAAATGGCTTGTGACATTATAAATCATATTAAATGAAGATGATCAAGTAATAAAATGGAAAACATACATCTCAGCTAAGGAAGAACACTATGAAAAGATAGAGATATTTAAGGACAAATTGCTAAAGCTAGGAAATGTCAATATAAGAAAGGCAAGAGCTTCATTTGTTTCTTTGTGCCAAGAATTTTATAATATATTTTCTTGAGAGTAAAAATAATTGAAGCGGTTTGACCCAAAACTTGCATAATACACCATTGAATTACAAATCAATCCCAAGCTAGTTAGGAAGAAATAAAGACCTGTCATATCAAGAGTGGAGAACATCATGAGAGGAGAACTCTATAAATTGATTGAATCAAAGGTAATATTACAAATTAATAACTCCTCATGGGTGTAAAACCTTGTCTGTGTGAGGAAAAAGAATGGAGAGATTCATTTATTTGTTTAATTCAAGGACCTAAATAAGGTGTCCCTAAAGGACCATTACTCACTACCCTCAATGGATCAAATTCTATAAAAGGTGGCAGGTTTTTAAATGTTATCATTACATGATGTATATTCTAGATATAATCACATCATGGTCAAAGAAGAAGATAGGCATAAGACTACCTTCACTACAAAATGGGGCACCTATGCATATGTTAAAATTACCTTTAGACTCTCCAATGTTGGAGCCACATTTCAAAGAGTAATGCATGTTTATTTTCATGGTATTTTGAATGATATGGTTTTAGTTTATCTTGATGATATAAAAATACTTTCAAATAATCCTAATGATCATATAACACTCTTGAGAGTTGTTTTTGATAGATATAAACAATTTAGAGTTTCTTCAAATCCAAATAAATGCATTTTTTGTAAATGAAGGAATACTTCTTAGGCATGTGGTGTCTAAAGTTTGTATTTCCATTGTTCGAGAGAGGATAGAATAAATCCTTACTCTATCATTTCCTAAACACAAGAAAGGATTGCAGAGCTTCTTGGGCAAGATCAATGTCATCAAGAGGTTCATTCCTGGCTTTGTAGAGTTGGTCAAGCCCCTCACTCTTATGTTGAGAAAAGGTAGAGAGTTTACATGGACAACATAAGGTAAGAGAAGCTTTAAGGCCATCAATAAAGTCATGTCTCATGCCCCCACACTTATAAATCTAGATTTAAATAAGGAATTCTATTTGTATGCCTTTTCTACATTAGATGCAATTTTAACCATGCTTATGTAGTAGAATAATGAAGTTCTAGAGAAATATATTAATTTATTTAATCAAGATTTATAAGGTTATGAAAAATATATAGATTGGTTTAAAAATATGTACTTAGTTTTTAAATAAGTTTGAAGACATTCAAACATCTAGTTTCAAATAATAAGATTATACTAATGGTATTTCATCCAAGTGTGAAGGATTTTATCCTCAACAGAGACTTAAATGAAAAGAGTATTAGATGGGTAACTAAGTGCATGGAGTATGACATTGGATTCAAGGTCACAAATATAGTCCAAGGTAAAGGATTGTGTGAACATGTTGATAAATATGTGAGAAAAGAAAAAGAGACAATTTTGGTAATTTAGGACACTCAATATGGACATGAAAATACTCCTACAAGCTAGACACAAGATATTGATATATTTCTTCAAACAAGAGAGTGTTCAATGGGTTTAAACTAATAAAAAATAATACACTTTAGGCTAAAATTAGTGCTATACATTTTTATTGATGGATTGGTATTCAAAAAATACATTGGAGGTATGATTTTAAGTTGTGTTGAAATTAACTAATTTGATAACCTTCTCAAGCAATTTCATGACAGTCCTTATAGAGGCCATTTTTCAGCCAAGATCACAACTACAAAAGTCATTAGAGTTGGTTAATTTTTTCCTAACTTATTTATAGGTGCAAATGCATGGGTTAGGAAGTGTGTAATGTTTAAAAGGAAATAAAGACTAGGTGTTATGCCACTGAATCCTATTCAAGTTGAACAACCATTTATGCAATGGGGTTTAGACTTCATTGGATTGATTCATCCTCCATCCATTGTTGGTCATAAGTGGGACTTGAAAACTATAGATTATTTCACTAGGTGGGTGGAATTAGTTCCCTTGAAAGAAGCAAATGAGAACTCTATGCTTGAGTTTTATGAGAGTTTAGTCATCTATTTTAAAGAACCTTCCACTATAATATTATATAATGATTTAGCATTTAGTATTACAAAGGTATGTGACTAGGCTCTTGACAAAGGTATATACCTAACATCTTCATCAAATTTACACCCAAATACATAACTCTTATTTGGCATTCATATAGCCATTTTTCTATATGCATGCTTGACCCATAAATTTTTCATCACTACTAAAAAATAATTTATAATTTAGTTATCATATATATATATATATATATATATATATATATATATATATATATATATATATATATAAACTCATATTGGTTACCATATTAGGATTATTGTACCTAGTTTTCTGATATATGTCCATGCTAGGTGGACATGTGCATTGCCACATACTTATCCACCTCGAGGGGACTTGTCCCCATGCCATTTAACTACCAATTTAAAAAATATATATATTCATTTGTGTCTTCTCACACCTCATTTATTACATTTATATTTATTATTAAATGTCATATATTAGTTGATTTGAATAAACCTATCAAGTATTATACCTATTTACATAATATTTATTTGTGAAATTAAAAAAAAGGATAAAACATATTGGTGAACCTTTCAATTTTTTTATCATTTGTTTTTATGATTTTTTAATTAGGTTTTTATATTTTTCTTAATTTTCCCTTCGCAAAAATATTTTATTCTAATGTAGTTTTCAATTTCAATTTTATTTTCTTTACTCTCTTTTCTTAGAAATATGTTCTGGTAGTTGTCAAACTCATGAGAGTTGTCATTTTTGTAAAAGATATTTCTAGCTTTTCCCAAGCCATTATGTTAAGGGTACTAATTAAATACTTGATCTATTAGACAACACTATATATGGAAATTCTCACTGTCTATTAGAAATTCTTAGGGTTTTAGATTTTTTAGCTATATGAAGCCTTTTTGTCATTTAGTCTTCTACTGCACTCATGTGTGGTTATCCTTGGGAAGTTACTCTCAACATACCATAGATATGGGATAATCTAGATATATCATGTTGTAATATTTATTAGTTAGTTCCCTTTAGGCCTTTTTCACTAATTAATCTTGGGATTAGTATATCTGAGAGCCTAAAAATCAAACACACCCTATCTAGTGACACCCATAATACACTTTCTCAAATTTAAATCTCAAATCAAAATCATGGTACCCAAGAATTAAGTTTTTTTCTATCTTATGATTTGGATATAAAGTTTCATCATCACATTTTATGTTGTTTTCTAATGTTTTAATTAGATTCACTATATATTGGCATCCATCAAACTCAAATATAATAAAAAGGCCAAGATTACTTATGTAAAATATCAAGCCTTACTCAATTCACATTTTTACATTAATGATAATAAGATACATGAAACCTTAATTCAAATATTTGGAAAATAAATTAGACATGGGAAAAATATTATTCTTACATTTGAAATGATACAATGTATACTTTGTACCCTATTGATGCACTTATCATGATTATTAGAATTGATAAAGTTTATACTGATAAATCAAGGGAAATAAATGACAAATAATTCATGAAATATATTCAAGCCAATAGACATAAAATGGATGCACTACTGTACATTTAAAGAGATGAATAAAATAAATATCCTCAATATTCTACATCAGGAAAACCAATCTCATCCTTCTCATGTCAATAACTTCATGTCAAGTGTTCCATTTTATAGTATAAGTTCTTTTCCTATATCAACACCTTAGGTACATATGTCACATAATCTCAAGTATGGGGGAATCAAAAAAATTTAAATTAATTAATAAGCATATTTATACACATTCATAATACATGCCTCTTTTGATTGATATTCATTATCAACCACCAACCTTTCCTTATCAACACTCTCTTAAGAAAAATAGTATATACCTGCATGCTAAGGTGTTACAATTAGAGTAAGGTGTCTCTAGAGATACTCATTCAATGAATTCCCATACTTTGATTCAAAATCATTTGGTACATGAGACATAATCTTACCCATTACTAGTAGGATTTTTAGCTCCTAATCTAATAATATATTTAAGGTAAAGTTGATCCAAAACACTATATTTTATCATTTCATGTAGCATGATTGGATTATGTATACAATAAACAATGATTAATTGAGTTATTTACAAGAAACCTAAAAGGATACACTCTAGAATGGTTCTATTATATTCCACTTCAATTAGTTAAAGCATTCAGACCTTTGGTAGATCCATTTATTTCACACTTTAATATCAGCAATGGTGGAAAACTATCTTATGCACAAATTTGTAACGTCAATCAATGGTATAATGAGCAAATCAATGGATGTGTTATCTGATTAAAAAAGTATGCTAGTTAAGATGACCAATTCTATGGAAGACAATGAGTTACAAGATATATTTAGACAAAGTTTTACACCACCACTCTATGGGAATATTATGTTTTATAAATTAAAAAAATTTAATGAGTTATGCCATACATTCAAATAATGTGAATTTAAGCTCATAGTTTTAATAAAATTCAAGTATGCACCAAATGATCCATCTAATTAAAATCTAAGTTTTAAAATCAAACCAAGTTATAATATCAAATATAATAAAATTAAGAATGAATAAAAATTCACAATCAGTGTCGTATCAAAACCAAGGAATAAGCTTCAATTGATAACTCCACCAAGTAGGAAATTATCAAAGTTGTGATCATCTCTTCATGTGTTGTTACAGAAATTACTTGAATGAAATCTCATATTTATCCTATTGTGACCAACATTCCCCATTTTCAAAACTTCAATTGAGGACCCACTTGAAGCTATAAAATTAATGTTAGTGTCTTGTTTTAAAGTAATTATGTCCATGATAGGAGTTATCATATTAATTTTAAATTTGATATTAGGATTGTTGTTGAACTATTTTCATGAATCCTTAGCTTTCAAATTTGAGACTTTTTTATTAAAATATGGTCATGTTTTGATTATAGATTAACTAATATGATTGAGTGTTTTCTAATTTGCTCTATCAATTTGAATGATATCTTAGTTTGAAAATATGAATGGGTGTTATTCCCTTATGCATATATTTGGATTTTGATTCTATTACATTCATTGAATTTAGATTGAGTTTCATGGACTAAATTGACTACCTAAATATTTTTTTAAGGTTGTTTTGTATTTTCCAAGCCTCATTTTCTTCACATGGAAATTATGTTAAAGTTTGATTGATCTCACTTAATGATTTTAATAATTAGTAATTTCTACAAAAAATTCGTTACATGAACCTTTATCACACATATATTTTACACTTAGAGAAACCATCTACTTTAAATAGTGGGTATGTAATTTTATTTCCAATAGCTAAATACTGAGAGTTTGATTTTCATTCTCTAAGTCACAATCATCTGAGATTGTGTCACATGTAATCATCTAAGTTCCTCACAAGTGATTGAAAAAATGACTAAATATTTTTATATTAGTGAGAATATAGGTTCATGATATTTATATTTGTGTCTTCACCTCACTTTTATGTGGCTTGTTTGAAACAAGTTCTAGGTCTACTTTTCATTTGAGCCCTCGAGCATCCAAATGAGTGAAAACCATCCATGTGTCATGATCTCAATCATACACAACTTACACATAAATTTAAATTTAGAAAACTTTCTTAGTCATTAAGATAAGTGAGTAAATTCCATATATCACTATCCCACTTATCTATAACCTAAGCAACAAGCACAATTTCTAAAGTCACCTACGAATCTAGACAAGTGAGATCATGCCACCTATCACTATCTCATTTATTCACTTATATCAGCTCAAATGACTAAGGTATAGAACTCATGACCCTCAAAATAATATATATAATTCCACATGGCATGATATCACTCATATATGACTGATATGATTAGGTAAATATTTTGAATGCCCTCTAGAAAAGTGAGGGTTGTTCATGTGGTAGCATCTTGCTTACTCACAAAAAAAATCCCAAGATACATAATTATAGCCTAGAAACCATCTATATTAATGAGATAAATCCATGTTTATACATATCACTAAACCATGACCTATAGGTCTAAGGTATGAAATTAAAATATTGACTTCAAGTGAATAAACAAGAGTAGGATAAGTGTCATCATCCAGATCAGTTGTGTTCTAAAGACAAATGGCAAGGTTCACATAGGTCCTAATCAAGTGGTAAATTAATAATTTTCACTATCATATGAATCAAAAATTGAATATATATATATATATATATATATATATAAATAATTTAAGACTTAATAAAAATATATGTAGAAAAGGGGTAGGCTAATGAAAAAAGGATATCTAAAAAAATAAAAATGTGACTAGTGTCATGTGCGTCTCTCAAAACAAAGAAAATTCAAGACATGAAATTGAGCCCCTATATCATTATTACAAGAAATTTTTCATTTAAAAAAATTATGAAGTATTTAGGAATAATAGTAAAAGTGCCAAATGTCTAGTCCTAAAACCTTTCATAGTACCACAAAGGATAAATAAGCACATGCTACCAACACTCCCTACACTTGATAGCTTTGGCATAATTCATCTTTTGAGGACCATATTTCAACTTAAGAATGTTTGACCAAGGGGTAAACCTTGTTTATTAATCATTATAAACTTATCAAGGCATACTAAAATAGTTAGGAAGTGGTTGCCATCAGACCTCTTTTCAGTGCTCCCTTAATGGGCATGAGATTTTGTTTTATCTAGTCTTAAGAAAAAGGAATCTTCTAACATAATTTTTTTCAACCATTTTAGACCATGATGGATAACATTTTTGTCTCATGCCTATTTCAAGAATCACCCATATCTCTATTTTTCTATAAATATTACTATTTAATATGTTGTAAGAGTCTAATCTATTGAAAACACAAACTGTCAAATTAATGTTAATATGATTTCTCTATGTAAATGCATCTAGTTTTCATGGATGTATTTTACTCTATTTTTAATTTAAATGGGCTCAAACTAATCTATAGAATTGTTAGTTATGTTTTTTTTATAGGATTATGCATTAATTAGGATGATCTTTAGTTTTCTAGTTAAGTTCATTCATTACTTTTGTTTTATTTGAAATGTGTGAGGAGCTATGTCTAGTTAACTACACTCATGTTTATAGTTTATTAATTGAAGTAATCCTAAAATTCAGCACTTTCAATTCCTCTTATACTCTTTTCTTATGTGAATAATGCCTGATCCATCATGAAAATTAGTATAAAATAGTAAAATTGTAGCTAAGCATGTTTTTGGTTCTTAAATCATTGGCATTTCCATTTATTTAAAAATCTCCTTTTCATACCCTACCCTCTTTCCTTTTTATGTTTTTTTTGTTGGAAATTGATCTTTTTCCCCATTTTTATAAATTATGAAGTGAATTAAATGAAGTCTAATCAAAATATTTTAGACTTATCATTGGTTTTAAACTTGTTTCCCATCCTTTACATTTTCCCATCTTGTTGGATGCCCAAAACCCCTGAAAATAATTGATTAGATAGAAGTATATAAGCTACGTGAAGTGAATAAAGTAGATATCATAATTTTAATCTCTCAAAATAGGTTTATGTAGAAGTATATAAGTTTTTTGTCAGTGATAAATCTAGTATTGAGCCTATGGTGGTATCACTACATCTCTTGGAGATCTATTCCCATCATGTTATTTAATGGATTTCAATACCTATAGCTCATGCCATGGATTGTCTTAGAAACAATCCTAAAATGAGAGAGCACAATTCTATCAATTATTTATCCATATTGATTAGTGCATCTAACCCAATAGATGCACCTAGGATAATGAGATATTAGGCCAAACAACATATCCCTCCACCATTAAAGGTTCATATGAATAATCCTCAATATAAATTATTTGATACTATCACATATTATAACACTCATAAATGTATTGGGCCTTCTAAAAATAAGTGTTAGAGGGTAAGGAATAAGATATAAGATCTTATCAATGAGAATATTATTGACCTAAGCAAATCCATAGAGGAGGCTAGGACATAAAAAGGAAAATACAAAGTTGAAAATTACTAGTAATTCATTTAAAAACCAAGGCTTAATATATATATATATATATATATATATATATATATATATATATATATATATATATATATATATTAGAGGTACACCATGATTAAAATGTGAACCTCCTCATAAGACATATGGAAATTTAATAGATATAATTATTGGTACATTTATAGGCACATCATCACCACATCCCATGATGAGATTTGATGATAGTGATATTTCTAATGATGACTTACATATAGATGTTCTCTTTATTCAAGATTATATCAACAAGCAACCCATACATAATATTATTATTGATAACGGGTAAAGTGAAAATGCATCTACATTGAAACTTCTTAGGTCTCTTAGGTAAATAGATTAAAATTTTAAAGATACATCAATCATAGTCAAATTATTCAATGGACACACATAGAATACTTTTGGGCATATAGTGCTACATCTTTGATTTTGTCTAGTAATAATGGTAACTCCATTTTTAGTCTTACCAAGAACATGGGTCTTCGATATGTTATTGGGACACCCTTGAATATATAATATTTATGCATGGCCATCCCACATATATTTGTCTCAAATATTTATAATTTAATAAAGTGGTCAAAATTTTAGGTATTTTATATGAGTACCCTCTACAGCTAATGGCATATCCTCCTCCTCCTCCCCCACCAATACTATGGTTAGTTATTATAGAGAAAATTAATGTACCTATTCAAGTAAATAATATGAAGAATATTAGTGTACCTATTCAAGAGTATAATAAATAGATTCTTTTCACCTATTCAATACAATAACATAGATATAGTTTTTTAGCTATACAAAATATATTTAAACAATCAACTTATAAGAGAGTAGTACACCCTCCTAGATAACAATATTCACATCAAAGAGTTTATCAAATATCAAATATATCTTATCTTATACAAAAAATCTAAAGGTATTATCTCAAATATATCGACATTTTACATAATTATCATAGGAAATGCAACCTTATCTTACTATAAAGCTGATCCCACCAAATTGTACACCTTCTAGAGATACATATATTTGAATATATTATTTGAGTAATGATAAATATAGTTATGTTAAATCACCATATGCCTTTTCAAATTTTAATTCATCTACATGTAACACTTTTCATTCAAAAAAATTCACCCTCCAACTCTATGATACTAACACACAATATGGTCCTCCCATTGATGATATCAATTCTCATTTATTTTATAGTCAAAAATTTCAAATACAAACACACACACACACACACACACACAAAAAAAAAAAAAATAAATAAATAAATAAATAAATAAAAATAAATAAATAAATAAAAGCATTCAAAATATTCTCAATAATGAAAAATTAAGACCTAATCATGACATGAGTGACTTTTTTACTTCTTTACATATGTTATTTAACACATCCTTTTGTAGATAGGATTTTTTATTTCATAAATACATGCATTTAATGAGGTATAAGAGTGTGATGAAGTAAATACATATTATACATGTATTATTATATGTAGGATTCATTTATACCTAGTGGCCATACCTATATTGGGGGTATCCTATTTTACAAGTCACACTATCATAAATTATATATTTATATGACCTCTCCACCATGTTTAGCTATATCTATTAAATTTTTTTATCTAGTTACTCATATATTACATTGTTCTTTAGGGATATGCTAATTTGTTATGATACGACTTTGATAAATATGGAAGGTGTAGAATAGCTTTTAGTTATTCTATGCTTGTTCAATGTTGTTTACTTTATTTCATGAAAGGATAAAAAATTATTCGTTATTTTGTGAAGCCTTTGGCCCTACATGTGTGATATTTTATTGGTATGTGAGACATTTGAACATGTCCAATTTCTTGTGTTCCTTGGCCTTATGTGTGTAATATTTTATTGGTATGTGTGACATTACAAAATATCCAATCTATTTTGTCCCTAGGCCATATGTTTATGATATTTTTATTATATGTGACATTTGAACATGTCCTTTGTATTTGACCCTTTTTCCTTATATGTGACATTACATGAAATTATATGTTTTATTTTTTATTATTTTTGAGATTGATTAATAGTGTTATGATCCATCTTATGAAATTTTATTTCATATCTCATTAATATATCTCTATAGATGTGACACTTGTGCATCACATTCAATATGTTATAGACATTCTTAAATTATAAATTACATTATCATGATTACATGATTTACACATGTTGTCATGAATATATAATATTATATTTTTATCACATGATACAAGTAACTCTTTTTTAGATAAGTGAATTACACAATAAATCCATCATCTCAAAAAAAAGAATTATAGTGGGATTATCTTTTATCTTAAAGGCTCAAGAAAAATTAGATTATATGATAGATTACATGTTTCAAATATTCAAACTAAATTCAAAAATCAAAGTACATTTTTTAGAGATTGAAATCAAGTCAAAAAATAGACTCTATGATAGAGTATTGGTTTTAAAGTTTTAAAGTAATTCCAAATTTGATAAAAAAATATTGACATATTGATACAGATTCTTGGGATGTATGTCATGAATATGCACTCAATTTAAAATTAATTTATTAAATATTTATACACATTTGAATGCATATGCATGGTCATATATAAAATAATTATAAAATAAAAAAATTTAAGTTTTACATATAGTCACAATTGATCATATAGATTCATGAAATCCTATATAATTTGGCATATATTCAAGGGGAATGATATTGATTAATGCACACTTATATATTTTTTAAATTTAAAGTCATGGTATTGGTTCATGTGCATATTAAATACAATAAAATCTATATATTCAAAGTAAAATGGTTATTATTTCACTTAAAATATATTATCACTAAGTTTATAATGGGGGGCATGAATATTTTTCATTATCTATCAATCATTCAAGTAGGATCTGGATCCATTTGGGGTAATGTACATTCTAATTTAGTTAAACTCAATGGCCTTGGAATTACTTCTAGTGAACCCTTTATGTGGTTCCACCTTTTTATTATGAGTTATATATATATATATATATATATATATATATATATATATATATATATATATATATATATATATATATATATATATATATATATATGATTCTAGTGATGCTCAATGGCTTTGGAATCACTTCAAGTGAACCTATTGTCGTTCAACCTTTTGGATTAGTAAATTGGTCACTTTTCCTTATTTGTGAGAGTTGGAGCATGCATATTTGCAACTCAAATATATGATTGGTTATTCAAAATTAGGACTTGATCACTCTCATTTAACAAATGACTCAACATGAGGAACCATATATATAAGTTATTCAATAATGGGGCATACTTATCCATGTTTTATAGATTATATACAAACATGGTTTCATATCATTATAGGTGTAATAATTCTGTGTTCTCTTTTCAATTTTTAAAATTTAAATTTTCATATTTTTCAAATTTAAAATATGAACAAATACTACTTCATGTGTTGTTTATTTCTAGTTTTTCTAATATTATTTCCCTAAAAAATTAGAGTTTTCTATTAAAGATAAAATGTGGTGTACACATTCAATTTTTTTTTTATTCTTTACTCTAAAATTTTTGTTACTATATTAAAGGGGGATAAGAAGTGTAAATATATAAATTTAGTCACATGTACTTTACAATGTTCATTGTTGATATATCTTAAGCCACTTGAAATATACCAAAATACATTACTCTTATTAATCATTCATATATTCATTTATCTGTGTATGATTTACTACTAATTTTTATTTCACTACTACACATAATTTAAAAGTTAATGCTCAAACATATTTATAACACTCTATGATGACTTATTATCTTAAGACAATTTTACCTACTTTTTTGGGACCTATTCACCTAGATTGGCCTTGTCCCCATGCCAATCAATGGATAGTTTCTCAAATTTTAAATATTCATTTGGGTCATCCCATGTGTTTCATAAGATTGGATGTAATAAATTGTTAAAAAGTTTCACTATATAAGAAAATAAAAATCTCTTTTCAAAGTGACTTGATTTCTATCTACAACCTATATTTTTTTACTACTACACTCTAATAATATTTACCTTATTCATCCAAAATTAATTATCGATAACTAGGAGCAATTTTAAATCATGTCAAGAACTAAAATTGTCAATTATCAAAGTTCAATTTATATCTACATATATATACTAATCGAACACAATTTTACAATCACTCTAGGTGGGAATATTATGTGTTGATTTATTCCCTCCTTATATTATCTAGATACATAGGAATCATTCAATAGACAAGGGGGTAATATCAACCCATTACACTTCCCCTATATTTTTTACATGTTTCAAGTTATCTAAAGTCCCCTAGGGTTTCTAAAGAAAAAATAAGGAAATAGTGATTATATGTGTAATATACAAGATCACAATCTATCAACACTCTCAACAAACATAGGTGTAAAATAAAAAATATTCATATTTTCATCATAGTCAATTCAAACAAGTCCATAGTAAATAAACACAAATGACCTATGTTATTGTCTAGGGAGTAGACATATCCAAAAATATATTCAAATTATGTTCCTAATTTTGAGATATCACATTCATGTATTTCTTTATTTTTCATTGTATGACATCAAATACAATCAAACAAAAACCAAAAAACCTACATATCTTGTATTTTATTATATTTATTATTTTTAGCATGTACCACTTTTCAATTTCAATTTCAATTTTTATAAATTTTGATTTTACATTTATATTTATGCTTAAAAGTTAATATTATAGTTTTAATAGATCTATGAAGTTTTATATCTTGCACAACACTTATTTTTTAAATCAAAAATGGGTTAAAATAATAATTTCTATTATTAAGGAATAATTATAAATTAAATCTAAAAATAAAACCCTAAGGATAGAATATAAAACCTTATAAGGATGAAACCCTAATGGAAACTATGGGTTTGACAAGGTTTGATCAGTGTATGGGTTCACAAATATGTTTTACCCTAATTTTTTTATAACCCATAATAGAATATAACCTAGTATATTAATTTAGATTAATAGATATGACATTAAAGCATTCCTATGAATGTAAAATAATAAAACTAGTTTTAATGATTTGATAAGTGGTATATGCTAAATATAGTAGTTATAACCAAGGGATGAATATTTAACTTTTATAATTGACTATTTGACTATGACTATGTATGACAATGAAATAGATTGAAGTATGCATGTGGTTCATTTAGTTTTGGAACTATATTTTTATCTTTACAAGGTTAATTTCATTATATCTAAGTCAATATTGACTATTGATACTAAATTTTAGAGGTTGGTAGTGACCTATGCCAACTGATGAGTCTGTGATCATATGGTCACCTTTACTATCTTTGAGTAATCTATGTGTGTAATTTTTAACCTTGATGATACATGTAATTATTGAAAGTATCTTCCTTCACCTTAACACCATAGGTGTGCTTGTGAAAACTAAAAACTGAAAAAAAAACCAAGGAATTATAATGGTTTGAGCTATCCCAATCACCCCCATTGATGTTTGATCACCACCCATATATATGATACTCTTATGAGGGAAATAAATTCACATATAGCTATCCCACTTAGTGTGATCATGTGATTGTGTTCTTTTACTATATGAATGCATCTAATGATTTAGTTTTGACACTTAGCAATGTTTAATTATACTTCACTTTAGTATGTTTTAGAAATGGATATAGGCTACTTCTAGTGATTGATTTTGATGGTAATATCCCAATAACATACATCAATGACAAATGAAAGTGAAAAAATAAATTAATTAATAAATAATATTATCTCTCAAATAAGAAAATCATAAATGAGACAAGAATTTTAAAGTGTGAAATCAAACTTATCAGAAAAAAATACATGTGATATTATAAGAAGGATTTTCACCTAAATCTCTATAATTATAATTTAGAAGCAAGATCAAATTGAGAAAAAGAGAGAGAGAGAGATGGATTTATAGTGTTGAAAAAATAGAGAATAGATCTTTTAAATAGAAAAAAGAAAATAATATGAGTTACAAGGAATCTCATGATTACCTTAAAAGTCTCTTTTATGTGTCCCACTTATAGCCTATTACCTTGTAAAGTGTAGGAAAGTGTGTGCCAAGTGGGGGAAGGGGTTACTTATGCAAGTAACTCCCAAAACCTAAAAGGGAACAAAAAGAGGTGAGTGACACCTCATAGAATCTAGATTTATGTAAATATATAATTCACATAAACAAAAATTATACACATATTTTAATACTTAAGATAAGCCTAAAAACTATAGGAATGACCCAAATAAGGTTAATTCTTCAATAACCCACCTTAAGCTTAATTAGATTTATAAAAGTAGAGAAAATATTTACAAAGAAGAATGGAGTTTAAACTATATAATACTCCCCCTTAATAGAAACTTCATTCAATAATAATTACAAATGTTTAGTGAAGAAAGAAGAGAAGGTGCTACCAAAAGTCACAAAGAAGAAAGTGTGACCATCAAGAATCTTCAAGAATCCTCTTAGGATAATGTGGTCAATCCAAAATAGAACAAAGACTAAAAAAAATTAATTATTCACAAACCTAAAAAATAAGAAACCTAATACCAATATTTCAATTTACGAAAATATTAAGCCAAAAATAAGATCTATATACATAATGTATAAAAGCAGATGTACAATTAGGAAAATTTGAGAAAAGACAACTTACATAATAAAGTGCATAAATCTACATGAAAATATGTTAGTCAAAAAATATTTTAATAAAGCATATATCATTTGTAATAAAAAACAAGGAATATAAAAAAAATTAAAAAATTAAAATTGAGACAAAGAAGATGTGTCATTCTAAAAAGATATTTTGTGTGCAAAATTAGAAGAATGATCATAAGTAGACATATTAAAGTCTCTAAAATATTCATTTTCTATAGGAATCAAAATAGGTTTACCCTTATAGGTAAGACATTGAGTCATTTTCTAAAAATGCAATGTGTCATGTGTATATTTACCATAATATTTGTATGGGTATAATATCCAACATTTTGATTTACGATGCCTATGTTTTTTATAATGTGCACAAAGATTAATAGTTTTAATCAAACCATGAGCATTATAAATAATGTAATCAAATGAAGTTGCATTATAAGTCCTTCAATGAAGAGGACATAAAGATTATGAATTTGAATTATAAGTAGGTGAATTATTAAAATTAAGACATTTAAAATCTGTATTAGAAGTAGGCAAAATAGGTTCAAGAATATCGTCTTCACACTTATCAAGTGTACCACTTAAATAGTCTATATTATGCATAATTTTTAAGATGGGGTTGTTAAAAGGAGTGTTTAAAGAAGTTTGAGTGTGTATAAGAACACAATGAGATTCATTAACATTAGAGATATTATCATTAGGAAAAGGCACAAAATTTCATTTAACGTGTCAATATAAGATTATATTTTCTCTGCGTGTGCATGAAACGAATTTTGTAAAGCAAGAATTGTAATATTTTGATAATTAATTTAATTTTTTAGTGCACTAATTTATTTGTTTTAAAAAAAATGAGTTACATGATTTTATAAAAAATGAAAAAATGGTAGATTTAAAAACTATAAAAGCATAGAATATAAATTTTTTTTTTTATTGAAAAAAATATCAATTAATAGCAATATCAATTGATCCAAAGAAAATTTAAATATATTCATCTTAAAAAATGAATATTGAAATGTGCTGAAATGTGCTTGTCTGAGATTTTAAATCAATTAACTTGTAAATGTAAATCTTCACCCAAAAATATAAAAAAATGATAATATAATTAAAACTAAACTTGAAAAGTTTACTAATTTTTAATTACATAAATTTCTTGATTATAAAAAAGGAAGAATCATTTAAAACAATTATAAGACAAAAGTATTGACCATAAGAGAATCCACGTGGAAGTGGGTTTTCATTGTTTTTAGTTTTGTATTATGAGTACATTTTATTGACTTATATTAACACATTAACAAAAATGAACCACAAAGGAACTTTAAATAAAGAAAGAACATGAATAGTTGTTTTTTGTTTTGTTTTTTTTCTTTTTTTTCAATTAAAGTGCCACATGCTTGCTATGATTTGTTTAATTATAAAACAAGAAAGTGCCTCTTTTATATTTGAGAATGAATGGAGTTTCTTGGATTTAAAGTCAAAGAGCTCACACAAAAGGAAGATGACATGCAATGATAGGAGTTTGAGAATAAAATCAACTCATTCTTTATTGTGAGATAAGACACGTGAGAGCTTAGAAAAAATAAAACTAAGCATTTAGGGTTCTAAATAAAATGATCCAAAAGTAAAAGATGAATTAATAAGATGTTATGTAAATGAGATACGAGTTGCGTAGAAAAATAAATTACCAGAAAGAGAGCACCAAAGTAGAGATTTTAGAATCTTCTACCAGCCAAATAAAGGTGCTACAAAGGTATACCAAAGTTATCCAACGTTAAAAAACTCAAAACCTTTTTGTTTTAAAATTAAGGAACTATGCAAATGATTAAATGAGTGTTGTTTGTTTATATATATTTAAATCACAATCAAAATACTTATCAAAGTGAATGAAATAAATACTAAAAAAAAGCATTGAATGTTAAAAAACAAATATAACTACCAAACACACTTTGGGCGTAATGGGTGATATTATGAAGAGAAAAGCAAATACACAATGTTGGACTGAGACAAGGCACCATAGATAAGAGGGCGGTCTCAACAATTTTTTTAAAATAATACTCAAGAATAGCAAATAAAGGGATCATACAAAAAAGAAAGGAGAGAAAAAAAAATGTGAAACATAAGGGGAAAATGCATTGGGTATAATTTTCTTTAATAGAAAATAAATTCTCATAAAAATATTAGATATGATAAAATGAGATTTAAATTTATTGAAAAATAAAATACAATTCTCATAATTTAGAAGAGGGATGAAATATGTATTTTATTTTTCTATAAAGATAATAAAAAAATAAAATACACAGAATGTAGAAAACAACAAAAATCTGATATATAGATTAGATTCTACAAATTAAATTAGTAAAAAATTTATGATCAAAATCAGAATAGGAATATATTTTTATATTACTTTTTTTGTAGTACTTTACAAAAAAATAAAATAGAAACATCTACTTGGAGGGGCTCTTAAACCTAGGGTTTTTTTTAAAAACCTCATTTGGAGCCACCTGCAACAATTGATTAAGCATAAAAAAAGATAAATCAATTTGAATGAAGAGAAAGGGTAGAGACCTTGCAACAAATCATAAATATCCCCCAAAAATTTCACACTCTAAAAAAAATCAATAATATGAATCTAGCTCTGATACCATGAAGGGAATATCTTAAGAACACTCATCAATGACAAATAAAAGTGTTAAAATAAATAAATTAATAAACAATATTACCTCTCAAAGATGGAAACCATAAATGAGACAAGAATTTTAAAGTGAGAAATTGAATGTGTCAAAGAAAAACCTATGTGATCTTATAAGAAGGGTTGTCACCTAAATATTCATAATTATAATTTATAAATAAGTGTAAATTGAGAATAAGATAGAGAGCTATGAATTTTTAATGAGAAAATGAGGAGAAAAAGGCTATTTTATAGAACAAGAAGATAATAATTGAAGTTACAAGGAATCACATGATTACCCTACAAGTCTCCTTCATTTGTGTCACTTGTGGCCTATTCCATTAGAGAGTGTAGGGAATTGTGTGTCAAGTGGGGGGGGAGGAGTTACTTATTCAAGTAACTTCCAAAACCTAAAAGGGAACAAAGAGGTATGTGATACCTCATGGAATCTAGATTTATTTAAATTTATAATTCACATATATTAAAATTCCACGGACACTTTAAAACTTAGGATAAGCTTAAAAATTATAGTAATGACCCAAATAAGGTTAATTCTCTAATATATTTTCATTTTTTAAAGAATATGGATTTAAATCAAATTCCTTTATTGATAATATGGATTTATTCATATGTATATTTTCCAACTCAATCTACATATCAAGATTAGCTTCAAACACAAGGTTTCTCTTCTCAACTTTCTCTTACAACTAATTGGGGAAAGGATAATTTTGATATCCTTGATTGGGATCATGATTAGGGATCAAATATGGCTGATAAAAAACTTGGGGAAGTTAATATGAAGGCTAATAGGTTTGGTGAGGTTTCCTGTCATGAAATCCTAACATATCCTCTAAGGAAAAAACTAAGCCACTCACATCAAGCATCTCACTTGTGAGCCTTGACCAATTGGCTCTCTAAATAGTTACCCACTCTCTTTTGACCAAATCTGATGCATCTCTCACCTTATGAATAATATTCCTAGGAGCCTCTTGACCACATCCCCTTAGAGTATCAAACTCTAACATGTAACTCTCATAGCTCAAAATTGTTTATTTGAAGGTGGAAATAGATGGACTTGAGAAGTGACTAGGTTGACTAGAACATGACATGGAGAAGGATGGATATAAGACTAATAAACTTCATGACAAGGCTAGTACACATCATGATAAGGCTATTTAATAAATTGTTCACATTGATAGGGAATGACACAAGCTTGAAAAGTCTTACAAACTTGTGTAAAATAGTTCCTAAAACCAAAACTAGCCATGAAACTTCATTGAAAGTAAGAATACAAAGGAAAATGTTACCAAAAATTTTAAAAGGATAAGTTGAGATACTTGACCAGCTGATATATCTTTGGATTTTCCATTGATGCTTGGATAGATTCCTCCAAAGGTTGATTGTTCAGATACAACACCAAAAATATCTCAACTTTTGTGACCAAGAGTCCCATTAGGTGTGTTAAAAACTATTATCACTTGGATTTGAAATGTTTGAGGTGATGGAAAATCTCTCATCATCTATGTGGAATAATGGAAACACATTTAGGCTTGTGGGTAACCTAAGGATGAGGTGAATCTTTAGATAGGGTTATCTCCCTTGATGTACCACTTTAGATCATAACTACACCTAAATTTGGGGGGTGAAAAGGCAAAGAGATAACTGAAAGAAAACTAACCTAAGGGAGGTGATACACCAAAATAGATGATGAATTCCAACCAGTATCATGTTACATAAGAAATCAAGAGATAAACTAAACATGCACTTTTCCAATCTTCATATTCTAACATCAATGTTACATTGTGAGGTTATAAATGAATGTGAAAAGATAGGAGGACTAGGAAAGAGGCCTATGAGTTCAGTAATGAATATAATAACTCACTTAATCTCTAACATTTCCTAAAACACTTCACATGCCTTATAAGAAAAGGCTTTACATTTACAAATAGGATGTAAGAATGAGACAACATGCAAAGGAATCTATAGTCTTCACTAAGCAAGATCCAACATTCAAGTAAAAAACACTAAGAACAGTCATGATGAGGTAAAAATAAGTATTATTATTGATTAAAGGGTATGAATTTGAGTAGGGCTTCACCATACTCAGGTGGAGCATAGATTACAGTGCCAAAAAGGCTAGTTCTTATAGAACTTGAGAGAGTGAGAGAGAGAGGAGAAGAGAAAATTCCAAGGGTACACTTGTCAAACTAATAAAACTAGTTACTTGTGCATGAGAAGATAATGTGGGATAAAAAATGCAAGGTCAAAAATCCCAAGTGTTAATTCAAGGCATAAAATTCATGAGAA
Source organism: Torreya grandis (assembly GCA_037957365.1). Classification (NCBI taxonomy): domain Eukaryota; kingdom Viridiplantae; phylum Streptophyta; class Pinopsida; order Cupressales; family Taxaceae; genus Torreya; species Torreya grandis. The sequence continues at coordinate 765,131 of JARHVA010006416.1, forward strand.
GTGGCATGAAACTCCTTGTGTTGGATCAAAAAAATTGCATTTATGATTAGCCCTATTTGAATGCCTCATAAATAATTAGGAGTAGTTCCAATGATTGTAATTAAGGTTAAAGGTCTCAATCATGCCTCTCTATGCATTGGTTGTAGGCCTAGTCCCTTACAATCATCTGGAAAAGAACTATCATCATCTACAATCAATAAAAATCCTCTTTCATGAACCCTACACACTTGGCCTCAAATTTAGCATTAGTAACTCATGAAAATACATGTAAGGAATTATATGAAAATTATCAATACCCTCTATGGCCTTAGAAGCATTAGGCACACCTTAAAATCACCCCACTTGAAGTTTTCCACCCTTCTTACTATCTTGTCCAATATGCAAGTTTTGACTGGATGAGATGAGAGCTCTTGTTGAAGAAATTATGATTTTTTATGATGAATTAAATTAACATGTGTAGTTATCACAAGTCTTAATATTTCTCCCAAAATTGGTTTTATCTTTAGACTCCTATAACCTACACAACACAAAAAATGGTTAAAAAAACCATGTTTCTCACCCCATCCATACAAGTATATACAACAAAAAAATATGGGAAGAATATTTAGGGAGTCATATACAAGGTAAACTAGGTTTCACAAGAAAAATATTCAACTTTATAAGCTATCCAACTCCATTTTCATGAACTGGTCACTAGTAAGGGTTTAACAAGGGTTTTGAGTAGTTTGACCTCTTAAGGTTCATTCATAAAACTTTGACATCCAACTTGAAAACAAATTCCACAAATTCATAGTTCAAGACATTTTATAACATCCCTAAAGTTATAAAACTCCCATAAATAGAATAAGAAGAGGTGTGAGCTTTTGATCTTATGTTATCGATTTTGTTTTCCTCTTTTCATGCATGCTTGATTTGTCTTTGAGTCAGAAGTGGCCCTTTTATGGCTTCTCTTATAAGTTAAATTATTTAACCTATTTTAAATGACCTCACAAGCATGTATTATCCCATTATAAGCCACTCATATAGATGGAAGTGATGTTGGTTTCCCATTTGGTGCTTTAGGCCTAAACATGTCTGGTAGGCCTAACTAAAAACTAGAGCTCCAAGTGACTTTTGATGGTTTTCCTTGGCTCCAAATATTTCAAAAACCTATAATATATTCCCAAATACATGTCACAATCAATTATAAAGTTCACTCAAAACTATAATTTTAAGTGAACTCTTATTTAGCCTTTAAGAATAATTATGCCTCATGGGCCTATTTACAACCCTAAGAGGTTTAGACATCTATTTTACAAATATCATTTATTTAATTGGTCTCCCATATTTTCATATTTATATTCCAGCTTCACACAACTCTTTTTAAAGGTATTCCCAACTCTTGATCTCTTCTTGCTACCTCATTCTTCTAAACCTGCTAATTTAAGCCCAAGGGAAAGTGCCCTCCATTTGAGATAAAATATAGGGAACTTACCATATATATATATATATATATATATATATATATAGATATGTATATATATATATATATATATATATATGTATATATATATATGTATATATATATATATATATGTATATATATATATGTATATGTATATATATATATATATATGTATATATATATATATATATATATGTATATATATATATATATATATATATATATATATATATATATGTTTTATGATATTCCCAAAGTTATGGGGAAATTATACACCAATTACTATCTTTTAATCATGTCAACATGCCCCTCAAATCTTTAAAACCTTAAGGCAGACTACATGGAAGTTAGAATGTGTAGGGTTTGTAGTTAAGACTATATTTTGATTGGTTTTGAATATATTTTATTTTATTTTTTATGTGTGAGTATGTATATATTTAATAAAATATCTAACCATGTTTATCTAAGGTAATTAATCCTTTCAATCTCCTTACATATCCCTCATTCTCTTTAACTCAGTCAAAACTAGGTTACCCTCCTTGTCTCCCTTAACAATGGAACTTGTAGGTAATATTTGCATAATTTAGGGTGAAAAAATGATTAAATACTCTTATTTTAAATTATTTTATCATGTACATCTCCTTTTGATCCATTGAGAACTTTGTTTTAGCTTAGACTATCTCTTTAGACCCTAATCCAGCTCACTGTTTGTCTCAGTCAATAGTAAGCTATGTTTTTTGCAATATTGGGGTCATCCATAGGTTGATTTAAATGTTTTAAACTAAAATAAAATGTAATCAACCACTTCTTAGTTTCTCTACACCATTCCTTAACTTTACTTGCTCCTTTGTCAACTTTCCACACTCAAAACCACAACCTCTTTATTCACTGCCTGAGATAGTCAACACCTAGCTATAGGTGTATACAAAGGGTCTTAACTAAGATAATTTACAATTTATAAGGGATTATATATTTCATATTGATATTTATATAAGTTTTTATATGATCCTACCATCATTCTAACTTACTTGTACCCTTTACCTACATCTTAAGCTCACTAACCGAGTTTCCCCTTTACTAACTCTAAACCCTACCTTAATGACTATCTTAGGTGTATGTGAGCTTCAATTGATCATTGGTTATGGTGTTTAGAATCATTAATGATTATTTTAGGCCAAAAATTATACATTAATAGTTTTATTCAACTTTATTTTCATGATAAAACATGTAGACTACACCTATCAGCCCATTGTCAACTTACCCTATTGTAGGTGTACATTTGTGTATAAGGGACACATGTAGGCACTTATGAAATTTTAAGAACATGCATAAATCCTTTAATTATGGTCTCCTTTGATCATGAATACAGTTTTTACTATTATTACTATTTCACTTTGATGGCACATCAATATTTTCAATTCTTGGATGGAGGGTCAACATAGGTTCAAGACTATAGAAGTCCTTGTTTGTTCATAGTCATAAATTGGCAAGTTTGGGTTTCCAAGAAACCAATCTCCCCTTGATTTATAACTTTAAAAATTTTAATATAATTTTTCCTTGCTATAGTTTATAAAAATCACTTAACTATATGCTTCAAATCCCTTTTCATATCTATTCCAATACACCAACAAAACACTAAGACCTTTGTTTTGCACTTTTAGGGAAAGTGTCCCTATATCAGCTTTTGACCCCTTCAACATGGTTTTCAACTCTATTTTCCAATATGACCTTAAATATGGATTTTTCATCAATATTATAACCTCAATAGTTTATTTCATGTCCTGTTAGTAGCATCTGTAGGTGTTTTTTGGATTATATGCAAGCAAGCAGAAACATTGGAAAGGATGCATGGATTATGGGAATGTAACATGACCTTATCACCATTTAAGGTTCATATGGATCCCTTAAACTTATTTAAATTTCAAATAATTCCAAATCACCTTTTTTAAATGTGAATATATCTCTTGAGGGCACCTATAGGTGTGCTTCCATGGTTGACTATGTTAAATATTCAACATGAATACCACAGTCCCCTTCAATACACCATATAGAATCTTGACCCAACACCTCATGATTCTCAAGGATTAATAAATACTTAAAAAACCTTAAACATACCTTTATGAACATGTTGTATAGGCCCTTTATACAAAATTCAACCTTTTACAAGTGGAAAATTGACTAAGATTGCATATGATGGCACCTTCCTACAAAGTGAGTTATTTGGACTATAAAATCAACTTGAAACATGAAACCAAACATAGATATAATTATATAAGGATTCAAACATCATATTAAAACAATATAAACAACTTAATTATGTGGAATTATGAAAAATAGAGAAAGACCTATAGGGTACATAGATTAGTAGGTAGAAAAATACAGTAAACTTCATGAGGATGGTTCATTGATAAAAGGCCACCATTATTAAAATTACTTACTTGTAAATTAATTTATATAAGTTTACTTAACCTCCTCAAATAATTTGATCTGAAACCTCTTGAGTTGATTGTACTAAGCACAAACCTAAATGTCACTTGTGCTTGTCAAGAAGACTAAAAAAGGAGCAGAATGGTTTTGAGAAAAAATAACTCTTCTAAATAAAAATAAATAAATAATATTTTTTAATCTAGGGAGACAAACCATGATCCTCTCCCATGTGTCACACTTCCCCATGACCCCTACAAGTACCAAACTCACATTTTTCCCTAAGAAATCTACCTTTTCTTTTGATGAACCTACCATGTTTTAATTATGTCAGTTGATTAAGGATTATAAGGACACATGGGATTTTAAATCACATTTTTGAACCTTCACACTTCTCAATAAACCCATACAACTCATTAAATTCTCAAATTTGACCCCAAAAATGACTCAAAAGGACTTGTTGACTAATAAAATAAGTGACCAAGGCTAATATAACATTGAATAACATTATATGACATATGATATTCCTTATTACCAAATATTAAACCTAATAAAACACTTAAAAGTCAAGTTTTTACTAGGGGTGCCCTAATTTGACCTAAAAGTCAAGTTTGGTCAACAAGGATTTGGGAAGCCCAACAATGAAATCAATGAAGACTACAACCCACCTACCATTAGGTATATCACGAGTTTATAACAAACCCTTAGGGTGACAATTTTAAACCTTGGTACACTAACATTCATAGCATATTTCCATAAAATTGGTGACATCATTCTTCATACCAAGCCAAAAATAATGTCTTTTTAGCTCATGTGTATTTTGGTGACAACCAAATGAGGAAAATGGGGAGATATATGTTCTTCTTATAGAACAATACTCTATAAGTATCCTACCTTAGGTATAAAAATTCTATTTTTATGCCTCAAAATGCCATCTATCTCAATAAAAAAATCAACAAAATCTTTTTTGAAAGGCTCCTCAACAGGTCTTACACTTACTTCTTGGCAGTATTTATTAATAATTTGATGTTTTAACATAATAGTTCTAAAATTTCCTCATAGTATAGATAGGGTAAAATGGTATGTGCATCAGTTGAGTGCATCAACAACACCATTTTCCTTGCTCTTAAAATAAATATATCCATGAAAAAATTATTAATAAATTTTAACCATCTATATTACTATGCATTCAAATGATCCTAGAAAAATAAGTGCTTCAGGCCATAGTGATTAGACTTCAACTTAAGATGATTTCCTAATAGGAAATGCTTCCATTATTTTAGAGATGCACTATGGAAATAATCTCTAAATAATGTACATTATAGTTATTTTCATTGTAATTGAGTTTTCATGACTTGTAATCCACCACTTTAACATCTTGGGTTAAGGTGACATCAGATCCATCCTTAGAAGCATCAATCCAAATCTCAAAGTTACCATTTGGGTCAGAAATAATTAGAATTTGAATTATTGTGAACAACCCTTTAAGCCTTTAAAAATACTCTTAACATTTAGGTGTCCAATAAAATTTATTTCCCTTGCATTATAAGGAAGTGATAGGTTTAGCTAGGTGGGATAAATCTTCCCCAAAATAATGATAGTACCCATCAAGTCCCATAAAGCTACACAGTTCATGCACATTAGTAGGATCAAGGCATTCTTGAATATCTCAAATTTTTGTTAGACATATAATAATGCCTTTCTTAGATTTTAATGTGTCCTAAATAGTGTATTTCAAATTGGTAAAAATCACATTTTGAGAACATTCCATAAAATTTATGTTTCCTTAACCTTTGTATAACTAGTCTTAAATGTTGATTATGCTCAACCTCATCCTTTGAATAAACAAGGATTCCATCTAAGAATATAAGTACAAAATTGTCTATAAAATCCTTAAATATGGTGTTCATTAGGTTTATAAATTAAAATGGTGCATTGGTTAAACCAAATGGAAAAATAGTGACCTCATAGTGGCCACATCAATTTCATAATGTTGTTTTGTGAATATTTTCTTCTTTAATTCTCAACTGATGATACCATGATCTTAAGTCAATTTTAAAAAAACAACATTACATCTTTCATTTGATCACATAAATCATCAATCCTTGGTAATTCATGATGATAATTAATTTTTACCTTGTTGATCATGTGGTAATTAATGCATAGCCTCAATGTTTCAACTATATTCTTCACAAATACCATCAAATAACCCCAAGGAGAAACACTTGGCCTAATGCTCCTACTATTCAAACATTCTTGTAGTTAAACCTTAAACTCTTGAAAATATAATATATTCATTTGATAAGGGTCCTTTAATGTAGAGGCATCCCCTGGCATAGTATTTCGAGAAAATTCAAACTCATATTTAGGTGGAAGACTAGGTCATTTTTTAGGAAAAACATCCATAAATTCCTTTAAAACCAAAAAATCTTGGTAGGGCTATTTTTTTCTTGTGTAACTCTTATAACTAAAATGAATGGAGTTTAAAACCCTTTTCATAACCCTTTTTAACTACAAAGATAACATTAATTTTTATGCTTTTTGTCCTTATATACCTTGTATTTTTTTATGTTTTCCCAAGTCATCAATACATTGCAATCTTTTTCCAAAATAGTCAAGTGATGTTTGTTGTTGTTGTAACTAGTCCATGCCCAAATGACATGATAGGACCCAAAGGGTGTCAAATAATTTTTTTGTCTTTGTTCTAAAAACAACAAAATCAAGATCATCTTATTCTTAATGTTATTGGATAGGAACCCTCTTACCAGTACCAAACTCAACTTCCCATCTTTCTCTTATTAGAATAAGTTCTACTTTGTATTGATTTGTAACAAATAGTGAAATGAGTTTTTTGTTTCACTATAAAAAATAATAATAGATACATAATTACCATATATAATACCTCTTATTTCAATTGAGGTAGCCTAAAAATCATCTTTCTTGTTATCTACTCTTATACAAACCTAGTGGAATGTTGGTTATCCCAATTTTATCTTGGGGAAATCTTTTTGGTAGTGTTTATCACCACATTCCCAACATACATACTCCTTTGTGTAGATATAGGAATAATGTTTTCCCCCATGATTTTTCCACATTTACTATTTTGATTTTTATCCTTACCTTAAGAACTCATTTATTATGACCCTTGGGATATGGAATTTATGTTTTGACCTTGAAATCTATTAACTTTTTGTTATTTTATTAAAACTTGTGATTTTGATCTAATTTTCTAAAATTATTGGGTAGAGAAGATAGATTTTTGGCCCTATATTACTACCTATTCATTTTTAAATCTTGTCTCATCCTCTATCTAGCCTTTTATGTTTTGAGTAGATTCAATGGTAGTTGCCAAGGTTGTTAGGTTTATCATATTGACATCATGTATTAATACCTCTTTAAACCCCAATCTAAATCTAGTTACTTTTGTCTCTTCATCATACATATAGTCCACATGATGTAATAGGTTCAATAACTTATTTATGTATTTAATAATAGTCATGTTTGCATATTTTAATAGTTAGAAATCAATTATTTTTGCTCCTTGAAATTGGCACTTAATTACCTTTTTCAAAGATACTTTTCAAAGGTTATCTAGGTAAGGTTCATAGGTTGATACCCTTATAAACCATAGTGGTGATTTTTACCATAAATAATCAATTCTAACTAGTTGGTGGGCTACCAACATAACATTTACATTAGATGGCATATTATGTAGATTAAAATACTTATATATGTTTACAAGCCATGCATGATATACATCTCTAGATTCTTCCCCTGAAAAGGTGGGTGGTTTAATCTTAAAATCTCCTTGATGACTAGTTAAACCAAATTCAAATTTACCTCTTAGATAACCTACTCTTGTTCTTGACCATTCTCCAAATGATTTACTTCTTTATGAGGAACACCTTCTAGATTATTCAATTTATGTTCTTGATTTTCCATATTGCCTTGAAGGAAATTCAATTCTATTAGGATCCCATTAAGGGGCTCTTCCTACTTATTAGTAGTATTTTCTCTAGATACATTAATATTTGGTACTTCATTAATTCTATCATCATTATTGAGAGAAGGTTCAACCCTATTATTATTGATATTTTAGGCACCACATCCCCTGACTCTTGTTTTACCCCTTCCTCTTGCTGGTATATCATTCACTTGATGATTTAAAACATTAAAATTAATATATATAGTTCTAATCATCTTCTCAAGAATGCATAAAACTATGGTTTAGGTAGAGTATATATTTAGGAAACCATGTCCTAAATTTTCCTTATATTAGTAACCCTGCTTTGATACCAAGTGAAAAAACCCCAAATAATGAATAAAAAATTATTATTATTGGAATTTATTATATTTAAATTATGAATGAAACTAATTATACGTCCCAGTACACACTTCTTGATGTGTGAATGCATCTTTTCTATTTTTTACACTAATTCACAAGAAACCAATAACTATATTAGGTTATTATATATTCTTAACTATGGATAAACATCATTAGAGGGTTTTATAAGGAATAAAATGTTGCCATTAGAAGCATATAGTTTAGTTTAAATCAGTGTACAGGTCCAAAATGATACACTCATAACTCTATACCATTAATCTACCTTCCTCATAAGATCATCTAAGGGTATTTAACCTTAAGTAAGCATCTCATTCTCCCTAGTTAGTATAATTAATAGTTAATAAAAAATAGATAGTTTATTTATGATTATGACACTAATCATATGACAAAAATATCCCTGATTAGTCCACATAGGCAATATTAGAAATCTAAAATAGTAGATAATAAGATCTAATATTTTTTAGTTATTCATACAGCTAAATACATAAATATGAAAAATAGAAATAAAACAACAATTTGAATATAAGATTCTAAAATTTCAATAGAAAAATCATCATACTAAGCTATGCTTAGATAAATATTTATAAGTATTAAATAACCATCAAGAAGGATTTATAGGACTATTTATGACATCAATACAATATAAGCTTTTGAAACATTTTAATTATTTTAAGATTTGTGCAAGAAAAATCCATGTGTTTGTGATATCCCCTTTTGGCCATTAGACCATTACTAGTATTTAGGAATCACTGCACCATGGTTTCTTTATTATAGCATGTAAGAAAAGAAGATATAATTTCATTTGATTTAGCATCCTTATGTTACATGAGTCTTTATAGTTTACATTGAAGATGGATAATACTCCATAAGAGGCCATATAATCAACTTTAAATAATTAGAAAAAGATTAATTTTAAATTACACATTCAATATTCTCAACCATCCTGTAAGTCAATAAATAGAGGTCTTACCTATACTTCCTACCTACTTGTGCCTTGGTTAATCTAAGTAATTTCATGTCTTAAGTATGAAAATATTAGGATTAATCAAAACTTTAATCAAATGTATCAATAACCATACTTATATTCTACATTAGAATATTTAATAGTTTCCAATTACTTGTTATCTTAACTTGGTTTAAGTTGAATAAGCATCCCATCTACATAAATGACACATTAATATATTTTACATTCTTCACCACTCATGTATATAAAGTTGATACACCATATGGATACTTCAATGCTTCTAAATGATGTAATATATATTTCATGTATTAAGGTATTATTAATTTTTAAAGAATTCATAAGAAGAAAAGTAGACAATAAGCCTCTTAATCAAAAGATACAAAAAATAAGAGGAACCTTCAACACTCATTTATTTAGTAGGATATATTAATATCCAAATAATGAGGTTATAATAGTATATGTTTTAGAATGAAACATGATTTCAACTATCACACTGAGTGCACAAGATTTATGTTCATGCACGGGTTGCAACTCAACATCAATTAGTAGTAACATTTTTGTATTTATAATCATCTTAATAAAAATTGTAACATTTCCATCTAAAAACACGTTTACATAAAATGTGAATCATCTAATTGAAATAATAGTATTGTATTTGAAACATAATTATTCCATCCCAAAAAGAGTCAACACCCATTTCAATATCTGACTGAATCATATATTCTAAAGCCTTAAAGTGACTATAATCCATATAAAATCAATTAAGTTAATAAATCAAAACTAAGTAATAATTAAATTTACATCTTACTTACTATTCCATGTTCACAACTTTAATAACCATGGACAACCTTCATGTAATACCCAAACATGAGACAAAAATAATAACCAATAGTAGAACTAACACAACCCTATATGGGTTAGTCCTTTGATCAACATCAATATCCATAACACTATACTAACAAAACCTATTAAAAAAGTAGTATGGAACCATACTAACTTTAACTTTTAAAAAGTTGAGTTAGAGTGTCAACATCTAAATATAAACCAATATCCATTCTAATTGCCTTAGTCAACAAACATTCAAGTCTAACATTAAATACTTCAACTTGTTTGAAATAATATAGGTTATCATTATCAAGCTATATATTGATTATTCCATATAAAATGATAAACATATAATCCTTGAATAGTCATTTATTAACTTAGCTTTGAACACTTATTAGGATATTTAAAACATAAGCATTAATCCCTATATTATTATAGCCTAATAAATTACAAATGAAACATGAGTAAAAAAATACACCCCTTTTCACATTTCAATAGTAAATCAGGGCATAATGTTGATGTACACACATCCAGAGGAAATACTATTTCAAAAGTGGAAGATTGTTTACTATTCATGAATCAATCACCCTAAATAATTAACACAATAATACTCCTATACTAAGCACTAGAAATTGACACTATCTCTGATCATTACCAAATAATCTCATAATGTAAACACGCAATGAAATAATGATTTAATATAAGCAATTAAGAATGATTGAATGCAAATCTTCACTTGACCAATCAAGTTCCATAAAAGCAACTGAGACAAATAACACTTGCATCAAAATTGGAAACATGCCACCAAATCAAATTCAATGAAAATTAATTATAATGTAGAAAATCTTAATGCCTAATCATATGATCCCAACCATCGGTGTCCCTAACCACCCCAACCATCAAATTGATGGTGGAAATCATCATCTAAGCTTGGATAAATAACATTAGAATGTGCCTTGAGATTGAATCCATGAATCAAATTAGAAGTAATAGTCACACACCAAAATAATAACAGCAATCTATCAACTCTCAATGAATCATTTTAATGAAGGGCCTGTGAACTATAGTCCAACATTCAATCATAGTATGCATGCACTCACAACTACTAGCATATTACAAAACTAGCTATCACCCAAGTACACTAATTCATTTGAAAAATTTAATGATGCCTATCTTGAGGAGTTCATTATAATTTAGCTTTTACATTAAATTTATAAATGAAATAAGCTCACAACTAAGCAAAAACAAGACAATATTCCAAATTCCCTATAATTACAAAAATATCTTGACATAAAATTAACAATATTAAAAGAGTCAAGATTGATTAAAACTACAACATTATCAAAAATCCATAATAAATAGAGGTTTCCTTACCTGATGAAAAATACCTAACTAAGGACACTAAATTCCATTTAAATGCATATAGGTTCAAAGTCATTATTTTAAAAGAACATAATTATATATTTTAATAAGATGGCCACCTAAAATAGAAAGGTAACATTCCTCCAAAATAATCATACACCATTACAATTACTATAAAAATGGTCTCAATGGTCTCAACACCACATAACAAAATAGATTGAACACTAAGGTTCAATCAAAAATGGTCTTTAAGTCCTAGTAGGGTGTTAAATTCAACAAAATTGAATACTTTTCATAAACCACTAAAAACCCAATATTCAACAAAACTTTCTGATCTAGGACAATAACTAAATGAGTTTATAGTGGTACCATAAGTCAAGCCTAGAAAATCAAAATCAAGAAAATAAAGACAATAAGTCTTCACTCAAAAACCAAGTGTTCTTTTTCAACCTAGATGACATTAATATTTCTTAAAAATGATTACACTATGATTTTGGGTTCAATATGAAGTCTTAATAATTCATGGTGAACAAACAATCATCTAGGATCAAGAGGGTTTAACCAAATAATAAAATTGAACATATAGTCTATCAATTATATTAAATCTCAAAGAATTACTTACTTGGAGCTAATGTCATCCTTGTAGAGAATTAAAATGGTGAATGTGTGCCCTTATGCTTATAAAAACCACAAGGAAAACCAACACCCAATAAATTCCTTCTCTCCATGGATGTATTTTCTCCTTATTTCCATTAATGGATAGTGTAATTAAATCCATCATTACTCCTTCATGCACCATTATTTTTGCCCTAGGTTTCTAGCCCAAAAATATATGGTTCAATAAATGCTCAAATATTATCCAAAACTTCATGCTCTAGATCAAAATTTTATTTTTAAAACCAAAACCAAAAAAAATGATAATTAAAAAAACTAAAATCACATTGATCGAGATTTTTCATAATGCTAAGGGGGTAGGTCAACAAGGCCCCACAAATACCATAGCTATCATGACCATCATGACATTCTAACAAAATAATATCATGGTCCCCTCCCAAGTCAAATAATGGTAAAATATCATGATACCCTAAGGTTATCAACATTTAAATTAACCATGGCTTAACAATCCTAGAATGGTGATGAGCTTAAGATACACCATAATAAAAATACAAAATAACACTGAATCCCACACAAAGCACATCCTCTATAATTAGAATAGTTAAACAAATGAACACAACTAAACATGAAAAATATGAATACAAGAATAAACTAAGGATCATAAGATCAACCATGGAATGCATGGATGTAATAAAAAATAATACTTGTAGTGCAAGATGTCTAACAAGATAAACTAAAAATCATCAAATCAAGATTGTAACATAATTGGAGAGGAAATAAAATGGATCAAGATCTCATTTCCATTATTATAATTTCCAGTGTCAACTAACTTCTCAATTCCATTTCCATAAAACCCAAGTACCTAAGTTTTCCACTAAGCCTAGATAATACAACTTGTTCCTATAGTCATGATAATGTACATCAATAATATCTAAACATGGTACTATATAAATAACATAATCTGAATTGTACATAACGTAATCATGATATAACAAATCATCTATCATCATCCACTATGGCATCAATAAATAATACAATATTAAGATAAATTTAACATATTTTTAGAATTATAATCTTGTATACAACACACATCCTAAATAAGAATCAAAATCAAGAAATATATGCTATAATAGTCTCATAAATAGCAACCAAATGTATCATAGGATTAGGTCATGACACCATCATAGTGATAGTATATTGGTATATAAATGGATGTCAAAAGAAAGATCTTATTTTTATTCCACCATTCCATTTTTCTATTTTGTTCTTATTCCACCAATGTCATAATGTGTGTGTTTGTTATTGGCACTTGGTTGAGTGGTCATTATTGGCATTATGACAATTGTGACTTTTTTATTCAAGGAACATGCATTGGATAATACAAGCTTGTTATGTTTATTTGTCACCATAGTTATTATATGATAAATGTGGTATAAGGAATTAAGTATTTTTTCTTAACGTTGCAAGACATAATCATTAAAATATAAGGAAATAGTGATTACTTATTTATTTAAAACATTGATTTTAAATTAAGTCATAATAAATTATTGATAATATTTTATTTGTAATACATGAGGCATTGACCTAGGCTAAATGGGGATAGAAAAATAATATATATAAGTTAATGAATAGGGTTAAGAGGTGATTTTTATCTACAAGGACTCACTTCAATGTAATTATGATGTTTTTCTATATTTTGGAATCCATGATGCCCTAGCTATGATGGTTTCTTCATGAGGTTAATGGAAGAACATCTTATAAATATTTAAAATTGACTTGGGAGGTTTTTAAAAAACACATACATAGAGAGACGCACTTATCTATGGAATAACGTAAGAATTAAAATAATAAACTTGATAAAAAATAGTGGTATTCAGATCCAATAAGTGTTACCATTAAGTAAGTTATATTCTTACTCATTTGATTCCTCATTCTTGATTTCTTCTATTGTTACAAATTGGAATATATGTTTTGAAACAAAAATGAATTTATCAGATGACCTAGAATGTAAGTTCTAAAAAAACTCATGGTTTTTCATGATCCCCATTCATACCTCTTGGTTCTCTTTATAACCTTTTCATTTATATATAAATGGTTTATAATGTTTTCTTTAGTAAAGGAAAATTGATTTGTAGGTTTTTAAGAAACAACGTTACTATGATTTTTGCTATCTATGAGGAAACACATCATATACGTATTTAGGTTATTTTCATCTCAACTGTAGATGGTTTTACATATTAATGACACAATTAATAAGTCCCATGGATGGTATTGTTTTGACATTGTGCCTAATAAATGTGATATTTTTGACTATGTTGTGTTACTATAATGTTTGTATCTTTGTGGGGATTATCTGGTGTGTAACAAACCCCAATCATTTTATGGAATAATTATCTTTATTACACCTTACTCTTATACACTTTTATATAATTGGTATTTTTTCTAATTAGCTCTTACAATCTTGATATCGATGGATGGGGTGGTTAGGACCACTAATGGTTGGGTTTATATTACTCTCCCATTTTTTAGTGATTACATAATGGATATGGTAGTCGAGATGATTAGGTTGTATTTTTATATTGGAATTTTTGGCTCTATCAAAAAATTCATCACTTTTTGGTCTTGGATTGGTTAATGAAATAATTTTTACTCATTGTTGGATTTTATTGGTTTAAGATTTTTGTGCCATCAAGGTTTTGAGGAACTATACATTTTCATATGCTTTCTATTCAAAATGGTGTATGAATCTAAAATATTTTCTTGGAATGTAGTTTATTTTAATATTTATTCACATGGATATAATTTTGTAAACTTATTCTTATGTTATTACATTAATAAAAACATAAGTTATTAGATTGTTGATTATGTTAGTGACACAACTATGTGATCTCGATTCAGTTTGCAATATGTACAAGTACATTATGTGTTCCCAATTTTTTTCTATGTGGTATAATAACTTGGAATATTTTTTAAGGACATTTAATGTTATTTTTTATGTATTAAATTTGTATAGAGTTAAAACCCTAGTTTTAATCTTAAAAAATCATAGGTGGTGTGGTGCAGTCTTTATGGAATACTATCTAGATTTAAACTATTTTTCAACTCCTATAATGTTTTATGAACCTTTGAAACTCATATATGAATTTATATATTAAATTTTTGTATATTTAATGTGTTTTTCATGTATTTAAGTATATATGGTAAAAACCTAGATTCAATCTGGTTATATGCCTTGTATGTAAATCATAGTTGGATTAATTAGATTTTTCATAATGTATATAATGATTGAGACTCAAAACTAATTAAACAATGTATTATGGTAATGTTTGAAGTTATTATGTAGGTTTTAGTATTATTAAATTTTACTTTTGATGCATAAGCATTAGTATAATCATGTAAATTTTGTATAAATAGTTTTATTGAATGTAAAGAGTCAAAAAGTGATGCTTTATAGGTTTTGATAGTTTCCAAGAGGTATAAGGAGTATTATATTTAGTATGTAAATGTTTTAAAAATAGTTTTAGTATTTATTTTTACATTTATAGCTACTCATAAAAGGGTTTTAGCCAAAGCCCCATATTCAAATATTCAATTTGTAATAAAGAGGTTCAAAACTTGTAATTAGTCCTAAAAGACATAAAACCACATTTAATAATTTTAGGGGTTTTTATTATGATGTAAACATATATTTTACTCCATGAAAATGTGTAAATTATCTGTACAATAGTAATATCAATGTTTGAAAAGGCTTAGATAGGCATATGCTAAGTTAAGAATTAGTTGAGAAAGACTAGGACATCTTACTTATCCTCAATCTATGTTGGGAAGATGGATAAATTTGACCCTATCCTAATGGATATATTATTAAATTTATTTTATAGGTGAAAAAATATGTGTAGATGATATAATTAATTAGGAAAATTTATGTAAAAATGAAGGTATATGAAGTAAAAAATGCAGGAATAAAAGTCTACCAAAGGTAAGTAAATGTCTTTGACTAATATATAAAGTGTTTTATTGATAAAATAATCCTTTATATTATATGGATGCATGAATGTGTATTTATTATATGTTTATGAGTATAATATTTTTTTTAAAACCTTACTTGTATGACTATGTAAAAATTTGGAAAAGTATGTGTGCAAAAAATATTAATACAAAAAAGAAAGGAAATATATTTAAATGTATGGAAGGTAAATAACCATCAAGGAGGTAAGATTCAAGAAAAAAAAAATTATTTGATTTATTATCCATGATTATTTAGAGGAATAAATTGTAATTTCACTTTTGGAACCTTCTCAAGACTTAAACAAAATCACAGTCATACACAGTCAGTTTGAATTACATATAAAAAATATGTGAATTTTAATAGAATATTGGATAGGTAGGAATAAGTTATTAATATCCTATCGGAAATGAATATGGTGCATGAAATTTCAATGAATATTAATAAGTTGGGGTGAGTGGTTATTAAATAATATGTATAAACTTAACTATTTTAAAGTGTCAAAAAAGAGGAAATCAATAGGGTGAGGGAACCCTGTTGGTGTGAAAACATCCTCAATAAATATAAAAATATTTTTTGATAATTTTAATGTGGCCTTTGAAGCTTAATGGGTGGACATAAATAATTACATTTTTATTTGGCTCTAATTAAATTGGTGGTGTAGTATAAGAATTGTTGGGAGGAAAGTAAAAACCATTGGTTCCTCATTTTTATATTAAAATTGTCTTTATTTTGAAGGATTTGTAAATATAGAATTGTAATAAAATGATATTTATTTCATTATTATTTATGAGGAGACATTTATGAAGTTGTAAATGTGTGAACAGAAATGTGTAATATTTTGTAAGATCATACAAAGTTTGAGTTTTCTATATTTTCATGTACAATAAGTTCTAGAAACTTATTCCTTATTATGATTTTTTTGATAAGAATGCTTTAAGTCTTTAAAAGACATCAAGATTATAATATTTGAGTCATACAATATATTTAAGCCTATTTTCAAGCATAGATTACATGAAGAAAACTTCATTTAACAAATTAAAAGGATCATGAAGAAAGCATCCAAGACAATCGCTAAGGTAGAATTTTGAGTTTTTGAGTTGGGACTATTGATAAGATATTTAAATTTTACTTGTTAAGTATGAAACATTTATGAAAGGGATATGATTATTATTGAACAAGAATCTAAGAGGGGTAATGAAAGATAGTGGATAATATGTAGAAATAAGACCCTAAGCCTGTAGGCAATGTAAGCTATAATTTTAAAAATACATTCAAGAGTATTATTTGAAGAGGGACTAATCTTGGCTAGAATAATCCTATATAGAGATCAATAAGTAATTAAATATTCTCTTTGGTATTATTAAGACCAATATAGGAAAAAATGACCTGATTAATAAAGATAAGTTAATTAAACATACAAAAGAATATAAAAAAATGAATTTGAGTGACTTAAAATAGATTGGGAAGCAATTTCATGTAAGTGAATTTAGGTATAGGCCTAATTATCATGAGATTGAGCTAGTGGTGGTAGATATTACCATCAATTTTGTGTTTTTGGTAACAAAGCTATAAGATCTTGGAAATTGATATTTTATTTAAGACTAAAGTATAATTTATAGGTTGAAGTGATCCAATTTACATAAATTAAATAAGAGAAAAGGTAATAAGAATATTTTTGAAATTTTTGTATTGATTAAGTTATAGGTGTTTTAAAAGGAAAGGTTCTAGCAGTCAAGCCATTGAGGCTTAAAGTGAAGGTAAAATTCAAGAGAGGCTTAAATAAAAGTTAAAGACCTCAATGAAGCTCAGAGATAAAGAACATAGTCATTACTTAAAAGATAGATCCAAGGGAAGAACTTGGATATAAAGTTAAAATACCAAGGTTAAATAGAGTTGGGTGAGATTGAATAAAGAAAATGAATCAAGAAGACTTGATAGAGAGAATACAAGAAGTGATAAAATGACTAAATAGAAGTAATAACTAGGTAAATGAAAATAGAGGAAAAAGAGAAGAAAAAATAGAGAACAAGACTTCCAAAGAAAAATCAATGAGATAAAATAAAGGATCACATTGATAAGGATCATGGTTGAGAGAAAGAAAAAATCATGGAATTGATGGGATATGAAAATAATATTGAAATGGCCAATCAAATTGATAAGAGAGAGACATAAAAGGTACCAAATAAGAGTTTTTATGAGGAAGGAATAAAGTATATTAAGAGCAAAATAAGAATTGATGGTATGTAAACTAGAGCATGGAGAGATTCTTGAAGAATAAAATATGAATCAGGAACAACAACAATTATCCGCTCAAGAGGATAAATGGCCTAAAGTTTTTACATCTAACATTGATTTATATGTTTTGTTTGTAGGTAGACATGTTCATGGAGGTGAAGCACTTCAAGAATTAGTTAAGTATGAAGAGGAGGCTTGTTGTAAGGCCTCAACATCTAAAGACAACAAAAAATATCATTTAAATATTCATCACAAAGAATTGATCAAACAAGAAGAAGAAATCATCACTCAAGAGGATGAGGAAGGTGCTAGAGATGAAGACAATGGGGGAAATCAGTAAATTTGCTGCAAGTTAAAAAACAAAGAAAAGGATCAAGGTATGAAGATCATAAATTAGAATTTGTATTTCATGAAGTAATCAAAGAGGTGAAAGATATAAGTTTTATTTTGAATAATGATGATACAATAAATATTGATGAGAATATTTTAGTTTTTGATGAAGAATATATAGATAGCTTGGAATAGGAGATTTTAGGTGATGAAGAGTTGCTCGATGAGAAACAAGACCAACTATTTTTTTATGAAAGTTTGGATCAATTACAAGTAGAAATGATAGATTTTTAGTATGAAATAAACAATGAAGAAGAGGATAAAGTTTGTCCTAAAATATAAAATAAAGAGATAGACAAATAGTATGAGATAATGGTGTCTCAAATGAGAAAAATAATGAAGATAAGAATCAGTCTATAAAGAGGGTGGAAAATAGAAGAATTGTAGAACACCACAATGGACATAAGTTTAAAATACAAGGAGACTAAACTTGAAAACCAAGAATCCATTAAAGCTAATTAAATAGGTAAAAAGGATCTAGAGATATCAAAAAAGGATCCTTTTGAATTTGTGAATGATTCATTGATGAGAACTGAACATAAAATGTTTTTTTCCATGGAAAAATTACCAAAATTAATTCAAATACAAGTTATTCAATGTGAGAAAGATGCAAAATTTTTGTTCAAATAAAATAATAGATAAGTATATAAAAAGTTAATTAAAGACAAGAAAATAATAGAGGCAACAAAATATGAATAATTTGGAGTTCATCATGACCATTGTCAACATGGAAAATAATCAAGTAATACACAAGGAGGAATAATACCTCAAAGGGATGAAAAAAGTTTTAATTTCTTTGACAAATTGGTTTTGCATATAGGTAAAGAAGGATGGAGAAGACATTGAATAACAAAAGACACAAGTGTGGATGCAAAGAACATGCCCAATTTTATGAAATATTAAATAAATAAGATAATAAATAATGATAATTTGTAATAATAAAGGGAAATATCAAAAAAATATGAGTAAGAGCTCATAAAATTTCAAACTCAAAAGTATAATGTAGGAGCATCAGTATAATCATGTGAATTTTGTAAATAATAGTTTCATTGAATGTAAAGAGTTAGAGTCATTATTTAAAGGTTTTTAAGGTTATAAGATGTATAAAGAGTCTTTTATTTAGTATATAAAGGAGTTCACAATAGTTATAGTCTTGAATTTGATATTTCTAGCTACTCATAAAAGTTTTCTACGAAAATCCTATATTCAAATATTCAATTTATAATAAGGATGTTCAAAACTTGTAATTATTCCTAAAATATATAAAATATTATGTAATAATTCTATATGTTTTAATTATGATGTAAAAATAATTTGAATGTTATAAAAGGCTTAGATAGTCATATCCTAAGTTGAGAATTAGTTAAGAAAGACTAGGCCTTCTTACTTATCCTCAATCTATGTTGGGAAGGTGGAAAAATTTTACCCTATCCTAATGGAGAGATTATTAAATATATTTCATACATGTAAAAATTTATGTACAAGATAGAAGTAATAAAAAAATGTGTAAAAAGGAATGTCTATGAAGTAAGAAAGGTAGGCTTAGAAGTCTACCAAAGGTCTGTAAATGTTTTTCACTAATAAATAAAGTGTTTTAATGATACAAGGATCATTTATATTATATGTATAAAATAATTTTTATTTCTTATATGTTTATGAGGATAAAATATATTTTGAAACCTCACTTTTATGAATGTGTATAAATTTGTAGAAATCTTTGTGCAAAAAAGATTAATACATAAGAGAATGGAAATATCTTCAAATATATGGAAAGTAAATTCTCATAATGGAGTTAAGAGTTATGGACAACTTGTTTATTTAAATTATTATCCATGATTTTTTAGATGAATGAATTATAATTTCACTTTTGGAACCTTCTTGGGCCATAAAAATAAAATAAATAAATCGTAGTCATACACAATCGATTTTGAATTATGTATAAATAGATACATGAGTTTGAATAGAAGCTTAGATAGGTATTAATAAGTTATTAATCTCATATTAAAACACAAATATTATTCATGAAATTCAAATTAATATTAATTAGTTTGGATGAGTGGTTATTGAATAACCTGTATAAATTCAACTATTGTAAAATGTCAAAAAAGAGGAAATTGATAGGGTTAATAAAGCCTGTAGGTGTGAAAATGTGGTCAATAAAGCTCAAAATAATGTTTGATAGTTGTAATGTGGCCCTTGAATCTTAATGGGTGGACATAAATGATTGCATTCTTTGTTTGGCTCCAATTAAACTAGTGGTGTAGTTGAATAATCATTGGGAGGAAAGTAGAAACCATTGGTTCCTCATTTTTATATTCAAAATATATTTATTTTGAAGGAGTTGTAAATATAAAAGTGTTATAAAATGATATTATTTTCATTATTCTTGATCAGGAGACATTTATGAAGTTGGTAATTTGTGAATAGAAATGCGTTATCTTTTGTAAGATCATACAAAGTCTAATTTTTTTATATTTTCATGTATAGTAAGGTATTTAAACTTGTTCCTTATTATGAATGATGTTGATAAGAATGATTTAAACCTTTTAAATACATCAAGATTATAATATTTGAGTCATACAAGAGATTTAGGTTTTTTTTCAATCTTAGATTACATGAATAAAACTACATTGAATGAATTAAAAGGATCATGAAAAAAGCATCCAAGACTATAACTAAGCCATAACTCTTAGTTTATAAATTGGGACTATTGATAATATATTAAAAGTTTACTTGTGAATTAGGAAACATATATGCAAGGGATAATAGGCTTATTGAACAATAATTTAAGAGGGGTAATGGAAGATAGTGGATAATATGTAGAAATAAGGCTCTTAGCCTTTAGACAATGTAAGTAACAATTTGAATAAGGCATTCAAGAGTACTGCTCTAGGAGTAACCAGACTTGGTTAGAACAAGCCTTTATAGAGATCAAGAAATAATTAAATATACTCATCGGTATTAAAGACCAATATAAGAAAATATGAAACGACTGATAAGGACAAGTTAGCTGAATAAACCTAATAAAGAGAATATAAAAAAAAGAATTTGAGAAAACTTAAAATAGATTGGGAACCAATTTCAAGTAAAAGTGGGAATAGGCCTAATTATCATGAGATTGATCTAGTGGTGGTATTGATTTCTATCAATTTTTAGTTGGATGGATATTTATTTTTTAGTTGTGATAGTGTTATAGTTTTTCTATTCAATTATAAATTAATTTATCCTTTAAGGTCAAATGTTTTTCTTTATAAGACTATATATTTCAATGATATATTGATATGTTAAGTTCTACGTTCTACATTTTCTCATATTGCATTGATAATATATTTTTTTGGTTTATATTCCTACATCTTCCATGAGTAGATTGTAACATATATAATATGTTTTATTCTTAACAATAAAGTTCAAGTTTGAATTTTGAGAAGATGGTATTCATTTTAATATGCATAGTGTGTTTTTGTCACTATGATAATAAAGTTGTGTTTCCATTTGAATGAATATGATAGTGAAGGTATATTACCTTTATACTTGTTTTTTCTATGTATAAAATGAATTCCATTTTTATTAGACATTATAATGACTATGTGGAATATTTATTTAGACTATGTCATGCATATGGTTGTTTTTATTGAGAACTTTAAAAAAGTACCATCTCATGATTCTTAAGTTATGATAAATTGGTCTTAGATAATTTACTATCTTAATCTTGTAGTACCTTTATTTAAATGGTGGCATACAAAACTTTAATTATTTAAGTATGGAGTTATGATATTGTTGTTTGCTATAAATATTATTGAAATTTCTTTGGCTAAGCTATAATTATAGGTAAACAAGATGGAAATGAGAATTTGAATCAATATTTCACTTTATATTAAAAATCAAGGAAATCATAGTATTTCTCTATTTATTTTTATTCATATTTGACCTTGGAATGTTGAATGAATCAACCTAAAAATTATTCCCTAAATTAACATTATTGTTGACTACCTTCTAACCTCAGGCCTAAAAAGGAGATAATCTAAGTCTTGAGTACCCTATTCCACCTAAGACTTCACGCTTCTCATACCTCTTGATGAGCTAAAGAAATTCAAAGGAATATCAGTGATCATCATATTAGGCAATAGGTTCAAGTATTAGAGCATGTCAATAAATACCATGATAGTTGTCTTTTCATCATGTCTAAGCTTGTATTTGGTGTTCCCTTTGTGCTTAGTCATGTATGATGATCTATACCAAACTTTGGGTGGTTTCAATGGTCCATTTTTTCTCATGATGAAGATAACCCAATGTTTGTAGTTGATGACCGTGTCATCAATCCATATAGTATGATGAGATATGGCTTGATCATAATTATTAAGGATGATATAAATGTAGATGGGAACCTAGTTTGACTCTTTATTATTTTATAAGGTCTTTTAACAAGTATTAAAGTGATTTCCATTTGAAGCCTTCACATGAAGCCATATATATTATCTTAAATGGGGTATTTGACCTTAAGGTGATGTTATTTCACCTAAAAATTCAAATAAGACCACCGTTTATGTCCTTAAAATCCTCTATGAATTGCATTAAGCCATGATCAAACTATTTTATGTGCTAAGGGTGTCTTCTCACAAGATAAAGACCTTTATTTACCACTAAATGGGTGTTACACATGTGAAAATGTGTCCCTTCAGCCTCCTAAACCACACCATATCTTTTTAAATGTATTATAGCCCCTATTTTTTATCTTTTTACTTTCCAATGATGATTAATGGTCTAAAAACATAAGAAGATCTAGGAATCTAGTGTTTTTAAGAGTTATCAAATAAGTATGGATCTGTATGGTATCGATTTGGTTAGATAGATTTAGGGGTATGCAAAGGGAGTTCAAAACTAGCATAAAATGAATAAATAAAAGTGTTTTAGAAATTAAAAAAACATAAAAAATGACTTCCTTCCTCCATCGATCTCTTTGGTAGCTTTGTAGATCCCTTCAAGTTTGTGCTCAATCCATATAGGAGAGATAAGATGAGGGTCCAATCTCTTAGACAAAGGAATGGGGTATAATGGCATTACAAGATTGGGCATTTTTTCAATATTAGTCATTTTTTATTTATGAAAAATCTCTATTAAGTTAAGAAATATGGGTTGCCTTCCTCATTTACACAAGGCCAAAAAGGGGAATGGTTTCAATGCATTATTAGCTTATCTAATGAAACTAGTGATTATTCATGTCTTTTCCAATCTTTTAGGGTCCTTCCATGGCATCCTCCACACTTGGTTCACAAGTTTGATCCTATAGGAGAAATAAACATCTAATATGCCACTATCTGTAGACTTAAAGTAGGGCTCCATTGGTGAAAAAGGATATTCAGTGCATATGTCTAAGAATGAATAATGTTTTGATTTTTAATGAGGGTGTCTTATAGTTTTTTAGATCTACTTATTTCAAGTTTAATGGTAATATTGACCTCCAAATCTCTCAAATGATACTATCTACATATTTGGGCTTCATTACAAGGAAGGATAGTGTGTTTCATGAAAATGGTTTAGAGGTCACTAGAACATAGTGAAAGGTAGTCAAGGAGTGTTGTATTCATATGAAAATGTCATTATTTTAAGATATTCAAACTTAATTATAGCCTCATATTCCAATAAACTACCAACCCTCTAATACCTTTATAGTCTTTTAAAGAAGAAACTAATGTTATTTAGAAAAAAATGAGGTATTCAGAGAGTCTTATGTTTTGATTTCTCACTATATATGCCTAATTGATGACATCAAAGTGTTTTAATCTATCAATTATGTGAGTAGAGAAGCCTATCATATTTGTTTATCATCTTGGGTATGAGTTAACACTCCAATAAAATCCCTCAAATAATCTCTAATATATGATATTCTCATCATTGTCAACCTACCTCATTATAGGCACTGAGTTCCAATTTTAAAGATCCATATGAGATTAAAAAAATCACCCACAAGTTATAACCCTCTATCCAATAAAAATTAATAAAAAATATGTCTAAATAATGCATAAGGCTATCAAGTGCCATTAGTACTATGAGAAACTATACCTATGCAAGTTTAAGCCCTATTAAGAGAGTATAACCAATATATGAAAATGAGTCTCAAATGTAAGGAAGATCTATGGATTTAAAATATATATGTATTAAGGGCATGGATTTGGATCAAAGTAATACCATTGGGGTCTCAAACATGGAATGAAAACACAAGTTTACTAATGAACCTACTTAAAATACCTCATGAGAGTCAACGCATATAAACTATCTACCTACAAGACTGTAAATAGTCTATTATCAATCTTGAGCATGAGATTACATATGAACATAAATAGAGAACTCAAACTAAGAATTAAATAAACACATATATTTCATGTCATCAAGGGTAAGAAAACTTGTGGGAGTGCATAAATGAACTATGTTAGACACATATAGTCAACCAAGGTTACCTAATCAGTGAGGATGATAAACAAAGTGATGAAAATGCAAAGAACATGTAAAAGGGGAGTCTCAAGGTGAGGAAGAAATATCTAAACCCCTCAATAGTTTACATGATGGTTCCCCTGAGTAGGTAAGTTGCCTAGTTTGAGCAAGACACCTAAGACATGAAGACCTCAGTATGTGATTATGTGTATAAGTGATGTTAATGAATTTGGTAAGGACGAGCCTCAAAGGCTAGTGTCAAAACTTGAAAATATGTCACATGAGACCTAAATACATCATTTAAATGGGGTAAAATGTGATAATTAGATCTTAGTCACTGACTATTGAAATCATATGTACTAGATATTGATGGTCAAAGCAATCTGAAGAGAGAGAAGGGTTGATATGATGGTCTCATTAGATAAGGATAAGTACATAAGATTGAGATTAGATTGAGGATGATTCCATGATAAAATTGAGGTTAAATATACATCTATATATGGGTTGAGGTTCCAAAGCCCAATCTGAGCCTATAAAACCTAAAGCCACCATAAACCCTTAAGACCTGACCCCATATTCACTTTAGGGGCAGATCCAAACCTCCAAACAAATTAAAGGCTATGAGAAGATGGTAATTATGAATTATATCTTGAAAGAGGTATTTAAAGTAGGTGAATCCAAAGAAATGGTGAAATTTAGTCTTATCACCTTCTCAATCTCTATTTCCTTGAACAACCATGCTGAGTTGCCATTTTCAACACTCATATCTTTCATCACAAAATGACTCAAACCTAGGGATCTTAGGGTAAAATGGGTACCCCTATGGAATAAATATCCATGAAGGAGGTTGTGGGATTTAGGGGCTATGAACATTAACACTATAACCTACACTAATTACCTAATAATGAGCTTGAGGAACATCATCTTTTGTTCATATCTCTATGAATAGTCTACATGGGACCTAGGGACATTCAAGAGATTTTAAGTAGTATGTAGGTTAAATGTTCATAGAAATAAGTTCTACTTTGGAAGTGTATATTTTATGAACCATCATTAATATGGTGGACCTTTTAAACCCTCCTTAAACCTTGGTTTAGACCCAGTGAAGTAATTACACCTCTAAATGCATTAAAATGAAGTAATTTGGTTATTAAAAGGTCTTAATGGTCTCCCTAGGTCCCATAAGATCTCAAATGATCTACTATTTGACATGTGTAAAATGTATATTGTATGGATCATACCCAAAAGAACCAATATAAGCCTTCATACAAGAGAATATATGAAGTATTCATATCCTATGTGTTTTTGAGGAGGGAAAGGGACCCTAAGGTCTTAAATAATTATTTATTAGCCACCTAGAGTGGCATTCATGCTAATAATCACTTTTTGGTAAGCCTAGGTACTTAAATAAGAGATTGTGTGCACATAAGAGGATGTAAACAGTTTAATCAAGCCAATAAAAATGTTTTGAGGGCCCTAAGGGGTTAATTTCATTTTAATAAGGATGGAAAAGTGGTTCATATCTTCATTTTGGAGCCAAAACTTAGAAACATTACCTTAAACCTATTGATTTAGCACCCTCCTTAAGGCAATGCCACTTGAAGCTAGAATAAAGAACAAAAGAGAATTATATGACATCTAAAACCTCTATGGAAATGTTTATCATGTTTTTAAAGGTTTATGATCCACCTTTATTTTCATGAGAGAGGTCATAGTTGGTCACATTGGCTTGAAAGTGCCTTAAGACTACTCAAAAAGCACATTTATCACCTGAGGGGAAACTTTCCAAGCTCATAACTCTATGGAACAATTTCATGGGGAGATAATCACTTTGGGAGAGTTGAGTGGCCTTGTTTATAAGAGATAAGTGGAATTGGTTCTGAGTTTAAGGTCCTAACCTTTATGAACCATTGATAAGAGTTTAAAACCCTCTTACACCTTCATAAAACCCTAATAAGAACATGATTGAGAAGATATTAGAAAAAAACCATACAAATGAAATAAAATGACTTGGTAGATGCTTAAATCATGTATTACACTTAGAGGAGACCTTATCTATGGTATTGGTTTATATGGATAATGTATAAACACCTCTATAAACTCTAGTTTTTCAAGGTTTTATGATATTTTAAGGTGAAAAGTTGTTTAAAAATTAAATATCAATGGGGGAGGTAGTATGATATGTGTTCTAGCTTTTAAAATCATAAAATATTCAAAACTCAGCCTATAAATGATTCTAAAATTTGTCACCAAACATGTAGTCTTAGAATGCAAGAAAGAGGTGGCATAGTCATCTAAGTGAGGTAAAATTGCAAGTGTGAGATAATTGGAGAGCCAAATTATCAGTATAATAGGTTGGTTTATATGTGAAACAAGTTCACTCAATCAATTAAAGGTTTGATTCAACTCTCATAGCCATTCAAATGGTGAACATGTAAGAGATTAGACTACTTGTCTAGTAGGCCCACTTAAGTAACAAAATGAGGATGCTCATAGGTGTAGAAGGCCAATATGGAGTTAATGCACCATCATAAAAGCCATGTAACTATCTCATTAGGAAATTAATCTCAACATTTATTTCCATTATGGAGGATTTAGGAAGTTTCTTAAAGATAGTCAATATGTAAGGAAGAGGTGGCCACTAAATGCTTCATGGAGGAGGCCTAATTAGACATTTTCAATTCTTGGTAACTGATATAAGGAGAGGTAATTTACTAATATTGGAATGCATATTATCTTCATGGGTCAAACCTAGATACAAATAAACTCCAACACCCCAAGATGCTCGTTCAAGACACTAGTCAGCCTAAGAAATGCATAAAAGAGTGTGGAGGGTTGTTGTAACTAATATGTGAGTGGGTTATGACCATTATGACCTATTCACACCACTTTTATTCCAATATTATCTTCTCTCTTTCTCATTTTTCTATATATTGAGGGTTTAAGGCCTTTATTTTGATCCCTTGGCTAGGTGTAATGAAACTCTACCAAATTGTATCTTGAAAACCTTGAGAATCAATAAAGAAAAGACTTATTGCAAACTTATTATATAGAATTAGTGTGTTATGATTTGCTTATTTGTATAAATTTTGATATTTATCCTCCTTTTTAGGTCCTATCCTTTACCTATATGCTATATTTTCATCCTATGAAGGTCATGTGAAGTTTTAGAGTGTTGGTAGTTATGTTGAAGAGTAAGCTAGTTGATAGTGCCTCAAGTAGACCTCTTTTTAATTACCTTCAAGTTTCAAGCATTCACCATAGCCTTCACATGAAACACTTATGTTTAGGAACTCACTAGGAATCTTGTTTTAGTCATATTTATTTACTTGATCTATATAGTGTGATTGAAGATCAGTTAAGAGTGGATAGATCAATATTGGTGCATCACCATATTTAGAATAAGTTTCTTTTTCATGTTTTTACTCTATCTCTTTTCATCCTAACATCATTAGGTATTAGAAAGTGATCTCAATTTGATGTACTAGGGGAGATATCCCCATAACCTAGAGGTTTGGTCCTCATATAGGTCATCCACAACCTTTAGACTAATCACCATATTACCCCAAGCTTGGAGAGAAATAAGCCATCTTATCCTAAGGGTGCAACGTGGATGTTAACAATTATATTATTTACAACTCTATGGTTGGAAAAAATGTTTTTCAAATAGTATTACATATTTTTGAATATGAACACAAGTATATGTTAACTAATGATGAAGTAAGATAAGTCATTTGGTAACTAAACACTCTTTTCTTAATATTAAATATTATTTTATGGATAATTTTATGAGTTGAAATTATTGATACTTATATGTTTTAGTTATGAGCCTAAATTCTTATCTCTACAATTTATTTAAATTTATATAAAAAGTAGCATATTATTAATTGAATTTTATTTTTATAGATATTATTAGTTTGTTTCTTTATTTAAATCTAATTATCTTTGGATACTTGTAAATCATGGTCATAACATGCAAGAGTTATTAGTGTAGGTTTTTATTTTTCCCTATTTTTTAATTAGGGAAATTGTATTTCTTGTGCATACATGGAGTTTTCATACATTTGTGGGATATGCTAGCTTATGTGGAGGTGTGTGTACTAGATGTGTCATAGGTGTCATAAGTAACTCCCTTGATGGGAGTTACTTCTCTATTCTTAGCACCTTGTCACCACCTTTCATGGAGGAGTTACAATCTATTCTTGGGGTGCCTTGTCCACCTTTTGTGGAGGAGTTACTTACATACTCTCCTATATGTATTCCTCACTTTGGCCATCTCATGTTAATCAGATTTTGGTTTTCTCCATTTTGTCTTGTGTTATTTTCAAATTGCTTTAGCATCTATGTTTTGTGCACTTGCTTTATCTGATGTGATCACGTCCCCATTGAACTCGCATTTTCTAAATTCTGGCAACAACTCTGATATGGTATCAGAACAAACCTGATAATTGTGTGTCTAGTTATGCTTTTAGTTTATTTTGAAATCAAGAGGAGTGGAGTTCTCTTTGTTTTTTATTTCTAGATCTGATCTAAAATAAAATAAAAAAATATTTCAATATCATTTCTTGCATCTTGGGATCCTTGGCATTTAGGTGTCTTGGCTGTCTACACTTTAGGTGCTAGTTTTGTTTCTATTCTTGGGTGCCATTATTGTGTGGAGCAGCATAGGGAGGAGTAGCACTCAGCAGCAGTCAATGCTCCTCACAGTCAGTGCTTCTAGTCGGCAGTCAACTTTACACCACAGTCCTTCTAGCAAAGCACCTTCAGTTCTACCATGTCATAGCTGTACGACATCCCATTTTGTCTACTTTTCTATTTGCAAGGCACCAATCAGGCTGTATGGCTTCCAGCAGGTCTGCATATTTCTATTTTTTTTCTGAGCAAAATCTAGACTGTGTTTATTTTTGGTGCCCCTTCCTTGCTTGGTGTCCCATGTGGTGGCCCTTGGACACTTGGCAATCCTTCATTCTATCTATGTTTTATTTGTTTTCAGTTTAAAATTGACTTGTAAAATAAAAATTAGTCAATTTGACTAAATATTTAGTTTTTTAGATAGTTTGGTAATTTGGGGGTTTTCATTTAAAACTTGTATCTTCAACCTATGAAGACGAAGGGTGAGGCCTGGGTTGGCGGGAAGCCAATTCCCCCTCAAACAAACCTCCTTTGGATTCCTCATTCCATGCCAAATACAAAAATTGGTTTGAAGGCCACTTTCTCTCTCATAATAGGCATTTTTTAATGTTTTAGTGCTTTTTTTTGCAAAAACACTACTTTACGGGAAAATTGAACCTTTAATATCTTGCAAATGGTAGCTCAAATTTGGGTGCCATTTTTTGTAAAAGTGTGTTTAATTTATTTCTCCACATCGTAGGCTTGTTATTTGTTAGAAATTCACTATTTTATAAAGTGTCTAAATTTTGGGTCTCTCAAGATGCATTTTTGGCTGAGTTCGACGTCCTATTTGCTTTAAGTCTTGCATTGATTACTCTAAGACACATTCTCAACTGAGTCTGACGTCTTTTGAGAGTGAACTTATATATTTGGGGGGGGGATCAATATTTTAGGGGGGATGTGATTATTTTTCACAACTTGCACATCTTTGCTTTCATTCTCCTTTCTGCATGATTTCACAACTTGCTATCAACACAACTTCACCTAAATTCAGCTAAAAATGGTTTTTTTTTCAACTTAAACCCCTAACACCCTTCAAATATCATGAATGGAAAGTTAAAATGTCAATCATTCTTAGAAGCAAAGGGTTGTATAGGATCACCATGGGTATTGAAGTAGAACCCAACACTTATACTAAAAAGGTCAAGTGGTACAACCATAGTGATGAAGCCTATGGATTACTGAGCTTGTCTATGTCTCTAGAACTTCTCTTCCATTTATAATCCTCTAAAACTCCCAATGACATATGGGACACCTTAGAAAACTTATTTGGGAAGCTTGATGAGATGAGAGGTCATGAGCTCGAAAACAAACTCATAAGTCTAAGTCCTAGCAACTTTGACACCCTATAGGACTTCTTCACTAAGTTAAAGGCCCTTAGATTGAAATTGAAAGAATGTGGGATAGAGAAAAAAGATGATCAACTCATACTTTCTATTCTCACAAAGTTAGGTCCAAGTTCTTTAGTCTTTGTCTCCACTTTCCATGCCACAAAAAGTGTCGTTGGCACTACATGGAAAATGCCTTCTTTGGATTCATTCATTGCTAACTTAACTAAGGAGCAAGATAAGCTAATTCAAATGGGCACAATTAAGCCTACTCAACCCCAAGCTTTGATATCTAGAAATGGTAAGGACAAGACTCCAACAAAGGAGAAGAAGAAAAAGAATAAGGACCAGGAGAAGAAGAAAGAAAACAACAATCCTGCCAAAAATAACACTCAGTCTTCATCCTCCAATGCTAAACCTAAGAAGGAGAAGGTTAAGTGTGCCTATTGTAAAAATATAGGGCATAATGAACACAAATTCATGAAGAAACAAAAAGATCATCTAACTCATCTTCTAGAAAAGAAAAACATAGGTGTTCATGAGTCCATCAAGCAGAAT
Organism: Torreya grandis; assembly: GCA_037957365.1. Lineage (NCBI taxonomy): Eukaryota > Viridiplantae > Streptophyta > Pinopsida > Cupressales > Taxaceae > Torreya > Torreya grandis. The sequence goes on from JARHVA010006416.1 coordinate 796,730, forward strand.
TCATCTACCCAAGATTCTACCAAGGCAAAAGGCAAAGGTAAGGAGAAAGAAAAGGGAAAGGACCTTATAGCTACAACAACTTCTACATCTTCATGGGGCATTGATTGGGTGCTTCTCACCACATGGGCTCTTCACTAGTTCAATTTTCATCTTTAGAGCCTTGTAGCATGACTTCAATTAGTTTGGGTGATGACACATCAGTTTTTGTTACAGGGAGAGGGTTAGTTAAAATGGAAGGAGGAACATTCAATAATGTTCTAAGTGTTCCTTCTCTTTCAACCAATCTCATATTAGTGTACCAAATCACTCATATTGGTTGGGGCATGAGAGTTGAGTTTTCACTAGATTCAGTGGCTATCAGGGAGTTGCATAGTGATACTACAGTGGTAGTGGGTAGGGCAGATCACCAAGCCAGGTTATACACCTTCTCACATTTTGCATCAAATTCTTCTCCAATAACATTGCTAACTCATTCAAATGGATTTAGAAAATTGTGGCATGAGTGGTTTGGCCACTTTAACTACCGCTACCTTGAATAACTTTGCAAAAATGACATGGTCATTGGCTTGCCTCGTGTCCAATTCTCAAAAGGACTTTGCGAGGGGTGCTCCCTTGGGAAGCATCCCAAAGCAAAATTTGACAAAGGCAAAGCTTGGAGGGCTTCAAAAACTTTGGAGTTAGTCCACAGTGATGTATTTGTACCCTTTCCCAAACCATCTTTCACAAGGGCCAAGTACATCCTCACTTTCATTGATGATTTCTCTAGGTACTTTGGATATATTTTCTCAAACAAAAGTCTGAAGTGTTTGAAAATTTTCTAGACTCTAAGGCTCTTATTTAGAAATAGAGTGAGAAATCCATCAAGGTTATGCAAATTGATAATGGATGGGAGTATGTCAGCATCAAGTTTAAGTAGTTTTGCACCATAGAGGGGATTGATTTGCAGCACACAATCACTTACAGTCCTTCATAGAATGGGGTTAAAGAATGAAAAAATAGGTTCTTGAAAGAGATGGGTAGCTATATGATTCAATCCAAATCCTTAGCACCATATTACTAGGCTGAAGCCATCAATTGTGCTTGCTACATTCAAAACAAGGTTCTTCACAAAGCTTTGAAAGGGATAACACCGTTTAAAGCTTGGCATAAAAGGACACCTGATGTTGAGCACCTTAGGGTTTTCAGATCCCCAGCCATGGTCTACATTTTGAAGAAGAAACGCAAAGCTATGGAATGTCAGTCTAAGCCTTGCATCTTTGTAGGATATTTGGATGGTATTAAGGGGTATCACCTTCTAGATCCAGTCACTCATGAGTTGTTCATCGAGAGAAGTGTCCATTTTTAGGAGAATCCTAAAGACTCAACACTTGACACTTCTTGTCCCTCATCAGATATACTTCTTCATGATGATTCCTCATTAGATTTAAATCAGCCATAGTAGGTTCTCAAACCAGAGACATCTTCTTCTTATTCAAGTTTAGACAGCAAGGATAGTGATGCAGAGTCATCCACCTCTAGTTAGTTAGAGGATGAGGAGTTAGCACCTAACTCGCCCACTTTTGGGCCACTTTGGACCAGACAGACACTTGAGAGTGCTGGCACTTAGGCAAGAGATTCCACAAATGACAGAAATACTAGGGGGATTTTTAGAGAGATCCACATGCCTTCTTTTCTTTAGTTTCAGATCCACAAACTTTTCAAGAGGCATCTAGGGTACCTAAGTGCGATAGTGCTATAGAGGAAGAATATTCTTCCTTAATCAAAAATCACACTTGGGACTTGACTTCACTTCATAAGGGAAGAAATATGGTTCGATGTAGGTGGATATATCGGACCAAGTTTGCAGCAAATGGGTCAGTTGATAAGTATAAGGTGTGATTGGTTGCCAAGGGTTTTTCATAGGTGTCAGGCATTGAATACTTAGAGACCTTTGCACCTATTGAAAATATGACTTCTATTTGACTCACTTTGGCTATTATTATATCACATGATTGGGAGGTGCATTAGATGGATGTGAAGAGTACCTTTCTTCACAGAGACCTAGAGGAGGAGATCTACATGGAGCAGCTGCTAGGATTTGTTCAAGATTCTTCCTTAGTATGTAGACTTAGGAAATATATCTATGGCCTCAAACAAGCCCCTTGGGCTTGGTATGCCAAGATGGATTCCTTCCTTCTCACAGCGGGTTTCACTAGGTGTCATTCTGATCCCAATGTCTACTTCTTGTGATAGGAAGATTCACTCTTGATTTTGGTTCTATATATTGATGACCTTTTGATCATTGGGAGTTATTCATCGCTTATTTTAGTGGTGAAGGCATCTCTCTAGGATAGATTTGACATGATAGACTTGGGTTTGTTGCACTACTTCCTTGGCATCAAGATCTCACAGTCAGATTTAGGGATTTCTCTTACACAGCCTAAGTATGCTCTTGACTTATTGGCTCAGTTTCACATGGCTGATTGCAAGCCATCTCTAACTCCCTTTCTATCAGGAGTCAAGCTTGAGGCTGATTGTTCTTCACAATTGGTTGATGCCACTTGATATTGATAACTTTTTGGTACTCTCATCTACTTGACTCACACTAGGCCTAACATATCATATACAGTGGGACTTATCTCTAGATTCATGCAAGAACCTCATGAGTTGCATTATAAAGTAGCTAAGAGGATCTTGCATTACATATAGGGTTCACATAGATATGGAATTCATTATAGATTTGGCATAGAAGTTGACTTGGTTAGATATACAGATTCAGACTAGGCTGGTGATTCACAGACTCATAATTCCACTTCTAGTTATAGTTTCTCTCTAGGTTTAGGTCCTATCATTTGGTCTAGCAAGAAATAGAATGCTATTGCTATATCATCCATAGAGGCAGAGTATAGGGGAGTTATTAATGCAACTACTGAGGTTATTTGGCTTTAGGGGATTCCTTTTGAGTTTGGCATTCCTATCAGGTAGCCCACCATCATTTATTGTGACAAATAGAATACTATTTAGATTTGCAAGAATCCAGTTCAACACCAGCAGACCAAGCACATAGAGATTCACATGCACTTCATTCAGGAGCTTATTCATAGACAAGTCATTGACTTGATATTTTGCCAGTCTTTGGACCAGGTTGTAGACATCTTCACCAAACCTTTCACTGAGAGAAAGTTCATTCATCTATGAGCTCTTCTTGGGGTGCGGTCCACATCTATAGTAGCATCATCTTCAAGAGGGGCCCACTAGCCTCTTCTTTCTTTTATGTCTCTCTTATGGGGGGGAGTATTTTCCTATGGGTTTTCTCCTTTTCTCTATGTTATGGGAGATTGCATTTGTACATGGGTACCTCATTAGGCCTAGTTGTTGAGACCCATTTTATATTTGGAGATTGCATTTGCGCTTATGGGGGTATTAGTGTAGGTTTCTATTTTTCCCTATTTTTTAATTAGGGAAATTGTATTTCTTGTGCATACATGGAGTTTTCATACATTTGTGGGATAGGCTAGCTTATGTGGAGTTATGTGTCATAGATGTGTCATAAGAATGTCATAAGTAACTCCCTTGATGGGAGTTACTTCTCTATTCTTATCACCTTGTCACCACCTTTCATGGAGGAGTTACAATCTATTCTTGGGGTGCATTGTCCACCTTTTGTGAAGGATTTTCTTACGTACTCTCCTATATGTATTCCTCACTTTGGCCATCTCATGTTAATTAGATTTTGGTTTTCTCCATTTTGTCTTGTGTAATTTATCTTCTTTTGTTATTTTCAAATTGCTTTAGCATCTATGTGGTGTGTAGTTGCTTCATCTCGTGTGATCACGTCTCCATTGCAATCGCATTATCCAAATTTTGGTGAGAAATATTGGTTGGTTGTCATTATTATCTTTGTTATGTTTCTATTTTATTTCATTTTTTTGAAATATAGTTGTAAAAAAGATTAACTTTGGGACTCTTGGATTGTGTCAATAAATGAACATTTATTGATTAGTAATCACTATTTGAAGGCATAACACTAAAATTTATTGTTCTGAGGATGAAATAAAAAGTTTACTTGAATTAGGATCAAGGGTGTTGTTTGTGTACATTATTTATAGATTTCATATATATATATACATATATATATATATATATATATATACATATATATATACATATATATATACATATATATATACATATATATATATATATATACATATATATATATATATATATATATAAAATTGAACACTTTAAATATGGCACAACATCTTTTAATTATTTATTGATCTAATTATAAGTGTAATAATATATTTCATATTTTTACATGAGATAATGAATATGTTCATAAGTAATGTTGATGAAGTTAAGGCCTTCTTGTGGTTCAAACACTATGATATTCCATATCTTTGGATGAATTTCCAAACTAGAAACATGGAGAGTGCATGAGAGAATTGGGAACCATTAATAAAGTATTTATTTACTTGTAAGTATTTATTGAAAAATAAATAACTATAAGATTTTTTATAATTATGAATTACATCTTTGTGGCATAATGATGTAATGTTACACATACGAGTAATCCTTTAGTCATAGGTTTAATAATAAATACTCTTTAATGGTTATAAAAAAAAGATACATTATTCTATGTTTTGAGTTTATCTTAGTTAAGATTTAAAATATAAATTTATTTTATACTCATGTTAAAGTTGTACTAATTCTAAGAAAAAGTTACTTACATTATCCTCATTGTTAATCCTTGTAATTGGATGGACCCAGACACATTTTTCTCTACCTCTCATATTTAGGATGGTGTCATTGTACAAGGTCACATATGGATTAAACACACCTTATGATAATTAGGTACTCTAAAAATAGTTTCATATCCTTAATTATTTTTATTTTTGAATTTTTTATTTTTTAGGTTGTGAAGTTACCATCCAATATATGTCAAATTTTAATTAGACTAGACCATAAGATATACTTTATTTATTTTTTATATTTTTTGTCATGGGTATTTTTTAACAACATTTAAATTAGACATATTAGGTTTTATATTACTCACTATCTTATGGATTTCATCCAATAAATCTTGCTCCAAGATTGAACTTATATAATTCTTCAATAAGATATGGAGTGAATGTACTTGACCACTCTTAGCATGTTCAATAAATTTCCATGATATATGTAAAATATAATTTTTATTTTTGTAAAAATGGTTATAATTTCCCAAAAATTCCATATATATCCTCATGGATGTGTCTCAATAGAATAAAGATTACATACATAATGTTGAAAACCATCCTTGTCAACATGGTTGTAAATACAAATAGGATACATTTTTTTCACTTAAAGCATTATCTAGTTGTGAATAGAGGACTTGTCACGTCTTTTTAATAATGTAATTTTAATATCAACAATAATTGATTGATAGTACATAATTTTTTCCTTATACCCCTTGTAACTTTATAATTCATTATGTAGTAGTGTGTCATGTAATGGATATTTTGATGATCTTATGTTATATAATAAATCACCATACACATCAATCAGGGATTCTTTAATCTTTCTAAGATAAACTTAATTATGTGAATGTAAAGTTTTATCTATGCCTAATAAAAGGTAAGCCGCACTATCCAAAACCTCTAATATTATGTTTATATATCAGTATACAAGTCAAAATAATTGAGAGGTTTATAACATTACTTGTTGGATTTTATTTTCTTCCCATCCTTGATATGGAATTTTTCATCTTATCCATTTTATCATGCAAAATGATTAATAATATTTCAGGGTGTTCTTTTGATTTCATTATATAGGAATAGTAAAGTGCATAACAAGTTTGAATGTATTCATTATATCATTTTTATGCTCATAAATTTTTGATAATTTTTATAGACATCTACTAGTTCTACATTTGTTTAATGTATTTACACTCATTACATTTGGAAAATAAATTACCTTTCAAAATAATAATACATGTAAAATTTATTTTCCATATTATTTTGAATTTATATTATGGTGTTGGAGACATAGTCAATAATTATTGAGGATTAAAAAATGGGTATAGATTTCAATAGGATTATAATATGAATTTGGTTCCATATTGTCATACACAATGAGTTAGATTTAGAACTATATCCAAATTTTTATTTTAAAATTATTGATATGCTATAAATTTTGAAATGTTGTTTGAAATTGTGTCTATAATCCAATGTTACCACTTACTACATGAATCTCATTATTTATTCAATGACTTGTTTTATCATAATATTTAATTCATATGATGTCATAAAATATGTTCCAAGTATGTTCTTAGATATCCACTAGATCAAATTTTATTCTATCTATAGTTTATTTATTGATTGGTCACATAAATTAATGATGACATTTTTACATGAATTAATTAATTAAAAATATATATGTTAGCATTTCAATTCATAAATTTGGTTTTTTGACACCCATTAACAATTGAAACAAAGGTAAATTTAAGAATAAATTATGTTTGTATCAATATTTTTTACTTGTACATTTTCTTTTCCTAATCAAATCTTTGATCTAAAAAACTAGATGGAGTTCACTTAAACTTCTACAATTGGGACAAATGTAAATATTATTATCATATTTTGAGTATGATTTAAATAAAAATAAATTAGATATACCAATTTGGTTTATTATTCTTATAATGAATTAGTATAATCGACTAGGAAAAAAACCATTGTGTTTACTTCATTCTTTTTATTTTTTCATTTTTTGAGATATTCCCTTGTTGACTTTATTGGGTCTTCTGTATCATTCCCCCCCCCCCCCCCCACACTCAAATTTATTGAAATGAGATCTTTTAATTTGATTTTTGGCTGAAGTTTCCTCTTCTTTATTTTTGGCATGGGTAATTGGATCTTCTAAAAACTTTCCCCACTCCTTCTTGATAGGAGTTACACATTGACCTCCACCTATTTTTTCACTATTTTTTAATTAGAAATCTATTGGATGATTGATAAAGTAGGTCAATCGGCTAGTAGGCCATTGTATGAGAGAATATTCCAATAGATAATAAGCTTTAAAATGAGAGTTTAATATTTTATTGATATGAAGACCCAAATAATTTCCATCTAATCCTTTAAATCACCATGTCTCCTTCAATCACATTTGTAATTTTTACCTTTGCAAGAAACATTCTCTTAGATGAACATAAGAGGATTAACTTCGATACAACTCCTATGAACTTTAAATTTTATTCACCACCACATAATGAGGGTAAAACTTATAATTTATAAATCCCTCTAACTTTTAATGCACATATTATTTTGAGCACTACCAAATTTTTAATTAATGAATCTATTTTCATGTTGGGTTCTATCAAAGTTAAGAAATCAATGAAAAAATATATTACCTTTTTGTAATTACACCAAAATTAATGGGTGCCAAATTATTTTCACAAATTTCATGATCTTATAGTATAAGAGTTATAAATCCTTTGACTATGTCACTAAAATTAGAATAAAATGTGTTTTTAAGAACCACATACTTTGTAATAAATCCAAATCTCTCATTAGGACCAATATTTCCTAGTGATTTCATTGTCATCATTATATCCATCTTCCATAAATTGTCATATTTTGAGTCACTACCTAAAGAGGACTATATAGATCAGCACCAACATTTTTTGTGTAGTAACCTTCATAATTGAACATTGCATTCTCTTCTTAAGGAATATATTATCCCTTATTATTGATATCTATCAAGGTTTATTCATCACAAAATAAATATACAAATATCCTTACCACCTAAAACTATGCTAACATTGAAAAAAAGCATGCACATTCCACTTTATTTACAATATAATTTAATCCTAATTTGATACACTATACCCTTTAGAAAAATTCATTCCTTTTGAGAACAAGTTGACATGTTCATCTATTAATGCACAAAATTAACTATGAGATAGAGTAAATTTTAAATCGTTAATAAAAATTTATGTATATAAAAATATGTTTGAGTGTAACAAAAACTATCTTAAGGTTATAAAAATAATTTGGGGTCAAAAGGGATTTATTTAAAATCATTTTACATACTTTTTATCCCTCACTTGATAATGAATGTTTCAAAATTTTAATCAAAATGTGTTGTTAGTAAGACGTGCTAAGTATTTGAGTATAAGAATTAGTACATCAATGAAAAAAAAGTGAAGAAATTATTGTGTATAATGGATAAAGTAGAGGAGTGAATACATTATAATGGGTTGTTTAAAATAAGATACCTCAATAAAATTTTCATGTTTTAAAAGGGTGACATGACAATGGAATTGAAATTTAGGTCAATAATGATAACTATAAGTACCATAAGAAGATAAAATATATTCACTTGTGACTTGGATATCAATATTTTATAATCACAAAAATCAACATCTCATTTTTACCAAAGAAATAATAATGAAGGTTCTTTAACATCTAAATTAGTATTCAGTGAGAAAAAATATAATGGGTCTTATTATTATTAAGAGTTAAGTAATTTTAAAATATTCCATTAGAGAAAAAACATGATTCTTATAATTTATAATTTATGTTATTAATGTTATTATCTTAAAGTATGTAATTAAGTTAAAAGGTTTCAATTGATGTCATTTTATTAAACAAGAATAAAGGCTTATCTTAAATTATATTATATTGGTGTTATTTTTAGGTAAATACACCCCATTTTTAGTATCTCTACACCTATTTTTTTCTAGTTACTACTCCTCACCACACATATTGATTATACTTATTGAATATTATACACTAAAATTATGATTATTAAACTATTATAAAATTTTATACCTTATTATGCATATTATTTGTTAAAATGTTATTACATGAAATTAAAATGAAATAAGGGATTGCACTAAGATTTATTATTATTTCTTAATAGATGGTTTTTTAAAGGGACCAAACCCTTTTATAATAGATATCTACAGATAGAATAATAAAAACCAAAGAAAATTTGTATTAATAAAAGTAGGTGTAAAAAAAAACACGAATAGAGAGAATGTTGTAACAAGATAGTAAAAAAAAATAACTAAAAAGTATCCAACTAACAACAAATAGATAGTGAATAGGAATCAATAAAAAGTTTGATATGAGAAGAGAGATTTTAAGGATCTAGAAACCTCCCAATATTCCTTTAAAAAAATTGTATGATCCTTAAAAACTTCCAAATGAATAGCATTGGATTCAACTCTTTTATCTTTCCTGAAAATTATTTTTCTTTTATTGGGACCTCATATTTTAATTCCTTTTATATTTTTAATAACTTCCTAGAAAATGAAAATATTGTCTACATAAGTTTTCATCATCACCCTACTCATTTAAAACACTATTTTTAAAGTTTATTTGAGAGAATTTTAAATTCCCTCTATATTTGACATATTCTCTTTTAGAATTTTCACCTCTTATTTGATTTCATATAGACAACTAGTTGTGGACCAAATCTCTTTATTAAAAGGAAACCTAACTTGAGGTTATTTTTGGTATCCATTTAGTTATGGTGTAAAAAATATATCCTCAATATTAGTCTCCCATTTTTAAATCATGAACCACTTGAGAATTTACTATTTAAGTAATAATTCCTTCTCTAGTAGATCAATCTTAGACAATAATGTTTCCAAAGAATCTTATTTCTCCTTATTCCTAGTCAAATCTTATTTATTTTTTGAGATGGGAAGATGGCTGATTTTAGAATGACCATTTTTATCCTTGTCATCAATGCATCTATCAAATAATTACCATGATATATCTATTAATCACAACCTATGGCACCTTATCAAAATACTTCTTGTTTACTACAAGAACCATGATGTCAAAAAACAATAGGGTATGAGTATCCTTATTTGAATCTAAATTAAATTAACTAGAGGGAAGAGAATTTGAAAAAATTGAATCCATAAGAATGAATTTTATAACATGAATTCACATGGAATATTGGGACCTAGATTATTCAAAAATGAGGATAAGGCCTTGATGTAGGAAAATCTCATTTTTACCAATTTCAGAATTTTCAAGGATCATAAGAAAAAATAAAGGGATACTTAAGTTAATATTGTCTCTAAAATGGCTGAGATGTGTGAATTGGTAAGATAAGAAACATTCTAACCTCCTCTCAAGCATAATTTAATTCACAATCTAGAGCACCACATTATCTCAAGGATTTGGAAGAAAATACATGTAGTATCCTACCTAGAACATGCTTAATTTTTTGTTACCCATAAGAAAGGATTTGATAGGTTCATATTTAGTCCCCTTAGCCTTTTATAATTTTTAATTTTCAATACAAATACCCATAGTGTTATTAATTTTATATTTAGACACACTAAAGTTGAGACCTTTAACAATAACTTACCTAACATTCTATGGCTTTAAAATTTTTGTGGAGAACATATTGTCAAACCCTTTAATTTTTTCCATTAAATATATAAGGAATCATTTAAGAAAGATGTATCTCATATATTTTTATTGTTGTATACCTTCAAAACTAACAGGTTTAGCTCTAACATTTTAACCTTTCATCTAGTCTATATAAAAATTACTCCTACAAGGATTACCTTTCTAATCAAGGATTAGTTCAATCCATCCTTAGTGTAGAGCTTTTTAGATTTTAATTTTTTCTCCAAAATCCATGTCTTCTTAATAAAACATAAGAGATAAAAGTAATGTAAGATCATTAAAATATGTGGAATAAAAAATATGCTTAGTTTGGAAATGACTAATCACAAGTGTACGATGTGTTTCATTAAGGAATATATAAATGATTAATAAAATTTATAGAGAGGGGGATTAAGGTTTGCCTAAGGTGGTAAATAATATACTAAGGATGAGACAAATTTTTATCTTTATCATTGATAATGTGGACAATAGGGGCAGGGAAAATAAGCATGTCAAACCATATTTCAATTTTCAAACTCGATACCCCTTTGTTATCAAAAAAATTGGACACTTAATTTCCTTAGTTATAAATGTTGCCAATATAAACTTCATTGAAGTCTTGAATAATATTTAGTTCATATTTAATGGTCTAGTATGGGCTCTTTTCCTTTGTGAATCACTTAGTTATGTTAAGGGAGCCCCCCTCGATGTAGAGGTAGGAAATACTCAACTCTTTATCAAACTAAAGGCCCCATAAATTACTTAAAGGTTATAAATAATGATTACATTGAACACCTAAACTTCCTACATACCTTGTAACTAATTTACCTCTTTGATATCTTATTATCCATTCTCTTCCTACCTAACCATATTTTCCTCCAAGGGCACTGTCAATGTTTAGTTTAAACCACTTAGGGGGATGAAAATTCCTAGTAGATATTTGTTATATTTTATTTCTTTGGTTAAAAGTTCATCAAATACTATAAATTTTCCAATTCACAAATATCCTATTTTCATTTTATATTATATTTTAAACTTTCTTATTATTTTTTAGAGTTAAAAAATTTCCAAAAATGTTTGAACAATATTGTAATCCACACTTATGGAATTAATTTTTTGTCTTGGAATATTATAAATTTTCTCTCCTTTTGAATTACCTAGAAAATTTGAGGGAGAGTTAGCTTCAAATGGGTCTATATTTTATTACTAAATAGGGGAGGAGTCCATTGATACATGAAATATAGGATTGAAGTATGTTGAACCCAATAAACCTTGAACTTAGAAAGAAAAAAAATGAAAACATTCCAAACAAAATGGTAATCAATAAGAAATGGTAAACATATTAAATTTCATGCTCTTTCCCAAGAAACCAATGCCATTTTTTTCAATACCTGACCATAGAAATATTTTTTGGATATACTCAATCTTTTTAGTGATTTAATTTATAATTTTGAATGTGTACATTAAGTAAATTTGGATAATTTAGATGGTAATTTTAATAAACTAAAATTTACCTACTCGATTAAGAAAAAAATCCTTCAAACTTACTAATGTCCTTTGAAATCTATCAAGGAGTGGATTCCAAAGACCTTGAGCCATTCTACCTTTGAACATTGGCATGGTAAGGTAGGAGGAAGGAAGATCCTTGGATAGACATCCTAAAATTCTTGTGATTCTTATTTAGTTATCAAGAGGAGTTTTGAAGAAAAAGATAACATGATTTCACTAATATATTATTCGTATTATGTCTTTTGGGATATATTAGCTAGTTTACAATGTATATTTTCTGTGAAGGAAAAATTTTGGCTAAGTTTCAAAGGTGAACTTGTGGTTTATTGTGAATATTGTTTGAAAATACAAAATTATGGTTTATTATGATTATTATTTATGAAATATCCCACCAACCTCTTATTTTCAAAATGAATTTACATTATGCTAGTTACAAATAAATATTTTTGATAAAAATAGGGCATAACCTCTTACCAAAAATTAGGACTTTATGTTGGGAAACATAGGGCTTTCTTGTAAATTATTATTTTTAAGAAATGAAACATAATATAGTTATTAAAAATGAATTTTATAGAGAATAATATCATGGATTATTTAGGGGTTCTAAAATTTTATATACCCTAATTTGATACTATGGTTTTTATATTCTAATATTAATTTTGTGGGATTTTTACTTGTGTGTATTTTAGTCATTATCTAAATGACCTTTATGAGTAGTCATTATCCAGATGAAAATTTTTCTTAATATATTTTTGGTAATAATCTAAGGGTAATGGGACCCACTTTAGTACAAAATCACTATAAGCATTTGTTAGTGAGGGATAAGGTAAGGTGGAGGTAGGGGGAAATGGTGAATGCAATTAACCACTTTAGGCTTCTCACCCTATAACCTCTTTCACCATTACATGAAGATATATGTTATTTGGATAATGACTACTCATGAAGGTCATCTGGGTATCGAATAAAATATACATGAGTAAACATTCCAAAAAACATAGTATATGATTAAAAATTACTCATGGAAGACTTAAACTTAAAATTAAAATAAATGATTGGGTTGTAATCAGGTTGATCCCACATTAGTAATAATTTTTAGACAAAAGTTATTTATTACGCACTACACTCACAAAAATATTTACCAATGGGAAAGAATATATAGGGTGACAAACCAAAAGTGTTGAGTTAAATTCACCATTATTCCCTTGATAAAAAATTCTTATATTGGTTATGTGTTAATGTGGCTTCCCTTTCATTTTGATTATTACCAAAAATACACCAGGAAATATTTCATTTGGATAATTAATACTCATGGAAGTCATTTGGGTAATGATTGAAAAATACATGAGTAAAAATCTAATGCAAATTGAAATATATTGTCAAAGACTTCAATAAAGTGAATAAGGAAGTTATGGACATGAAATAATATGTCAAAAAATAGAGTAATAATAAAGAGGAGAATCAATTTCAAAAGGAACTAGTGGTGATCACACATTAGCTAAATGTGTAGATGGATAAAATCAAAATTAAATTGAATAATATGGAGAAGAAAATATAATTATTGAAGGTAAATTAACAAGCTATAAATTTCATGAATAAGGATAATATGACCAACAACATTGAACCACAATAGGAATCCATAAGAATAAATTAAAGGAAACTATATATGGTCCTACTAGGAGGACTAGGGGAAAAGGAAAAAGAAAGAGGTCAGTAAAGTGGAAACTACTAAAGAATTTTTGTCCAACAAAATCTAAGCCCTACAAGAATAAATGGAAGTTTACAAGAGTATGGAAAATATAGATTACTATTAAATTACTCTCTTATTTAGTATATTTTTATTCATTTATTGATCATATGTTGATATTTTTGTGATAATTTTTCTATTGTCTCATGACCTATGCTGTGTGTTGGTTAATTTTATTTCCTTGCTTCTTATTGAGATTCAATAATTTATCTATGGTGAGTTTGTAAAAGGATTTGGGATCCTCTCAAAATTCTAATTTTTAAATTTATTTAAAATTCCATGAAATTTAATATTTAATTTAAAACATTTCATGGAAGCCTTCAACTTAACACAAATGTACATGATTAGGTTGAAATTGGGTTAATCCCACATTGGTAATAATTTTGAGGCAAAGGTGAATTATTAGGAACTACACTCACCAAAATCATTTTATATGGGAAGATGCTAGAGGGTGAGAATCCTAAATTGGTAAATTGCATTCGCCATTTCTCCCCCTACTAAAAAATTATTATGGTGTTTGTGTGCTAAAATGTGCCCCTTTCCTTGTGATTATTATCAAAACTATATGAGGAAAAATGTCATTTGGATAATGACAACTCATGGATTTAATTTTTATAATGAATTAAATATAAATTAGTAAAAATACCATAAAATTAATATCTAATTAAAAATTTCTCATTGAATTATTCAACTCAACATTAAAAGGGGTGATTTGGTTGTAATTGGGTTAATCCTATGTTGGTAATAATTGTGAGATAAAGGTTATTTATTAGGAACTAAAATATATAAAATATTTTCCAATGGGAAAGAAGATAAAGAGTGATAATCACTATATTGTCAATTATATTCACCACTCATCCCCATAATATTAAATGCTTATGGTGGCTATGTACTAATATGTGTCCCCTTGACTATGATTATTAAAAAACATACCTGAGGAAAATGTCATTTGGATAATAAATAGTCATGGAGATAATTTGGGTAAGGACTATAATATACACAAGTAAAAAAAATTAAAACTACAATAATAATTAAAAATTTCTCATGAAATCCTTGAACTTATCATTTAAATAAATTATTGGGATGTAATTAGGTTAATAACACATTGATAGTAATTATGAGACAAAGGGGATATTAGGCATTGCACTCATAAAAAAGAATATAATGAAGAAATAAGATAGAGGGTTAGAATCCAAAAGTGGTGAATTGCATTCACCATTTCCCCTACTAAAATATGCTTATGGTAGTTGTGTGCTAATTTGGGTCTCCTTCTCTTATGATTATTACAAAAAATACATGAGTAAAAATGTCATTTGGATAATGAATACCTATGGAGATCATTTTGGTAATGATTAAAATATACATGAGTAAAAACATCATAAAAATATTATTTAATTATGTATATTTTATTGAAATAAATAATGTATATTATTTTCAAGAAACACTATGCTATATTATATTATGCATATTCTTTGAAATAAACACTAAGAATGCTTTGTCCCTATAAAAAATATCTACTAGGTTAGACTATATTATATAATTAATTGTTTAACCTAGATCTATTGAATTTATATTATCTTATAATTGTTTTTAATTAAAAATTATTGTGTTTAGGGTTGACATATAACTAGAATAGGGATGTGGAATCATGAGGAAGGGTAAATGATTAATTTTTACAATAAATGATTGTCTAAGAATAGTGATTAGGTGCATGTTTTATTTATTAATATTTTCATTGAAGCATGTTTATATAAAAATTTATAGACTATTTAGTCTTAGAATATAAATGATTGGCTGATTATTGAGTATTTAGATTTACATTGTTATGTTTAGATTATGGCTAGGCATGGGTGTGTATAGATAGTTTGGTTGTTTTGAATCATCTTAAATTTTTATAAATGTGAAAATATATAAATTTGTCTAAATATTTATATTGTTATTATTTACTTAACCATGTTTAATCTACACATGTTTTTCTTTACATGGAGTAAGGAAATCATTACTTATTTCATGGTCAATTTGATTATCATTTTGATATGCTCCACTATCTTGGTAATTTTTTATATGCTATGATATTTTGTATTTGCATGGAAGTTAAGATAGGGTTTATGTTATTTCCATTTTTATGATATATGGAATATTGGCTCTTTATCACTCTTCAAAGTGAAATGGATAGGATGAGGATGGGTATTGACGAAGTTTAAAGGGTGTTGTAGCTATTTTAAAATCTTTCCTTCCATCTATAATTCTATGAAGTTATTTATATATATAGTGTTGATAATTTCATGTCTAACATTATGGCATTGGTTTTGTCTTATCATTATTCTATATCATTTCAAGAATGATTATATAAAGGTCTATAATTGTCATTTATTAGTAGAAAAATCTGGTTTTTTCATTTGAATCTATATAAAATTGGGAATTAGTTTGGAATATTATTGATAGTTGAGGCTTAATTGGACCATTTTCTATTAATATTTATTTCACATGCTTGAAAACCATATAATTTAAATTATATATATGTGTGTGTGTGTGTGTGTGTGTGTGTGTGTGTGTGTGTGTGTGTGTGTGTGTGTGTGTGTGTGGTATTATTTTATCACAAACTCATTTAAATAATAGTAAATATGATTTATAATGTCTTTAGCTTATATATACTCATGCATACATTAACACTGGTTTTTAATTTTTTAGTTTTTAATATAATCTTCATGACTTTTTTGTGGCTTGTTTTAGATTAAGGTAAAAATAGGTTTTGAAGGGACCCCAAAACCCTGATACAAAGATAGAAAGATGGAGCATTTACGACCACAGGCAAAACCTAAAATATACTATAGAGAAGTAGAAAAAATAGGTTTTATATGGACCTGAAACCACCTGAAAGACCACAAGTCAAAACCCAGGTTTTACATAGACCTAGCTACACCATAGTCAAAAGATAACAAAAAACCAGGAAACAGGACCAGATAACACAACCAACTAGAAGAACCAGACTATTCTTCCAATTCCAAAATCATTTTCACTACTTCCTTACCTTTCACAGTAGTATCCTGAATGGCAGTAGCCATTAACATGGCTCCCTCTTGCATAGCTTTCTTTCTTGAGCTCTGTCTCATCCTTTTGCTAGGCCCCTCCAAGGATTTGATCTCCTCATTAGCTCTTTTTCCAATATTAACGGTTGCAACACATATGTTAGATGTAACTTCCTCCATTTTCATTCTGCTCTCCTTGATGAGTTCCCTTAGGTTGTTCTCATAGTCTTTGAGCTTGATGGGGATGTCTCTCATCTGTTTTTCCATGTTATTGATTTTGTTCCAAACTGCCTTCTGGTTGTCTTCCATAATTTCCATTTTCCTTTTGAGATCCATTATCTCCTTAAACATCCATGAATCGAGTTGGAGGATAGCCTCTACTTTGCAATTAACCCATCTCGTAGGTGTGTGCCTTCCATCGTTCTACCTTTTATCACTCCACTCTTCTATGTTCTTATTAGGACTGTTCCCACCTTCTTCAATGTGATCCTCTCTTCCCCTTTGATTCTGTTCCTTTGTTTTAGCTTGAACTTCCAGGTCCATTTCTTGGATGTCAGCCTAAACTATGTTTTCCCTCACATTTATCAAAACAGGGTCCTCAACAGGGTCATCCAGGACTTTATCATCCTCAAACACTTGTTGGTTTTCCTCAGAGTCATCTTCACTATTTTCAGACTCCTCTATGTTGACTCCTTCTTTCTCATTCTTCTCTTGAACTTCTTCTTCCTCATTGGAATTTGTATTCCTACTTTTTGTTCCTCCCTCTTCCTCCAAGCTTTCCTCCCTAGACTTATCAGTTCTCTCCCACTCTGTGTCCTCATCAACATTTTGATTCTTGACACTAGGGGGCTTGATTTTGATTTTATCTTTCCCTTTAACAATTTCACTCTTGTTACTCTATGAATCCTTGTTTTTCCCCAGATAAGGGTTCTTAACCATGGCCTTATTCTTGTAATAGCCTTTGATTATCAGAATTAATCCTTCATGCAGAATATGATGCATTTCCTTCTTCCTGTGAGTGAATAAACTTTTTTGTGGCTTGTTATTTTATAACATAGAATTTTAAATTATATCGGTTGCTTTAGGATTATATATTATGTATTTAAATTAAATGATTTATGAATATAATATATCATGATATACAAATACCAATTTGAATATTGGGTATTTATATGTGCATTATCATTTTTATGCTATGTTTTCTCTCATCTTGCATTCTGACATTTCTCAACTAAACTTCATAATATAAATAAAGCAACTTGTATGCTTGTTTCTCTCTCTTTATAATATATTAACTAGTGTTTTTAAGTAAAATTTGAAGGTGTGTAAAATTTTGGGGCTATGGAAAATTAGTCAATAAGAAAATTACTCTACACTAAATTCTTTCCTATGACCTTAAATGCCTATTGGTTATGATATTTGAATCAATGCAAATGTAGTTTTACATCAATGATATAAATAGATCCATACATTAAAATTTTAATTTTTGCTTGATTAGAGTTAACATATTTATTGATTCTTATTATATGAATGAGTATGATTGAAGGGGGTAAATACTATGTTAATTATATTAATTATTATATTAAGTACTAAAGTTAGTATTGTTAAAAATATTTTTTAATTATTAAGATGGAACTATGTAAGTTAGGATAATGAGAGATGTTCTCTCATGGCTCCACCTCGCACATGATCATATGATCTATGATAAAGAAATAATATTGTTTTTTTTAAACATAGTTAATTATAATGTGTCATAACCTTAAAATTTAAACTATATTCCACTTTGATTTTTTTGATGCTCTCTATAAATAATTTATTTACATTAGAAGGTGAAATATCAAGTTTTTCACTTTGAGTATTTCCACACTTAGCCCTAAAAATAATTTTCAAACATTAGTGGTTAAAATATTAAGTATATTTTAATGTATTTTAAGCTTGAAAGATTGAGACTTTTAATATTTTAACAACAAAAAACCTATGTAATCAGTGAACTATGTCAAGAGAAAGAATTTTTTATCAGTTAATTTATGTTATTAATTATGTTTAATATTGTCTCAACACAACTGATCTTCAATAGTTGGGATGTGGTTGAGATAATAAGATAGAAAAATTTTATCAGCTAATTTATGTTATTAAATAATGTTGAACGTTATCTCAACACAACTGATCTTCAGCAATTGGGATGTGGTTTAGATAATAAGATCCCCATCTAAAGATCTAAATCATAAACATAAGAGATGGAATACCCCACCTAAAATTTGGGTTAAATTAAAATTTTATGGAGACTCAAAAAGAAACCTGAGACCTTTAGGTGGGATGGGAAAGGATCCATAAGGGATTCAAATGGGATGTTGATTGTTGCCTATGCGTGCCCCTTGGGAACTTAGATGAATCATGTAGCTAAAGCTAAGGTGACATTATGAAACATATAGGTTGCCTCAATCCTTAAGATGGACATAATTATTATGGAGGGGGACTCCCTCAATATCCTAAATTCCCTTGAAGCCAAAATAATTGCCTCCCATATAATAAAAACTATAATTGTTGAAACTTATTAGAATTGGAGAGGGATGACACAACTCCACATTTACCACACTTACCATGAAAATAAAAGGTGGTGGATATACTTGATAATATAGGAGTAGGCCACCCTCTTTTACCTGATTATCACATAGGATTCCACATCCCCAAACGCATATCATCAGTTATTCATAATGAAAGTACATTGGGATATGATTATTGGGTAGCCACATACATGAACATTTCTCATTAAGAGAGGGATTTCAAATTTCATAATTAGTCATTATGAAAATATGACATGAATTTATTTTACAAGGTGGGAGGAATCATTCCTCTCAAGAATTTTTCAAACCATTAAAACAAAACATTTCTAGAACCTGACAAACTACATACTCAATTTGATAGGTACTATGGTAATGGGAGGTGATAGGGATCATTTAGAAACAAACTCCTATTTTGAAGTCTAAGGCATAAATAAATTATGTAAAAAGATCTATTGGAGTGGGTTTATTAAATTTATGTTGAGTATAACTAAGCATGATGTAGGCATAGCAAGGGATTTTATCACTATCTAGAATAATACAGTGGTGGAGATGAGAGGAGTCAAAATCTCAATCACATATGATTTTATCAGAGAAACTATAGCTATGATAAGTGATGGACCCAAGGCATATAAGGACCATTTAAAAAAACATGAGCTTATTCAGAGGTTTTTATGCACTAATGTGTTTGTCAAAATAGATAAGAAGGTATTTCCCTACACTGACATACCCCATCAATGGCCTAAGGTGTGCCTTCAAGTTATGAAATACTTGACACTTGAAGGTAAGCAAACATTAATTTTCTCTCATCACTTTTTACTATTAAACCATTTTTAAGGGTATAAAATTAGTCTCCCCTTTTTTCTTCTCAAGCCTCTAGAGAGCGCTACTCTCACCCATGAGGTTAATGATGCCAACCTTATGCTACACCAAGGTCTCATTTTTCTTCTAGTGAATCATTACCAAAACTTGTAAGGTAGGGAGGTTCCTATGGTGGGGTCCTCCTCTAAGGAAGACTCCCCTAAGGAAGACCCTACCCAATGATCCTACCATCCATCAGCCAGTACCCCCAAGCTTTCCATTTATCCAAAATCTCTACTAAAAACCCCCCTCTAAAACTAATTATCCCCAAATTCAAACCAAAACTTATGGATGAGGGTACATCTAGGGAGGTGGATAAGAAAGGTAAATTTACCATGATAGAGGACATCAAACACATTAAAGACAAGTTTGAAATTTTCAATAGTAAGTTGCATGAGGATGAGATAAATCTAGTGGGACTCATACAATAATGGAACACCTTGAATAGACAAGTCAATAAAGTAGTCCAATCATTCACCCATTCCTACTAATGTGGATAGGAATCCCATGAAGGAACACATGATGGTGGTGGAAACCCCTCCTCCTAATATCCCGATCACTACTCACATAAAGAGGGCTTTGGTATATTAATAGGTGTTGAAAAGACCATAGGTGATCTTACCCAGAGGTGACACTAAAGGTCCTAGTAAAATAAAAAGGGCAAAAGTTTCAAAGAAAAAGTAGGGTGAACAAACGAAGAAGACCAATGAAGAGAAGGATCCATTAGACGGCCCCTCCTCTTGATCTAATTTTATTTTTGTCTATTATTTTGCCTCCTATGGGGATAATTAGCTAGTAGTTACTTATTTTTGTTATTATAGCCCTTGGGGATTGCTAATTTATTTTAAAAGTTTTTAACTATGGTTCATGGTCCCTAAAAACTAGGTTTTTTACCAAATCAAATAAAAAAAATATGTTAAATGTTGTTTTTAATTTTTAAGGAGAATATTTAGGGGTTATAGAGAATATTTTATATGGGAATAAAGGAATCCTATACAATAAGGGGATGTGATTAAATATTATAATTAGTTTCTATGAATCCCATGTTGTAGAGGGAATCTTATAACCCTTTTTAAATTGAGAAGAATTGAATAAACATTACATTAAATTGTAAATATTTTGGGATAAAACTATTATATTTTTTTAAATGAACATTTTAAATTATAATCCATGAACCATCATGAGGATGAGAGAATAAAATGATTAATTTCTAGACTTAGGTATTTTATTTAAAGCTATGACAATGAAGTCAAGTAATGTCAAGTTGTTTGGAGGATTAGGTCAAAGGAGGGTGCCACAAAGGAAAATAAATTATAAAAACTAAAAATAGAAATAAATATTAATAATTATACTTCAAATTAAAAATTAATAAAAAATACAAATAAAATTTGACTTGAAAATTAAAAAGAGGAATACACTTTTAATAGGTAAAATCCATTTAAATCTAGTTAACTATTGAGATATGGGTAAAATATAAGTATAAATTTAGTTAAAGAAATAAAATAAAAGTTTTTCAGATGAGGGAGTAAATTAAAATAAAATTAAGATAAAAATACTAATTTTAGAGGGATGGGAGTGATGTAAAATGATAACTAACATAAGAATAAAAAAGACAAAAGTCCATGAAGAAATGAAATAAGAAAGGGGTTAAGGTGAATAAGGCATCCAAGGTGAAACTAAGGTTATACTAAGGAAAAGAAATTGAAATGAATAAAATTATAGGAGAGAAATGTTGAACCAAAGAAAAAATAGAAAACCACCTAGATCTTTATTTGTATGCATCAAGGAACCTAAAAGAGGGAGGGGAAGAGGGGAACTAGTCAAAGAACAAAGACCACTCTATGTTAGAGACAACCAAATAATAACTATGATTGAAATAATGTCATAAGTTAATGACAAGTCTCAAATAATGGTTTAATCTAATACTATAGTCTCTATTAAGGTTACTATCATACTTACAAATTTATATGGCTTCCCTCAAATGATGTTTAAATTAGTGGTTATATATGGCTAGAACATTTGTATCTTCTATGCAAATATGATGTCACACTTTGAATGAATGTTATACCAAGGTCAACTTGATCAACCATTTTTTATTAATATCTTCAAATTTTTCATTGACCCTTGTATTTATGGAATGACATGTCTCACTAATATGTGGCACCCCACAAGAGAAATCAATTTTATAAACTCAAATTATAAGAGTTGGTTTTAATTTATCTTTGGATGACTTGACCAAACTTATAGGTTTTTTGTGTAGAATAAAAGAGGTTTGTATGTTGTTTCTCTTTAAAAAAAATGCAATTTTACTATAAATTTCTTCCAAATATGGGAGGAAATTTTTACGTTTATTCAAATTATCATTCAAAATCCTCAGTCTAACAAGAGTATACTTAGCTGATTTGAAGCATTTAACATTTTTTTCAATTTCTAACCATTCAACTTAAAAAATCCAATTAAGTGTTTGATCTCTTCCTCTAAGTGATCATCACCACAAATTATAAACACTCTTGAGGCTAGGGTTTTAAGGACACCTATTTTTTGAGAATGATGGTGATGGGAGTTTTGATGTAGGTAAAGATCTAAGTGTTTTTTAAAATTTTTTCCTTGGTTCAACATTTTTATCTCTCATTTTTTTCATCTCAATTTTTCTTCCTTATTCCAACTTTAGCATCACCTTGGTTCATTTATTGATTCACCTTACCACTATTCTTGTTTCATTTCTTCGTAAACTTTTTAATTTCTTCTTATTATATAAATTACCCTATTACTTCACTCCCATCCTTCTAAAATTAGCATTACTATTTTTATTTTCTTTTATTGTAATCCCCCCTAAAACCTTTTATTTTATTTTTTTAACTATATTTATACTTATATTTTTACCCCTCTCTTAATATTTAATTAGATTAAAATAAATTTTACATATTAAAACACTATTCATATTTTTAATTTTCAAGTCAAATTTAATTCAGAACTTTTATTAAGTTTTATTTTCATTTTTAATTATTAATATTTATTTCTATTTTTAATTTTATTAATTTATTTTCCTTTTTTTCATCCTCCTAACCACTTAACATTTTGGGCTTTAATGCCATTTATTTAAATGGAATACCAAAGTTTGAAAAATAATCATGTTATTCTCTCATCCTATGATAGTTCATAAAGTGTTAGACAAAACATTGATTTAGAAAATATAGCATGATCTTATCCCAAAATATTTACAATTTAATTAATGTATTGTGTAAATATTATATAAAAACCTTGTATTTTTAAAGGATTGATAATTTACTTTTATTTGGATCATTTTTTTTAAATGCTTCATTATTTTCCATATTTATGTAAATAAGAACTTTTGGTTTGTGCTTCTATTAAGGATTTTATGTGTTAGTTGAGTAGGAAGAATTACATTCTTATTGATATTTATATTTAATTTTTAAATACATACATGATCTCTTTGTATCATAAGATAAATTATAAATTGTAGAGTGAACATGAAAATGAATATTATATCAATTCATATCATAGTTTGATTTATATCTTCTATGTGTTCTTCATAATTATCCAATGAAAATACACCATTACTATGCCTAAATGGTTGTTAATTATAGCTATGTGACACTCTTTATATATTTATGATATATATACATACATGTGTGTGTTTAATTTTTCCTTCTTATGCTATGGACTATACTAGAATTTAGAGGGCAATGTTAAATAAATATTGACCATAAAATTTATTCTACATAATATATTTTTATGTAAAGCATGTATATAAATTTAGATACAAAATGAGGATAAACATATGTATATTTAGTTTCTTGTATAGTACAAGGTGTAGAGTAATCATTTTATTTCATAATAAAATATGTGAAACATGATATGAATTTGAAAATAAATGTGAATATGATATGTGAATCATGTTCAAAAATTTATAAGGAAGATGATAATGATATATGAAACATGATCTGCAACTCTCAAGGAAGTTGATAGGGATCAATCTTAGGATTTTTAAATAAATTAGTGCATAGCATAAGAAGTAAAAATTTCACACACACACACACACACACACACACACACACACACACACACACACACACACACACACACACACACACACACACACACACACACACACACACACACACACACACACACACACACACACACACATGCACATGTACGTGAACACGCACACACACAAAAATTCACACACATGCACACACACACACGCACGTGCATGTGCACGTGCACGTGCACACGCGCACACCCACACACACATGTATGTATGTATGTTTGTTGTTTGTTTGTGTGTTTGTTTGTTTTGTTTTGTTTGTTTGTTTTTTTTCTTTTATTTTTTGTGCACAAACACACACACACACATCATGTTATTTTCTTAGAAAAATTATTGTGCTAATTTTGGAACACATATTGTACATGATTCCCCAATCTAAGATAAATATAAGATAAACTTGGGTATTCAACTAAAATAATTATGAGTACCTATTGAAAAATTCCATATAACTGATTGTGAATCTAAAAAATCTAAAAATAATTATTTTCCAATGATTGAGACAACAATGCATTATTTTGGACATGGTTAGCTTGAACCCTTGTCCAAATGGAGTATTATTATATGAAATTACTTCTTGATTACATTTTGCATATGTCATGTGATTAACTAAGCAAATTTTTTTTTTCATTTCTATGCAGTGTGTTGTTTCATCTTAATATCTATTACAAGACACTATGTATGCCTCTTCTTTTGAGATGAGATGTGAAGCCTATGAAATAACTTATCTCAAAATAATAAATCTGATTAGATTGATGTTATATAAAATATTTAAATCTAGGGTAATAATTATAAAATTGGAGATAATTTCAACATCATATATTTACTAATAAAAATAGTAACATAATATGCATGTATAACAAGCATGAATAGTGTTTATTGATGGGTTGTTTAGAACACCAACTTAAGTAGGATGTAAATACACCTAAACTCTCCTGAAAGGAGATAAAATATCCCTAAGGTCTACTATTTTTATGTTTTGGCTTGTATATTAGCTCAATATTTGATGTAAAATTATTCCATTTCAAGGGGCATGCTTAGAATAAACTCAAATAAATGATAAGTATGGTTATGTATATCATTTACTTATACAATCAAAAAAAAAAAATTGTCATTAAGGTACATATGGTTCAATAATTATTAATTACATATAAGGATTTAATAATGCATTAGAAATAATGGAAATATTTGAAATCAAAATAAAGCTTGTAATCATGGATTTCAACTTCATATATATTCTAATTACTCTAAGAGATGTATAAAAAATGAGCAAAAGATGAGGGTAAGTATAAATATGTAAGTCTATTTTATATCTAAAACAATTCTAATTAATTTGAATGAGATGAACTTCATGGAATAAATCTATTGCATTATAGTATGCACATAACCATGAACACAATTGATGCAAGAGTTTGAGGTATTTAGCTATGAATAAATATAGACAAAATAATCATATACATGTGCAAATATTTAATAATAATTTATCATGCCTTTCAATTTGTTGGATATATCATTAAAAAAGTGTTTGGATTCATCAACATCATGAGAATTATATAAGATTATTCACAACAACATTGCTTACAAGAAAAACAAACTAAAAATGATGAAATTATAGGAAAAAAAACATATCCTCCTCTCCTATAATTTTCAAACCCCAATCAACCATCCCTTAATTCTACCTTATTTTTGGATTTATATATAATTTCAATAGTCTAATGTACTAAGTACATAGTTAAAATCTTTAAATCATAAGTCCCAACTAAGGCACAAATTCAATGTGTGTTTATCTTCAAACTAAAAACATCTCTTTTGAGTATATCATTTTACCTTAAATAATAATAGCACAATAATATTAGACTAATGCATCATTTCAGGCCAAATAATTCCAAATTAATTTAAGTTCTTTTTTATCATTTACTAATGTATTAAATATTTGGGAAAATTTTATTTTCTAGCTATGAATACTTCTCTCTAGTCAAACACTTCACCATGGTTATCATGCATGCTTAAGGCAATTTTGTCTTATTATGATCCTCACATGTTTGATCTTGATTATCTATGATTTTTTTGACTTAGTCCAATATATAGGATACTTTGGAATCTATTTTCATGATCATTTTTTATTTGACAAAGATATATCCAATGACTACATAAAATGTGATTGGACTCAAAGTCAAATACCTAGATTTTGATGAGTAAAATGTGAAAAATGGACATCATTTTAGGTAATGAATTTCTTCACGAAGATCCACATATTATCCTTGGGATGGTTTAATATGTTGTCCCCCAAAAATATCAATTATTTTTGGGACAACGTTTGAACTATTTTTGAACTATTTTGGTCCAATAGACCAAAATCCTCTCTCCCCTTCTGAAAAATTATTCTAGGCATTCAAATTGTCCATTTTTCAAGATTTTTCAAGTTTTATGGACTTTGCAAGCTGTGTTATAAGGACTCATTTCTACGGACTCTATTCTATGGACTTCACAAGAAGGAATACACAGACTCATTTCTGTGGACATCATAGGAAGAAATCTATGAATTCATTTCTACGAACTCCCCCAGTTCTATGAACTTGAATCTACTGACTGTGTAGGCTGAAATCTATGGACTCTACAGGCTTAAATCTACATACTTCACAGAATATTTCTACGAACTCATTTCTATGGACTTTGTAGGTTGGTTTTTATGGACTCTATAGGAAATAAATAGGTTCAACACTTAGCCATTTTTTCAATAGAGAAGTTCAAAGGGGTCTTCCACGAGCCCGAAGGACAAGAGCCCTTGTGGAGGGCACTTATGAACCAAAGTGGACCATTGAAAAAATATGAAAGGGCAATGAACCAAGCTAAGTGCCCTTGTAGAGGGTAGTGATAAAAAGTATACAAAGAGAATTCTTTCGGAAAAGTGAACCAAGGACAAACAACCCTTGTGGAGGGCAGGTAGGGAATAGGCAGTCTGTTTCAAAGACCAAGTGAAGAACAGGGAATTCTTTTGGAAAATTTCCCATGGCAAAGTAAACAAGGAACAAGTCCTTTAGAAAAAATGTCTAAAGGAATTCCTTTGGAAATTTTGTCTAAAGAAATTCACTCAGGGAGAAAGCCCGATGGAAAGCAAAAGCAAGCAGGAAGAAAAGACAAAGGGAAGGAACATTTCCTTCAAAAAAAATGTCTAAAGGAAAATCCCAAAGCAAAAGTCCACTGACAAAACAAAAGCCCACCAAAGGAATAAAATCCCAAAGGCCATCCAAAAGACTCTGAAGGGCAGATACCCTTATGGGGGGCTCTCCCCGACCCAAAGCAGACCATTTCTCAAGACCCCAAAGGGATTCTTCCCCTTCAAAAAGGACAAAACAAGAAAGCTAAAGGAATTGCCAAGGAATATGATGGGCCAGCAGACATCAAAGTTGAATGTCATGAACTAGCCATTGAGATACAGATGTTTAGTGACATCCCCATAGTCATCAAATTTAGGGTAACAAACTAGCCATTGGTTTCCTAATGATGATGGGCATGAAGACATCAATTTTAGGGTAACAAAATAGCCATTGGTTTCTTAATGAGGATGGGCCCAAAGATGTCAAATTCATGGAAATGAAATAGATGTTGATCTTTGAAAGTTGTAACATGGACCCGAATGCAAAAATCCAAAATGCCAAAGGGAAGAACCACTGATGGAAGAGTGTAAGGAGCCAACAAGACCCAGAGAGATAGCTTGAGAGCTTAGATCACACAGATAAGGATGAAATACATCAAGGAAAGGGGGAATGATGGAGAAAGATCATAAATATCTATGCATAAGATATGTTTCTAGAAGGTAAAGTAGCCCACTAGGTGGACATTGGAAGAGCACGAACATTCAATGGCGTGGCCCATTTTTCTACATAGAGTAAAGCAAACAATTGTGCACACATTAGGAAATAAATTAGGTGGCCCATATTAAATATTGATGCTTGATTCCAGTAGAGCCCATGGATAAAATTTAAAATGCATTAAATGCATTATAGACCATTTTTGTGAAACAAAGTTTCCAAGTCTTTCTTAGAGCACTATATATTGGACTCTCTCTTATTGTTTTATGGATCTTAGTCTATAATCATAAATGAAACTCTACCTAAATTGAAAGGAATTACTAAGACTTTGAGCTCAAATTGTTGATCATATTTTGTTATTTGAATAAGAAAAAAAGTGACTTTTTAGACTTTGTGCTAGAATAGCTTGGTTGTTGGGGAAACTGTTCTTATGTTTGTTTCCTTAATAAATTTTTTGTCCATTTGATTAAATAAGTAGAACTAGTGAAAGTGATCAAGAAGGTGTCCTAAAGCTGGTTGTGGAGAGACTTTGTGCTACCACAATTGTCTTTAGTTTGTTTATTTTTCTAATCCTATGTAAAGGATCTTTGGACGACTTTGTGCCCTCATTATCCTTCATATTTTGTTTCTGTGCAAAAGACATTGAGATGAATTTGTGCCCTCATTATCTTTCATATTTCACTCTTTGGTAGTTAAGGTGGAGACTTTGTGCCTCATTTCATCCTACTATGTTACTACACCCTGTTATAGTTACTTATCATCACCTGAAAGATTCCTTTTATCTATTGAACAACACTTCTGAAAGAAGAGGATTGTCTTCTATCATTTCATCAGGATTTCTCCTTTGATTTGGGAACATCATCTCTAAAAAATGAGATATGGATGGTTTATCCTACCCTTGAGTGTTATTTTCTATATATATATATATATATATATATATATATATATATATATATATATATATATATATATATATAGTATATAGCTCCTGCATATCTACAGGGAATCTTCCCTTGATGAGAGGAGAGATTTGTCCCCTTTTGATGTAGTAAACCTACACATCTAGTTGACCAATTTCCTTATGCTGTGGTTGAAGAGACCTATTTTTCTCATCAGTTAGCTGATCAACAAAACATTCACCTAATAGTTTTTGGTGACTTGACTAGGGATGAGCGTGCAATCTAAAGCCTCAAGTTTCAAATTGAAGTAGTCCCTACCTTTATTCATTATAGACTCTGGTGACTCTATTATATATCTTACCCATTATCATTATAGCCTTACCATCTCCCTCCACCTCCATGCCAACTGGAATAGAACACATAGTTTGAAGCCTCAAGCTTTAAGCTGAAGTAGTGTCAATTCTTCCCCATTTTTGTTCTACAATCTGGTAACTCCATGCTATACCAAAAGCCAAAGGGATAAAGGTATTGTTGACCCTATATTTGAGTTGGTACAACAAAGTAATTCTAATCTATTTCCTTCACCATCTCACCTCCAATGAACCAAGAGCTTTCCTCCTACTAAAGTCAAGTCTCTATTACCAAGCAAAGCCTCCATTTCTGCTATCAATAAAGCTTTGTCAATACTTACCCCTTTGAGATTTTTTATTCCACCTTTCCATAGTAATACTATGGTATTTTGAGGCCCTTGGGGTAACTCTTTTGGCCCACTCAATTTGACTCCACCTCTGCATGAACTTCCACATAGCTCAAGAAAGAATTTCCCCAAATTATTTGGGGATGGGAAGGTTCATCCTGATGAACACATTATAGGCTTTAGCATAGCTTGTGGTGTAATAGGAGTGGAATTTATGGATGTGGTAGTCAGGATTTTCATAGAAACACTACAAGGTACTACTGCAGACTAGTTCTACAATATGTAGGCTAGATTAGTGACTGATTGGGATACACTTAAAGCTAAATTTGAAGCCAGGTTCAAACTTGTAGAAGATACACATGCTTTGCTAGCTCAGATCACATAGATAAAGAAATAACCTCATGAGCCTATGAGGGATTTCATCGCTAAGTTTGACAAGCTCAGAAATTGGATACCTATCATTACTTAGCCTAGACCTGAGAATCTCAAGTGTTTCTTCATCAACTCACAATTGCCTAAAGTGAGTTTTCTACTGAGATGTGTTGACCAAATAGACCTTGCTATATCTTAAGATTTGGATACTGAGGTAGAATATGACCTTATCTTGGCAAGAAAGATAAAGAGAGACCCAAACAAAGGTAAATCTTCATCTTCTGAATACTCACCTACAGGCACCACTGATCAAATGGTGCAAAAGCTAGCAAATGAATTGCTAGCCTTGAAAAGGAAAATGGCCAAAATTATGTTTGTTCCTCCTACTTGGGATATGCCAAGAAGGACATTTCCCAATGAATCGTACCAAGGCAATGCTGTCAGGAATCAAGGATAGCCAAATTGTCTTCCTCCCCCATAGGAGAAACTTGCCATTGAAGCACCACCAACCAATTTAGTAGTTGGATATCTTGAAACTGAATCTGATTTCTCTTTCCAACCTAAATTAAACCAAGAAAATCATGATGATCTCCTTGAAAAAGATCAAGAAGAGTCAGCTGGTGACTTCAACATTGGTTTCCTAAATTATCAGGATGAACCTAGAAATGAAGGTAAAGCAGATGAGGGATCATATGCTATGTTCACCTGATCCAAGAATCATTCAGCCCAATAAGATGATAAAGAAAGAATAGAGGATTGACCTCAACCAACAATCTTTATTTCTAAGTGGGGAACCAGTCTACCTTTTCAACCAAAGGACCCAGTGATTACAAGAAAGGTAAGTACATCAAACATCTCTGCACCTTCTACTTCAACTTCACAAACTAGTACCACCCTCCTAAAAATTAGAAAGATGAACTCCCTTCCTCTTTTCCTACTCCATTTCAGTCATTTGACATAATCGACCATGTCAAGAAGACCAAAATTAAAATGTCTAAATTTGGATTCTTACAATCCAATCCTAAGCAGTTGGATAGGTTAGTTCAGTGTGTGAAAAATAAAGTTATTCTTACAAGACAAGATGTTAAAAAGATAACTCATGATCCCCTAAAAAAATTCCCATCCTAAACAATCTTGTCATTACTCCTCCAGCTACCCCTGGGAAAATAGAGCCTTTTTATGTTTCCCTATTAATAAATGGTCACAAATTGAGCAATTTCATCATAGACTCAAGTGCATCTGACAACGTCATGCCTACCAAAGTGGCAGAATCTCTTGGACTCACACTAACTAAAACCTTTAGGAGATGTTTTTCCATGGAAAAAAAGAAAGTTCCACTATTTGGATAAATCAAGGATGCCCAATTTGCATTTGTAGCATTCCCAGACAAGAGAATCAAGATGACAGTCCTAGTGGCCGACGTCCCAGCCTCATATAGCATTCTTCTACATCAAAATTTTTGTAAGGATGTTGGTGGTGAGTTGAACATGGACCTATCTAAAGTGAGGATCCCTATCAAATGCATCATGCAAAGGTTGCTTCATGAAAAGGAATCAAAATATGTTGTCACTCAGACATCAGCCCCTGAAGCTCAAATTTTATTTGAATCTTCAGGCATGGGTAATTACTTCTTAACTATAGAGGATATTCATGTTTTAGTAGATGAAATTCCTATAGTTGGTGATCTAAGAATCAACTCAAATAAGACATCAGAAGAATTCCCCCTTCTAAGCAAGGAGAAATCTAAAGAAAGATCAGTTTCTGATGATGTTTGGATCCTAGAATTTGATGGCATCAATTCTTCTACCGACTCAGGGGCCAAGATTGTGTTGATATCTCCTTAAGGAGATATTTTTCTTTCTTCATACAAGTTACAGTTTAGTAACACCAATAACATAGTTAAGTATGAATCTCTATTACTTGGATTGAAGGTTGCTCAAGATAAAGGCATCAAACTCCTTCATGCCAAAGGAGATGATGAACTAGTGGTTTGTCAAGTAAGGAACCTATATAAAACCAAAATGAGAGATTACACCACTACCACAATCTAGTATGGGACCAACTTGAAATCTTTGATGCTTTCAACATCTCTGCCATACCTAAGGAATTCAATGACTGAGCTGATGCACTGGTTATCTCAACAACTCTCTTATTTCCTCACCTAGACTTTAAATGAAAAAAGTACACTATCAAATTGATATTTTGACCAAGTGTGCTTGATAATGCCAATCATTAGCAAGTGTTCAATGGTGACAACCAAATCATCACCTTTCTGGAAAAAAAAGATAACTTTGAACAACTTCACTTTGAAGGCAATAAGCTCTAGAAACTCAAATCAACACCTAAAATGAATTCAGATGCAGGTGAAGAATTCTTGCAACTAAAAGGGAATAAAATTCCTAAAGGACTAGTTTCTCTTGAGAAATTGTTTGACAAGCATGACAGGTTCATCAAATAACAATAAATGGATTCAAACTCCTCCCAGGGGTTTGATCAAATAAATTTGGGTACCAAGGAAAATCCCAAGATGGTGAACATTGTGAAGTGTTTTACTCTAGAGGAGAAACTCAAATTTACTGACCTGCTTCACCATTACATGGATGTTTTAGCATAGTCTTATGATGATCTAAAGTCACTCAGACCTACGGAAATTCACCATAAAATTCCTCTCAAAGATAATTCGGTGCCATACAAGCAAAAATTTTGGTAGTATAATCCAAAGATATCAGGTACTATTCTGTCTGAGATATAGAAAGTGTTGAATGCTAGGATAATTTTCCCAATCCATCATTCCACATGGATTACAAACATAGTGCCTGTGAGGAAGAAGAATGGTGAATTTTGCATCTATGTGGATTTTAGGAATCTGAATCAATCATCTTTAAAGGATAACTATCCTTTGCCAATCATGGATCAAGTAATTCAGACAGTGACTAGTCCAGAGATGTTATCAATGCTAGATAGATTCTCAGGATATAATCGAATTAAAATTGGTGAAACAGACCAACACAAGACTACCTTCACCATGCCTTAAGGCACATTTGCATATAGAATAATACCTTTTGGCTTGATAAATGCCAGCACCACATTTTAGAGAGTAATGGACCTTGCTTTCAAGGATGATATGGGTAAGATCATTGTATTTTATCTTGATGACTTGACCATCTTTTTTAAGCATAGCCCAGATCATATACACCACTTGCAATAAGTGCTAGAGCACTACCACTAGAATGGCATTTCTTTGAACCCCAAGAAGTCAATTTTTAGAGTAATAAAGGGAAAAATTCTCAAACACATTATGTCCAAAGGAGGCATAAATATTGACTCAAACAGAGTTAAGTCTATCCAAGAGCTTATCTTACCTACAAGTAAGACTGATGTTCACTCTTTCTTTGGAAAGGTGAATTTCTTACGAAGGTTCATCCCTGAGTTTGTTGAGAAGACTCGACACATTATGAACATGATGAAGGGGAAGGCCACCTTCATCTAGACAAAAGAAGGCAATTCAACATTTGAGGATATCAAGAATGTCGTTGCCCACACCCCAATTCTAGTTTGTCTAGACTACAACAAAGAATTCACCATATACAATTATGCTTCTAAACACACACTTTTAGTAATTCTAGTTTAATAAAATAAATAAGGCATGGAATCTCCCATTTCTTTCATGAGATACCCTCTCAAAGCTCATGAGCTAAAGTACTCAAACATGGAGAAGCATGCTTATGTAGTGGTGAAGGCAGTCAAGCATTTCCACTTCTACATCTTGAATTGTCACACTACTGCCTTGGTTCCTGATACCACAGTCAAATCCATACTAACTCAATAGGAGTTTGGGACAAAAAGAGGTAATTGGATTGCAAAAATCTAGGATTTTGATCTAGTCATCAAGCCAAAAAAGATGGTACAGGGAAAATGCCTATGCCAATTAATTGTTGATAACAAACCAAAATAAACAAAGCATGAAGAAGCAGAGGTGGAAGACACATCGACAGTCCTCTTTGTCTCTACCAAAAATGAGTGGTATTTAGGTATTACTCATTTCCTTAATTATGGTGAGTGTCCTACTCACTTGTCTTATAAAGAAAGGAGGACTATCAAGTTGAAAGCTACCAATTTTGTCCTTTGCGACAACAGCCTATACAAGAGGAGCCTTGATGGAGTATTCCTTCACTGTGTGGACAAGGAGCAGCAAAGGCAACTTTTGAAATCCTTCGACAATGTAGCCTATGGAGGACATTTTTTTTGCTCATGTGACTTTCCATAAAATTTTGTGAGCTAGGTATTATTGGCCAACTCTTTTCCAAGATTCATATAAGTGGGTAAAAAAATGTGAACTATGCCAGTAGTTTGTTGGGAGACCCAAGTTAGCGGCCCTGTGTCTCAAGCTAGTGGTTATAGAGGAACCATTCCAGCAATGGGGAATTGATTTTATT
Source organism: Torreya grandis (assembly GCA_037957365.1). Classification (NCBI taxonomy): domain Eukaryota; kingdom Viridiplantae; phylum Streptophyta; class Pinopsida; order Cupressales; family Taxaceae; genus Torreya; species Torreya grandis. The sequence continues at coordinate 831,089 of JARHVA010006416.1, forward strand.
GGAGATGTAAACCCATCTTCAAGTGATGGACATGATTATTTCCTTACAACAACTGACTACTTCACAAGTGGGTGGAAGCAATTCAAATCAAACATGCTACTTTAGAAGTAGTGTGCAATTTGCTCAAGGAGAATATCATTTCTAGGTTTGGGGTCCCAACCAAGGTTATTTCTAACAATGTAGCTTGTTTCACTTCCTAGGAGATTACACAATTCTCCTTTTACTATGGGATTACCCTCTCTCACTCTTCTGATTACTTTCTACAAGGGAATGGACAGGCTGAATCAAGCAATAAGAACCTGGTGACTATCATCAAGAAGTTGGTGGATTACAACTAAAGAACATGGCATAAAGCATTAGTTGATGCTCTATGGATAGAAAGAATCACACCAAAGAGGGAAATTGGTATGTCTCCTTTCCAACTTCTTTATGGTATCAATGCTGAGATACCAATCACCTTGGAATTGCCAGCATTAAAATTGGCTAAGGCAATTGAAGATCATACATATAAAAGCCCCTTGATAAAAAGATCATGTGCTTGACTGAGTTAGATGAGCAGAGAACTATGGTGGTGGACTAAATTACTACCCATCAAAGTCTAGTAAAGAAGATCTTCAATTAAAAGGCAAAAAACCATGATTTCTAGGTTGAAGATCAAGTTCTGTTGTGGGACAAGAGAAGAGAACCAAAGGGGATACATGGGAAGTTTGACTCCCTTTGGAGGGGTTCATTTACTATTCATCATCTCAATGGTGAAAATAGTTTCTTGTTGAAATATCAAGATGGCATGCCCTTTTCATTGCCTCACAATAGGCAACATCTAAAGCACTTCAATCTATGAAGTATTAGATAAGATCAGCTTATACATATGTATATTTGTATAGTATTTAGTCCTATTTTTGTGCTTTCATTTTTGTTTTTGTCACCTTTCTTTTTGGGTAGCATGACTCCATGGCCCAATGGCATACTTTAAGGCATTGGAGATTCTAGTTTTTACTCCCCTCAGTTGTTCCAAGTTTTCAACTGAAGGAAGTTCCCCAACTAGAGCCAACTGTTGTCCCCCAAAAATATCAGTCATTTTTGGGACAACATTTAAACTATTTTTGAACTATTTTGGTCTAGCAGACCAAAATTCTCTCTCCCCTTCTCAAAAATTATTCTATGCATTCAAATTCTCCATTTCTAAAGCTTTTTCAAGTTTTACAGACTCTATAGGCTTAAATCTATGGACTGTAGGCTTGAATCTACAGACTCGTAGGATTGAATATATGGAATCTATAAGCTAAGTTCTAAGGACTCATTTCTATGGAATCATTTCTACAGACTTCATAGGAAGGAATCTACAGACTCATTTCTATGGACTTCATAAGAAGAAATCTATGAATTCATTTCTACGAACTCCCCTAGTTCTATGAACTTGAATCTATTGATTCTATAGGTTGAAATCTATAGACTTTGCAGGCTTAAATCTACAAACTTCACAGAATATTTCTATACACTCATTTCTACAGACTCTATAAGTTGGTTTTTATGGACTCTATAGGAAAGAAATAGGGTCAACACTTAGCCATTTTTTTAATCAGGAAGTTCAAAGGGGTCTTCTAAGAGCCCAAAGGACAAGAGCCCTTGTGGAGGCCACTTAGGAACCAAATTGGACCATTACAAAAATCTAAAAGGGAAATGAACCAAGTTGAGTGCCCTTGTAGAGGGCAGTGAGCAAAATTGAACAAAGAGAATTCCTTCAAAAAAGTGAACCAAGGACAAATAGTCCTTATGGAGGGTAGGTAGGAAACAGGCAAACCATTTGAAAGACCAAATGAAGAGTGAGGAATTCTTTTAGAAAACTTCCCATGGAAAAGTAAACAAGGCACAAGTCCTTTAGAAAAAATGTCTGAAGGAATTCCTTTAGACATTTTAATCAAAGAAATTTGCTAGGGGAGAAAGCTTGATGAAAAGTAGAAGCAAGTGAGAAGAAAAGACAAAGGGAAGGAACATTTCCTTTAGACAAAATGTTTGAAGGAATTCCTTCAGACTTTTGTCTAAAGGAAAAGCCCAAAGCAAAAGTTTGCAAATGGAACAAAATCTTGTTAAAGGAATAAAAGCCTGAAGGCCATCTAAAAGACTTTGAAGGGTAGATACCCTTGCGAGGGGCTCTCCCTGACCTAAATTAGACCATTTCTCAAGACCCTAAAGGGATTATTCCCCTTTAGAAAGGACAAAACAAGAAAGCTAAAGGAATTGATAAGGAATATGATGTGCCCATAGACATCAAAGTTGAACATCATGAACTAGCCATTGAGATCTAGACGTCTAGTGACATCCTCATAGCTATCAAATTCAGGGTAACAAACTAGCCATTAGTTTCCTAATGATGACGGGCCTAAAGATGTCAAATTTAGGGTAATAAACTAGCCATTGGTTTCCTAATGATGATGGGCTCGAAGACGTCAAATTCATGGAAATGAAATAGCCATTGATCTTTGAAAGATGGAACATGGACCTGAATGTAAAAGGATAAAATGCCAAAGGGAATAACCACTGATGGAAGAGTGTAAGGAGCCATCAAGATTGAAAGAGATAGCCTGAGAGCTCAGATCACATAGATAAGGAGAAATATAGTAAGGAAATGGGGAATGATGGAGAAAGATTAAAAATATCCATGCATAAGATATGCTTCTAGAAGGTAAAGTAGCCCACCAAGTGGACATTGAAAGAACATGAACATTCAATCGTGTGGCCCATTTTTATGCATCGAGTAAAGCAAATAGTTACACACACATCAAGAAATACATTAGGTGGCCCATATTAAAGACCAACACTTGATTCCAGTAGAGCCCATGGACAAAATTTAAAATGCATTAAAGGCATTGAATGAATTATAGGCCATTTTTGTGAAATAAAGGATCCAAGTCTTTCTTGGAGCACTGTATATTGGAATCTCTCTTATTGTTTTATGGATCTCAGTATGTAATCAAAAATGAAACTCTGCCCAAATTGAAAGGCATTACTAAGACTTTAAGCTCAGATTGTTGATCATATTTCGTTATTTGAATAAGAAAACAATTGACTTTTCAAAATTTGTGCTGGAATAGCATGGTTGTTGGGGAAATTATTCTTATGTCTATTTCCTTAATATATTTTTTGTCCATTTGATTAAATAAGTAGAATTAGTGAAAGTGATCAGGAAGGTGTCCTAAATCCGATTGTGGAGAGACTTTGTGCTACCACAATTGTCTTTAGTTTGTCTATTTTTCTATTCCTGTGTAAAGGATCTTGGGATGACTTTGTGCCCTCATTATCCTTCATATTCTATTTCTATGTAAAAGACCTTGGGATGACTTTGTGCCCTCATTATCTTTCATATTTCACTCTTTGGTAGTTGAGATGGAGACTTTGTGCCTCATTTCATCCTACTATGTTACTGCACCCTGTTACAGTTACTTATCGTCACCCAAAAGATTCCTTTTGTCTATTGAATAGCACTTCTAAAAGAAGAGGAGTGTCTTCTATCATTTCATCAAGATTTCTCCTTTGATTTGTGAACATCATCTCTAACAAAAGAGAGATGAATGGTTTATCCTACCCTTTAGTGTTATTTTCTATTTATATATATAGTATATAGATTTTGCATATCTAAATGGAATCTCCCCTTGATGAGAGGAGAGATTTGTCCCCTTTTGATGTAGTAAACCTCAACATCTAGCTGACCAATTTGCCTATGCTATGGTTGAAGAGACCTATTTTTCTCATCAGTTAGCTAATCAAAAAAATATTCACCCAACATAATACATGTCCACTTCTTATTGTTTTGGTAAAATCTACGTGCCCTTGACATGAAGGGATTCATCCACATGTCAACTTCTCAATACTTTTTAGCTTGTTGAGCCTTGACTTTTATTTATAATTTAGTGCAACAAGATCTTCATAAGTGGAAATATATCACTCACCTAAAGCTTCATAGGTCCTTGGTCCTCATTCCATGATTTGATTGTTCCAAAATCTTAATATTATTCCTTGTGGAATCATCCTAAAAACTCACCTATTTTATGATATGACATATTAATCTTGTTTATTCTTGAGCCATGGAGAAGTGAGATTTTACCACGTGATATCATCCCTTTTACCTAGGAGGTTTACTACTTGTTTACTTTATTTTAACCATCTTGAGGGACCAAAGAAGTGATATCATATCACATGGCATGATCCTAGGTATTTGAAGGGTTGAAGGGATTGGATCTATGCCTAATTCTTTCTTGAAGAGTGAATATTCAAGATCCTAACAAGTGGAAACCACTAGATGACTCTAGGCTTGTAGATAAAAATATTATCATTAGTCCTTAAATCAAAATAATATATTTTGGAGTTAATTTTCATGAAAATCAATTAAGACATAGAAACTTGAAAAAAATATTATAAAATCAATAATCCATAAGGGCATTTTTTCCAAAAACGTGATTAATTCAGTCTATTACATAAATGATTAATTATTTCTAGATCAAATATAATATATCAACAGAGTTGATTTTATATATTTTTTGAAGTGATAAACTAGACTTAAAATTCAAATACTTTAGTAAATTTAACAATTAAGGTCTAAAGTGAAAAGATGACAAGTCTTTGATTGTCTTGATAGACTAGAAGACCATCAACTTTAAAAAAGTGAAATGATGATGTGGACATTGACATACTAACCAATTAGAAATTGATGTCATGTGGCATCCATACACTCATTTTGTGTCTAATTGGGTTTCCATTGATATTGAGGGCCTGCATGATCTTGGTAAAGTAGTATCTTGACACTTGTTAAGATCTCACTCACTTGGGGCTTAACAGGGGACTTAAAATGATACATACCACCCTAGGGGCTTAGATAAATAAGATAATTCCACATGGAACAATCTCAATCATCTAAAGTATTGACTATCATTAGGAATTATATTTACCACCTTGGAAGTCCATAGAAATAGTATCATTTCATGTGACATGATCTCACTTATACAGGAGGTTGAAGGGCCATGTTCATGGATCTATAAGATAAAACAAATTGAATAACCAATATTATGACACTTGTCCAAATCTCAATTTATTGGGAGGTATATGGTTAATTAAATAAACTCAAAATGATCTAGGGAAGTAGGGATGTGGGATTGTTCCATGTGACACAATCATGTTTACCTAGAAGATATGATAAAATAATTAAGGCAAAATAATGACCCATAAAAGTGAGTGACTAACAAGTGTCTACTCCTCACTTATTTTAGGTATCTGGGTGACCATTATTCAAGAGAATAACATAACCATTTGTTTTTAAATTTAAACCTTGGAAAAAATAAACTAAGGTAAAACAAAAGATAATACTAAAGGAAATAAACTCATACATGAAAAATACTCATTTTCCTTAATTTGAAACTAGAACCAGCCCATTATTTTAAAAGTGAAACCATAAAAATACTCAAATTTAAACCATATAAATATTCAATCATTATAATTCAATAAAAGGGTAAATACGAGCCACACTACTATACAATTAACCATGAAAACCTTGAAACAATTAAGTAACTTCCCTAAATGTAAGCTAAAATTAGCTAAAAAATGGAAGATTTAGATAAATTTTAGAATATTGGTCAAAATGGATTAAGACTTATTGTCTATAAAATATTAAATAATTATATCAATGAAGCCTCACTTACAAACTTTTAGACCAAGTGGCTAAAATAACATTTTAAATTTAGACTCAGTTCAAAAGGAAAAGTTAATGCCATATCATAGCTACAAATTGACATGGATCCCTATTTAAATTGGATCAATAAATAAAATATACCCAAGGATTAGACTATATAATTTTATAAAACTTGACATCCAAAGTAAAAAAGAAGAGGTTCCCTGATTTCTCAAGGTGTAATTAAGGTATGTTGAAAATAACAAAAAATGGTGACTTTACTAAAAAATACTCCTAATTATTTTTATATATAGAAACATGTTTATGAATCAAGAATCTTTGACTTAAATAATGCATAAAACATGGAAAAACTCATGAAAGTAAAATAAGGGAATGGTTTCAAAAAAAAATTAAATATTCACATTGATTAGTGTTTGTAAATGTTTTCATTCCTTTTTTAGAATTTACAAGGACTAGTTTTTACAACGAAGACAATAAAGTTAGTGAATTTTACCTTAGGATGAATACCGAAGCATTGCTCAAGTAATAGCTATGAGTTCATAGCCCTAACAAATTTATATTTGATGCCACTAAAATCCTTGATTTAATACCATCCATGCATCCATACCCTAATAGAAATTACTTGAATCACCCAAAAATTGAGTATTTTAAATAATATATTTTTTCATTTCTTTTTTGTTTATTTTATTTTATTTTAGAATCTAAATTCTAGTTGGGTGATACTATGGATAGCTAGGGGTAAAATTATAGATTTTTCATGATAGATCTTAGTTGTAATAGTTTCATCCAAGAAAATCCAAAAATAAATTTAAGTGTGTTTTGTGTAAGGTTTCAAGAGAATATATTTTAGAAGTCAAACAATTTACCCTAACTCATCAAAACATGAACATGTCTAGTATATGAAATAATCTAAGTCTCTAAAACCAAATTCATAAATATAATCTAACATAACAAAACAAGAATAATATTTAGGAAATAAAATGTTATTAAGGTTTATTACCAATAACTCCTTGTTTCTTTAATGATCTACATGCAACACCTTGATTAAGACCAGATAAGACCAAAATTAAGTAAAAGGTTGAGGATAGACCAACAACCAACTATGTACAATAAACACAAATGTATAAAACATTAAACAAAAAAATTGCAAACAAAAAAAAATAAAAAAATAATATAGTAGGCTACAATAAGATGGCTTATGCTTGAAAATAGTGCTTGATAAATTTCTCATTAACATGTAGTGGGAAATATTCACTAGTCAAATTCTTTATCTTAAAATTATTCTTAGCTAAAATATCATAAGTTTGGAATAAACCCAACCAAAGGTCATAAAATTTATTTTTTTGTCCCTTTTTATCATGATATTTATCCCCTAACAAGACAAGATCAACAATCCTAATATATTTTATTTTGGATCTCTTGTCAAACCATATCTTTATAATTCATTGATGTTTTCAAAAATTCAATATGGATTCATATCTTGTTTCTTATAATTGTATTAGGTTCAGGATCCTAAATTCAATTTAGTCATCATTTTCAAGATAATATGTCATGAAGTGTAAAGAAGGGATTTTTAAATACATAGGGAAGACTAGTTCTTGACTATATTCCAAATGCTATGGAGAAGTTCCTATGGATGATTTGACTATAATTTTTTTAGACCGAAGTGCAAGTTCCAACATGTTATGCCATTATTTAATATTCTTATATAATATTGTCTTAACCACAATAAGAAAATTCTTATTTGTAGATTCAGCCACACCAGTGCCTTTTAGATAATTATTAGAATATTTATTGAGGATTACCTTATTAGTGTATTACCATTAAATTAATTATAAAAAATATAATTCAAGACCACTATCACATACCAATGTATATGGAATTTCAAACATGGTGATGATATGTTCCTCAAGGAAGATGATTGCCACTTTAGTTGTGTAATTTTTGAAATATTGGGCTTTAGTCCATCAAGTAAAATAATATATTGTTTTCAAGATAAATTTATGTCCAACTAATTAATTGGAATTGGTAGCTCTAAAAAATTCTAATGATCATTTTTTAAAAGGTTAAAATTTAGTAACAGGCTAGAAAGGCATAGCAAGGAGGTGTTATGTATGTGTTGTAATTTGACATATATGACAATGCCTCACATGTACATGAGCATCCTTAAAAATATGTTTCTAATAGTATTATACCCAAGGGATTTGATGATATTTATCATTCCCTGAACCATGGTCACTTTCATACTTTTCATGAAAGTATTTAAGTACTTCAACTAATTTTCCTTTATGTAGACATCTTAGTTAAACACCATGATTTTTTTATATAAAACTCCTAATTTTATCATGAAATTATTTCTTTTTAAATTTAATGTTCTTCTTTCATTTGAATTCAAGTAATTATGACAATTTTTATTCTATAATTAAAAGAGTATCTCTTGATACCACACATCATTAGTGATGGATTGCACTATGTACTATTGGCATATAATCTAATAATCAACTTCACCCATCATTTTACTCAATCCTTGACTTCTTAATTTATTCATTGGTTGGATTTATAAATTAGATTCCTTTAAAATAGTCATCCACTTACCTCTACATTTACACAGATCATTTAACATCATTTATTTAACATTAGGATCAAGTACAATGGCAAACACTTTGTTATATAAAATACAATGTTTAAAATTTTTGACTACTTTAATTGAATCAAATGCTTGTTTATAAATGGTATAATACTTAAGTTATGAATTTATAAGTGGAGGCTCATAAAATACACTTGTCTCTCATCTCCAAATTCTTATCTTTGTGTTATAACAATTGTGTTTGAATGTTTTGATTCAAAAGAGTAAATATAAAAAGGCTATGTATAATCTACACTAATTAGCACTAGGGATTTCATAATGGAATTCTTGGTTTCAAAAAATGAAATTTGTGCTTCCCTAGTTCATTCAATCTTGGAATATTTCTTCAACATGTTATTAAATCATCTAAATATCTCATAAAAATTTGAAATGAATTTGTGTACAAAATTAATCTTATCAAATAATGAATTTAACTCCTTTTTGTTGTCAGGTAATGGAATTTTTAGAATTCTATATACCCAATCTAGATCTAAGGATATACCTATTTTAGAAATAACATAGTCCAACAACTTATTTTTAGTAACTCCAAATATATTTATTGGGGTTGAAGGAGATACCATGTTCTATAAAACATTGTAAAACCATCCTCAAGTGTTTCACATTATCACTTTAGTTCTTTGAAAAATGGTTAGATCATCTATATATATCACAATAAACTCACCAATTAGGTACTTGAATGCACTATCTATAGTACATTTAAATGTATCCCAACATTGATAAGACCAAATAGAATCCTATTATATGTAAAGGTTTCCCATTTTGTATTGAAATTTATTTTTTCTATCCTCATGCTTCACAAAGACTTGATTGTAACTAAAATATCTATCTACATAAGACATCATCTATGAAACATTCATAATTTTTAACACCTTGTCCAATAATGTAAATGGGTAATGATCTTTCTCTTAGGATTTATTTAGATTCCTAAAATCTACACACAATCTTATCTCTCCACTCTTTTTTTGCATAGGAACAAGGTTATCCACTCATATATAATGCCTAATAGGAAATATAATATTAGTTTTTAATAATTTATGTACTTAATTGAAGATTAAAATTTATAACAAAGGATTCACATTCCTTTATATTTGATGAAATTTTTTAACTCCTAATTTAAGTTTAATGGTATGAGTAAGGATTGAAGTGTCAAATACCTTCAAGTCTTCATAATTCCAAGATATGACATCTTTTTAGTATTTCAAATCTATGTAAGTTAATTCTTATCCATTTTATTATAGTTTTTTCCTAAGATTACTTTATTTAAATCATCTACATACATAATATTACATGGCTCATGTATCATACCTTTATAAGGAGTGCCTTCTCTCTTTCACATTGATATTGCATTTGAAATAATATTTCTAAAGAGACCATACATGTTTTTAGGTTGTTTATTTTCAAGTTCAAGAGCCTTATTCATCTATATCAATATCATATTTATCAAATTCAAAAATTATTTGAGATTTAAACCAATTGTGTTAATGATAAATTCAATAATATGTTGGTCATCATTGAACACTTATAAATTTTTGATATTATCTAGAATGGAAGGAATGTTAATCATGTCTATTGAAAATCTCTTCAAGAAAGAATTAACAATTTCCTCTAATGTACTTGAAATTATTTCTAAAGCATATTTAATGTGACTCCTTATATTAGATATTATTTATATATTAAATTCATTAAAATCTTATATTAAACTCCATATTTTATTATAGTATCTAGACAAGTAATTACCATTATAGGCATAGTGAATTATAACTTGCTTAACCACAAGCTATGAATCAACTAATTTTTTAAAGTATTTTACCTTCTTTTTTAGAGAAAATTGAAGTCCATGAATCAATTATTCATATTCAATGAAATTATTAGTACAATCAAACTAAAATCTAAATGTATCCAAATCAGACTTCCACTTTGTATTGATGATTGCAATTCTAGCAATAAAACCTTGTTTGTCTTTAGAATGATCAAAATTTAAGATCCATAATTGAGTATCCATTTTTTCTATTGTCTTTGAGATATGAATGTTGAAAAAATCTCATTATCCTTAATTTTAATATTGATATAAAAAATAAAAAACCACGCTCTTCACTTGATAATGCCCTCTTGGTTCTTTATTTAGTATCTAAAGTATGGCTAGTGCTATTCAATGTAGAAGTTTTTCCAGCCTTGGTCCTTGTTAAGTCTTCTTCACTTAAATTGTCTTATTTTGAAGTTATTACTATTTGAGTCTCTATTGTCTTTAATGTTTTAAGGAATATAATACTGTACTACTTTTATTTATGTTAAATATGATGTGAATATCTATAATTAGGGACATAAATATGATAATACCATCTCACTTCCATAGATTAAATCCTCTTCATCAAGTGTTTATAACTCCTAAATCTAATATATTAGCTAGACATTTGTAAATTTTGATTTATATTCCATGAGAAAAATGTTAACATTCAAGTTTTAAATGATTATTTCATATGAAAGAGTTGTTCTGTTAGCAACATCAACATCATTGATATTTTCTTCATTCATCTCTTTCTTAACAAATAAAACAACACTAGTGAACAATACTTATTCAATTATTTTTACAATAGTATATACACCAAGACAAGATTATTCATACATGATCTCATTGGACTTATTGAATTCAATAAACAAATGTTTTATCTTTGGTTCTCTCTTGATCTTAATTTGATTTGGCATATGATGACATGTGATCCACATATAAGGAAAATCAGTCACCGTATACCTGTTTAATGTCCTTTACCAACCTCTACTCAGGAGCATGCCATAAGCATCAGGTATGTCAACCACTTGAATACCAATAAATTATTATACCCTTGAATATGAAGCTAATTTCATGTGAATATGATTCAATTCACCAACCACTTTGACTTTGAATTTGTCTAATTTCACCACTTTCTTGTTTGACTTTGAAAGAGTCAATCCTATCTTTTAACAAACTAAAAGTGGCATGAAATTGCCTAGAGCACCTGAATCCAAAAAATAATTATGTAAATTTTTACAAATAATATAAATTATTGAAAGAAAAGGAGTGTCAGTCTTTTCTTTGTAAATTACAACATTTGGATCTACTACTTTAGTAATTTATTTTCTTTTGGGGGTAGATAAAGCTTTTAACAACTACTCTTTTTTATTAGTCATTTACATTAATTCAAGAATGTATATGTTATCTTTACTTTTATTTAAGTCTTATACAATTTTGTATCCAACTTTTTTTGTTTTAATGTCTTATCAACTTATAAATAAGTTTTTTTTTAATTGTGAAGATTTATTAGGACCTTTTGGAGGAAATGGATTTGTATTCAAATTTTCATCAAGTGGAACCTAACTTTTACTTTGAGGAATATAAGCCATCAAATATGTTTGTAATTTTATCCTTAACATTAAAATATTTCCTCTTTCAAATTTCCTAGAATCATGAAATTCATCTAAGTTATATTCTAGTTCATTATCACTTTGACCTAGGAATTTATAAGTCTCCAAAATAAATGTTGTACTTAGATTTATTCCAGCTTGATCTTGGTTAGTTTTAATTTTAGGGACTATTTATAAATTTTCCATTTATTTTTAAAAAATGTTTTAAATAGACATGAAATCAACACAATGGACTTTAGCATGATCTATTGTGTTATTTAACCTACACCAACTAGGTAAGACAAAGTTAGCTAAATTTATAGAATTTATAGGATTATTATTGGTTTGATTTACCTTGTCAAGGGGAGTAGGTACACATACATTATTAGTCTTGGTATTCCATTGGTGGTTAGTCCTTTTAAATTGAAATTTATATTTTGGGAAGGATTATTTTATTTGATTTTAAGGTACCTATCTTTTTAATTCAAGTACATCATTATCCAATATTTTTACAAGTTATTGTAAGTTTCCTAGCTCAGGATTTAAAGTAGTGTTATGATTATTCAATATACTATTCTTATGATTTATGTTTGTTACAGGAGCTAATTCATTGAAAAACATAAATGCATGAGGTGTTATGTGGTTATGAACTATATTTGAATATGTTTGATTATTTAAAAGTGATGGAACCACTTGTTGATTATGAGTTTAAAAAAGATTATTAGTTATGTTGGATGTAACAACAAGGTTATGATAAAGCATAATATGAAGTTTTTGATTACCTAACTAAGGAAATATTTTATTTGGAGGAACAACTTGATTTCTAGGAATTTTATTAAAGAGAATAAGATTGTAAGTAATGTTTTTATTTGGACACAATGTTCCTGAGATCTAGTTCATGATTGGTGTGTTATGCATGAGTGCTTGATTAACCATTGGGATTTTGTTTTATTCTCCTAGATATAATAAATATGGTATTATACCAATATTTTATCCTTATGTCATCATTTATTTCTCAATATTTATTAATTCATTATAGGCTAATGATAAATATATAAGAGAATATTCAGTTCTTCTAAGGAACATGGATGTCATTAGGTCTAATATTCTTAGGTAAGTTTGAATATCAATCACCTATATTTGGGTATAAGGATATTTTAATGTGTTGTAAAACTTATGTAAATAGGTTTTAAAAATAATCATTGGTTCATTTGTTTCTATATAATCAAAATTAAAGTGATGATACAAGATGGTAGGATACATAACTACCCTAAAGTGATTAACAAACACAAGTACTAGATCACTCTAAGAAGTGATGGATCCATCTGGCTAGCCAAGATACCAACCATAGGTAGCCTCATATAAATGATAAAGGAATAAGTGATTATTCACACCCTCATGTTGGATCTAATTTATTATGATATCATCTTTTAAATATTTAATTTTCTCTTCAGTAGTCATAATCCCATGTTACACCTATTTTGAATAAAAATTTTTTAGGATTATTTGGAAAATCATGGGCAACCCTTGGAATTTTCAAAATTAAATTACCTTCACCAATAAAATAAAAATACATTAGTTGGTTTATAGGGATATCAAAAGGATTGATAAAGTAAACTAAAACATTAGGAGAACTATTGATTGAGTGAGTATTTGTAGTCTTTGGTTTCCCTTTATCAAATCTAGTTTTTCTATGCTTAATGAGGTATAACAGTTAAAATTCACCCTCAATGGAGTTTGACCTAGTGATATTATTTATGTTTTATAGATTTGATACATAAATATTTATAGTGTGGGAAATGTTTTACCTATGCTCACATTAGAATCTTGGTTTCAAACAATAATCAATCATAGATCTTATGAATAGTCAAGAACATACCCTCCATCTAGTGCCAATTTGTTGATGGGGTTTTTATCACACCAAATTAATTAGGGTGAAAATATACTCAACCTATCCTAAAATAAGACAAAATATCCCCAATTTATACTAATTATAGGTCTTGGATTGTAGGTTAGTTTAGTAGTTGATGCAAAATTATTCCATTTCAAGGGGCATGTTTAGAATAAACTTAGATAAATGATAAGTATGGTTATGTGGATAATATTATTATACATGAAAAAATGAATTTTTTCATTAATATATATTTGGTTTAATAATTATTCATTGCTTATAAGGATTCAATAGTGTGTTAGTAATAATAAGAAGGTTTTCAATCAAGATATAGCTTGTAAACATGGATTACAACTTTAGATCTATTTGAGATACTCTAAAAATTTATAAAAAAGATTAAAATATGAGGGTAAAGATAAGGATGTAAGATAATTTTGTATATAAAATACTTATTAATTTTAATTAGATGAACTCTATGGATTATAACTTTTTCTTGTATAGTATGTACACAACCATGAACACAAATGATGCAAGAGTCTGAGATATTTAGATATGAACAAATAAGGACAAAATCAACATATACATTCACAAATCTTAGAAAATAGTATTAAATGTATTTCAATGTGTTGGATATTTTATTTAAAAATGGTTTTTGGATCCGCCAAGGTAAGGTGAATTATAGAAAATTCTTCACAACAACAACATTGTTTCCAAGAAAAACTAAGATAATAAGAAATTGTACAACAAAAGTGTTTTTTCCTCTCCTATACATTTAAAAACCTAATCAACCATCCCCTAATACTATATTATTGTTGTCTTTATATATACTTTAAATAGTGTAACCCACTGACCAGTGGTTACAATCATTAAATCATAAGTCCCAACTAAGGGAAAAATTAAATGTGTGCTTATCCTCAAAGTAACAACATCTATTTTGAAAAACTTGGTTTTGTTAAGGTTTTAGGTCTTTGTAAAACCTGGGTGCTTTTATTGGTCTATGTTTGTGGTTTCAGGTCCCTGTAAAACCTAATTTGATATTTTTTCTAGTAGGATTCAGGAATGCTTTTCCTGATGGTTGTTAATGCTTTATCTTTCTTGATTCTATAATAGGGTTTTGGGGTCCCTTCAAAACGTACTTTTAACTTAATGTAAAACAACATCTATTTTGTGTATATAATTTTAAATTAAATATTAATAACACAAAATTACTAGACTAATTCATCATTTCAAGCCACATAATTCTAAATGAATTTTAGTATTTTTTATCAGTTACTAGTATATTAAATATTTGGCCAAATTTTATTTTATAGTTATGAATACTTCTCTTTAATCAAAAACTTCACCATTGTGATCATGCTTGGTTAAGGAAATGTTTTCTTATTATGATCCTTAATTGTGTAATAATAATTATTCAATATTAGTTTGACTCATACCACTATCTAGGGTACTTTGGTATATATTTTCATTATCATTTTGCATTTGACAAAGAGATATCCAATGAATGCATAAAATCTGATTGGATTCATAGTCCAATTCCTATATTTTGATGAGAAAAATGATTATCATTTTCGTTTCTAAATATTTTCATGAAGATCCATGTATCAACATTGGGAAGGCTTCCCTTCATGTCCACTTCTCATCATTTTGGTAAAATATAGCATGTCCTTGATATGCAGGTATTCATTCACATGTCAACTTCTTAGTACTTTATAGCTTATTGAGCCTTGAGTTTTATTTAGACTTTAGTGTAGATATATCTTGATAAGTGGCAAGATATCACTCACCTAGAGATTTTTAGGTCCTTGGTTTTCATTCTGTGCTTTGATTTTATTGGAGTTCTGGTATTATGCCACATGTTGTCATCTTAAGAACTCACCTATTATGTGATATGACATACTACTCTAATTTTTCCTAAGGCACAGTGAGAAAGGATGATGCCATGTGGAATCATCCCATTCACCTAGGTATTTTACTACCTACTTGATTTGTTCTAACCATCTTGAGGGCCCAAATAAGTGGGATCATGCCATGTGGAATGATCCCAAGTATTCATAGGGTTAAATGGATTGGATATATGTCCAATGTATGTTATAGGATCATATATCCATAATGTTAATAAGTGGTGACTATTCAATGAATATATAACTTCAAATAGAAAAATGACCATTAGTATTTAAATGAAAATACTAACTATTAAAGATAATATTCATGAAATTGACTAAAGCATAGAAACTTGAACAAAAATATTCTAAAATCAACAATATATAAGGGTATTTTGGTCAAGAACATGATTAATCTAGTCCACCAAATAAATTATTAAGTCTTTCTAGATCAAAAAGAATAAACCAACAAAGTCAATTTTATATTTTTTTAAGTGATAAAATAGACTCATAATCCAAATATTTTATAAAATTCAATAATTAAGGTCTAAAGTGAAAATCATGCTAGGTATATCACTATCTTGACATATCGAGTGAATATCAATTTGAAGCAAGTGAAATGATAACATGGATGCCAATCCATTGTCTAGTTGGTAATCAATGCCACATGGCATTAATTATCTCACTTAAGGTCTAATTAGGTGTCCACTTAGACTAATGATGTGTATGATATGGTGAATTGGTATCTTAAAATTTGTCAATGCCTCACTCACCTGGGGCTTAATGAGAGACTAGAAAGGATATAAACCACCCTAAGGGATGAATAAATAGGATCGTGACACTTGGCTTGATCTTAGGAATATAGAATATTTATTATAATCATGAAGTATATTAATCACCCTAGAGGACTAGATAAATCATATGATGGCATGTAATATGATCTCATGCATTTAGGAAGTTGAATGGCTAGGATTATGGATCTAGAAACTAAAAAAGAAGTGAGTAACTAAGATTGTGATGTTTGTCCAAATATTATTTTCTCAATATGTCTATGGTTAATCAAGGAAACTCAAAATCATCTAGGGAAGTGGGGATGCATTATTTTTCCATGTGGCAGGATCTCATTTACCTGGAAGATTTGATAAAATAACTAAGGAAAAAAGAACATCCCAAAAAAGTGAGAAAATGACAAGTGTTTGATACTCACTTTTTCAAGAAATATAGGTGACCATTATCTGAGAGAATAACATATCCTTTTTTTTCTAAATTTGAGCCTTGGGAAAAAGAAACTAGTTCAAAACTAAATTAAAATACTAAAGGAAATAAACTCATACATGAAAAAAAGTTGTTTGTCTAAACTTGAAGATAGAAAAAAACCATTATTTTAAAAGTGACTAAGATTAAAATTGAAACCATATAAATATTTTCATTATAATTTGACAAAAATAAATATGGACTAGACTACTATAAAAGAGACCATGAAAAAATTGAAACAATTAAGTAATTTGCCTAAATAAAAGATAAAATGAGCTACAAAATGCAATATTTAGATACATTTCATAACATTGGTCAAAATTTATCAAGACTTATTGTCTATGAAAAATCAAATAATTGTATTAACGAAGTCTCACTTTCAAAATTTTAGACTAAGTACATAAAATAAACATTTAAAATTTAGACTCAATTAAAAAAGTAAATTCAATGCCATATCATATTTAAAACTTGACTTAGATACATTTTTAAAACCATATCAATAACTAAAATACACCTAAGAGCAAACTAGATCATGTTAGAATACTCATGATCCAAAGCAAAAAAGAAGAGGTTCCCTTATTTTTGTTTTACCTTAGTTTCTTTTGAGGTGAGTTGTGAAGCCTGTGTATTAACTTATATCAAACTAATAAATTTTATTTTATTGATGTCATATAAAATATTTAAATCTAGAGTAATAATTATATGATTAGAGATCATGTCATCATTATAGATATACTGAGAAAAATAGTAACATAATATGGATGTATAACTAGCATACATAGTGCCATGTCGAGATAGATGTTAGAAATTAAGCATGTAATGAATAGTTATAATATATTGATCATTTTAAAATTATATAAATAAATTAAATAAGGATTCATGATATCCATCATAGCATCAAGAAATGAACAAAATAAGAAAAAATAGTCATGGCCACGATGCATACACAAATAACACATGTAAAAACACACAAGACATGCAAGAAGGAGGAAAAGGAGGCACATACAAGGGACATGTTAAAATTTCACTCACATGTATATATAAAAAAAAGGATTATATCCACAATAAAATACATGATGAAATTTCCAGAATCCAAAAAATATGAATACACACATAACATGAAGCAAAAAACCAAACACAAAAATGATGCATGTATAAGTGAGTTTATCCACATAAGAAACTTGAACATATTGATATTAAATAACTCAAGAATATAATAATATATCAATGTGAAATTAAGTGATCAAAATATCATGAAATGTAATGTACTAAAGTAATAATAATAGGGATAGTCTTAAATTGACAAAACATGTGTAAAAGGATGACCCCAGTGAACTTGTTATGATGATAACAAGTTGTAGAGGAACGTGACTAGTTTGTATCTAAAAAATGAATCTAATCTAACATTTCCACTTTCTTATTAATATTTTGAGTAGGTTGAAATTTTTCATAGATTCACTTCAATAGAGAGTAGGTTGAAGGATGTTGGAGAATGGACCACTTGCTTTTGAATATTATGAGTGGGTTGAAATTTTTAGGATGTTCAACTACAATCTATTATGTAGGAATAATAATGTTTAATTATATTGGGTATTCATATGGAATACCATTAACTATAATAACCTCATTATCAAAAATGTATTTCAAATTTGTGTAATATAGAAGGAACTGTGTAATGCTAATGACTCCAAGGATGTTCTAGTAACATATCAAAGAATCCTACACTAGTTAATACTATGAAATTGGTGACCACATGTGTGGGACCAACCTATAGTGGATATTTTATCTCATCAATATAACTCTAAACATGTCCATTGAATCCTTTTATTACTATTTTCGTTAGAAGTATCTCATGATTTATGTATACAAGATGTGAGATAATTTAGATGGTGTACATATTCACACTTTAACCATTAAAAACCATGATGTTCTATATAGGTTTATGATCAATGTAATCTCAAATTAAAAAATATTACAACTCAAAATCATCATCGACTATCTCATGCTATAAAAATGTGATAGGTGGTATAGATATCACTAAATCATGATATGTACCAATGATGTCATTCAAAGGATGTTGGGCCATTTTACGAGAATGATAAGGAGTTAATGGAGTATATGCATTATATGTTTAATGCATTTGTAATTTGTATGAAGTTTATTAACATGTATTCTTATGGAAAGGGTCATTGAATATCATCATTGTTATACTTTCACTTGGTTGTGCCTTCATACTATTAGTATTTGTGCTCATATCAATTATGTTATCATCTATCAAGTGATAAATCTAAGGTCACAAACTAATTCATATATTAGAATTATTCCTTTGTGATCTATGATAATCACAAAAAGTGTTTTGATCAAATCCTTTTGAAATGTAATTAATCATATCAGCCTCTTTAATGGGAGGGAACAATATGACATTATATTCAAGTAATAAACTTAATACCTTATAGGGATATTTTGGTAAATTGGTAAACTCTCTCCTTTGATAAAATGATAATATAATACATAGAGTAGATTATAAAATTGAATTCATTGTTTCCTTTTGATCTTTTTTATTTTTAGTTGGTCTTACCTTGTATAGTGGCTTACTCTGATTCATTTCATGAGAAGTAAAAACTAGGTTGGTTTAATACTTGAGCTTATTCATGGCCAGTAAATTGACCTATTTTTCCTTAAGTGTGTGGCAAAAATAATTGAATGAAAAAAAACGTCTTAAACATAATTATTCATGTAGAGGTGGAAGCTAAAGGTGTGGTTGAGATATTTAAAAAAATATGGCACACAACAATAATTTTTTACATTTAATAATATTGAATAAAAATATATAGTCATATGATATCCTTGAGATAAGGAATCATGCCTTAACAAACCAATAACTAAATCCCTATAATCTCTCTTACAATATTCTATTCTCCTTTATACATCATATGTTCATAGAACTCACTAATACATATAAAATATTTATTATAGTCTCAAAACTATAAATATGTGAGCATTAATAATATTTTTCAACATTCCCACCTTAGTGCAAACATGGGAAAAAACTAGCACTTAATAACTAAGAAGCATGCTACTTTGGAGTTTTCACATGGTATTTATACTCATATTGACCATGGGAACCACATCTACCATGAATAGGGATCCATAAACCTATTAACTTAAATACATGTTTTATGAATTGGGACCCATCAACCAACTCATAGAAACACATCTACCAAACTAGTTGAGATATCAATAACACTTCTTGATCTAGTTCTTATGGTGTCTATCTCCACATTCTCATTACAATAATGAAATCACACTGATTACAATAATTTGTTTTTTCACACTATATATAAATTTAATAAATATTTGGAGGATTAATTCCTTAAAGTTCTCTTTTGTAGCATCTATCATTGATCATTGTCACGCAATCATGAACAATGTAGGAAATCTCCACCACCACAAGATACTACCCTTGGATTTATCTAGTTTGGAAAAATTAGTTGTCATTTAACTAACTATATGTCAATTTCAATTGATAATGAATCCATTTACAAATATTTATTGATGATAAAATAATACAATAATTTTACTTGGGTTTAGACCTAGACTAACAAAATGACACAAACACAATAAACAATATGGAATCAACCCATATTTTTTATAGTGACACTAGTCTAAAAATACACATAGACTATAACAAGGACTATAATGGACTCTATATAATTAACTAGTCACCACCTAATCAAACAAAACTTTAAAAACTTAATGATATAACTATACCTTATAATTTAATAACACCTATGGGATAAATACAAAATGTTAAAGATAACAAAACTAATATGTGTTATAAAAAAAACTCTTATTGACACCTAAGATAACTATTTAATTGATATATAATAGCCTAAATTCTAAATCATCACCTAAAAATAACATTTTATTTTATTTTAAACCATAAAAAATTAATTAAAAATACAAGCATTTACCACATACATCCTTTGTATTTCTCACTAATTCCAAATTATCATCATCCACTAAAATTGGCAAAGTATCAACAAGAGTGGTGGTCACCTCCTGAACCAGCTTTAGGGGACACTCATCCAATTTGAGGACCATAGTTTATATGTCATGTACTAAAAATTTAATGAGTATGTCATTGAAATATTCTTGAAAAAACACATGCAAAATTCTAACATGTTTCACATCAGCTACCATGGTTTACATAGGAAGAATCCTCCCAAATATTCTCAAATAGTTATATATATCATATTCCCCATGTTGGTTGTGATCCTTCAATATAAGCACTAAGGAACTCAAGTTAAGTGCATGTTTTATTAAGTGGGTGGAGACATCAAATAAAATAAGGTAAATGGTGGATAATTATGGTATATGATGTTCAAAACTATCATGTTCATGATTTTGCATAGTCATGTTATGCATACAAGAAGTTTATAAAACATACAAAGAACCAATTATCTCCTTGATGGTAGAACATACAGTTGGGATGCATAAAATACATGTATGGTTGCATAATCAAATATGAATTCCAAAATATAATGTAATTTATAATTTAAAGTGATAAATAAAACCTTGATTTGAGGATCTCCAATAGTGTTAAGTTATGATAATACTATCTACACTAAGCTCTTCTCACATTTTTCTTTTCTCATCAACTAGCGAAATAAATAACTATAATGTTTCTCTCCTTGTACAATATCTTAGGTCTCCATGATTTCTATGGTACCAAATGAAGGTGTGATCAATATATATAATAGATTATGAAACATAATAATAATTTGATTACATTTAATAATATTGTATACAAATATATATGCATAGAATATCTTTGAGATAAGGAATCATGCCTTAATAAGCTAACTATTAAATCCCTTCTCTCTTACAATATTCTATTATCCTATATATGTGACTTGTTTTTATAACTCACTAATACATATAAAATATATATTATAGTATCACAAATATAATGACATTATCATTAATAATATATACAATAGAAATAAACTCTATTTGAAGATGTCTTATAATTCCTTATTTTCCATAGGATTTTTCATTTTAGATGACATGGTTTTAGACATTAAGACATATTATATCATAGGTTCATTAGATTATTGTTTGAGATAATTATTCTAAGAAAATGAAATATTTTCATTGATGTTAATTGATAAATGTGCAAGAAATAAATCTACCAAAGAATTGAATAAATGAATTGATTAATGTGGTAAATCATTAAACTATCTAAGTGCATATTAATTTAAACTTATATAAAATAACTTGGTTAACAACCAATTTTTGAACCAAAATTCTAATCATGTTGTATTATATTCTCAAAAAAAAATAGGGTCACCTTTCTCATCATATAATGTAATCTTAGATTCCATAAAACTAGTTGGTAAAGGATATGAAAAAAATATTCTAAGCCAATGAAGTATGCAATAAGGTCTATAAATCAAGGCTATGATTAGGATTTTAAGAACTTGGTTTTACTTTTAACACCTTAGTATTATATATTTTATAGGCTGCATAAAGGATTGTACATCATGAAGAGAATGTGTGCTAACCAATAGTGGTGTCTTAAATGACTGAGTAAGAATTGGCATATTAATATGCAAAAACCCTTGGGTTGTCCCTATATTATATGGTGGTATTAAATTTATATCAAATGATGTGGGGAAAGGTAAGGAACCCATATCAATTTAATATTATATGTATTATCCATGAGTGCACTTTTTTTATCCAAAAGAGTTTATAACATAGTATGATAGTCCTAAGGTTGTTCACAGATTACTTCTCAAAAGTTATTATTAGATTTTAATTTATTATGCTCTATTTTTTCATCACCTATATGTGAAATAACATCTTTTTGCTTATCTTGAGAGTCAAGGTTGTCTTTATTACATTTATCATGTGTAAGTGTTATCATCACTTCTACATATTTAAATTGTGTATTAGTATTAAAAGGTCTATATATTTTCTTGTTCTTATCCATTTTATGTGAAATATCAAAAGAAATATAAGTATGCTCAACTTATATACCACTTAGTATAACACTTATTTTAAAAGATCTATAAATAAATTTATAAGATTTCATAAAATAATAAATAGAAACATGGATGACTTTTGTTATCAAAGAATTTATCAAATCTAAAAATCCTAAGATAATAATTAGAAACAATAAAAATTATAAAATAAACCCTATAAACATCTATGATTAGGGTTCAAAATATTAAATCAATAGATAGGTTCACCAATATGTTTTTTTAAATTTATGATTAAGAGAGTTTTAACCTTAATTAAAAAAACTATTGAGTAGAATAAAAGTGTATAAAACATACAATAAAACACACAAAATGATCCAAAACTTGATAAATATAGAAGTATGATAAAATGGGAAAGTACCAAAGAATAAAAACTTAGATGAAAATCAGACATGCAAGACTATAAGAGTAACTGTGAAATTGACTTTGTGACTATATGAGTCTACTAAGAATTAGAAACAGGGTTTCAAATTCACTTAGGTTAAGGCTACATTATCTAGATGAGGTCATTATATGCTAGTTTCTATAGGGAATGCAAGTTCAGAATAATTTTTTTATTTCTAATTAAAAATGGATTGGTCCACCTTCATTTATAGGTCTTATGTACATGATCAGATCTGTATGATATGTTTTATAAGTTGTTGTATTATTTATTCTTCACTTGGAACCCCATCTCAATATACCATGTCAAGTAAATGAGATAAAATGGGAAAAATGGGTTAGTGGTTGAATTTGTGTTTGACACAACACCCCCTCTATTGAGTGGTGCCTACATGCCAATACTCTAAAGAGGGATAAAAATATATGTAGTTATCCTGAGATATAATGGTGTGTGAAATATTCATGTAATTTTATATGTTTGTTAAATACTATTGTTATTAAGTGATTTGGTATTGAAATACAAATATCAATAAAATAATGTAAAATATACCACTATTGTAATGAACACATTCTCATGTGAACCCGACATCCATTTTTTTTTTTTTTTTTTGTTGGTTGGGGGGCGGGGGGTTATTTCACCCATATGAGCACTAAGGGAGGGAATATTTTGAAAATATAGGTTACTACTCACATTTTTTAGTCGTGAATAACTAATATTATTTTGAGTGAGAATAACATGTGCGGAATATTTTAAATATGGTTTGTAATATTGGAAGTGTGTTAAGAGCTGTTACAAAACTTTGTCTATATTAAGTAGAGTGGTTTTAGGAGAGATTTTTCATTAGAAAATATCATAAATATATAATATATAATATATATATATATATATATATATTAATGTGTTTATGTTTATGTTTTTGTGTGTGTGTGTGTGTGTGTGTGTGTGTAACCTTATCTATTAATAATATGAAGTTTTGATAGTTAATTGATAAAAACCTATGTTTGAGCCTTTAGATCTACTCGAATGTATAGGTAAAACTTCATATTCCACTTGGCCATTATCTTGGGGGTAATAATAAAAGGAAGGAGGCAAATATATATCTTACTCATAACATAAATTGATGAGTTTATATGAATATAAGTTAGAAGTATTATCCATCAAATTTTATGTGGGTACATCTAATCTAACTAGAATATTCTCCTTAATGAAATTGTATACTAATTAATAAGTAGTATGTTATAAAACAATAACTTCAACCCACTTTATTAACAAATATATTGCAATGAAGATGTGAATTTTACTTATACTTGAGTGTGGATTTATAGTACCATTTAAAAATGAACCCCATTATTTAAATGGAATCATCATTATTCTAAGGGGAAATGCTTCAAATTTTAGCCTCCTAAAAATTTACTGGCATGCTTCACATCTTGAATCCCATTCTAAGAATCCTTTAAAATTATAGGATATTAATAGTGAGCTCTAAATATTTTAAATGTTGTGATAGGTGTAAAAACATGTCCATTAAATGTTTGATTTTTAAAATATTCAATAAAACTCTTATGCTTGTATATATCAACATACCTCAAAAATAATCCATTAATACCTTTCTTGAAAAATAGTATTATCCCTAATGATATTCGTGGCTACTCTCAATTTAACCTATATTTTTTCCTTTGTACTTATATGTTTAGGAAATAACCCATTAGTCATAAAATAAGCAATATCTTAGTACCATTTTATAATAGATCAAATTAATAATATTAATGATAAATATTCAAATTTATAATTATTAAATTCATCTATTTTATCTTTCCCCAGATAATTTTATCCTTCAACAATCAATTTGAACATGCCTCTACCTATATTAAGCTTGGTAGGATTTTTTCATAATTCATATTCTTTCACTTTATATATCCATCCACCCATTTTCAAGATGAATTACTATTTTTTCAAGATGGTCTTGATGAGTGTGTTAGAAACTATCGACATGGTATGAGAAATCAAGATGTAAAGTCTAAAATGCTTCATGGATTTGACCATAAAATAATCATGCTTCTCAAATGGATAATATTTTAGTTAATAATATTTGAGGGGATATATCATGAAATAAATTATGGATTCTATACCTTATTCATTATTTTATACCAAAATAGCTGACAATGAATTTTTAGAAGTGTATAAATACATGATGAAGTCTTTTTAAAAATCTATGTAGATTATCAAAAACACATTATCAATAACATTTTTTATCTCATCAAAATGATTTTTGAAATCAATTTTCAATTTTAAATGAATATTTATTCACATCATATAAGTAATGTGCAAGGTAATTTCTATAAATTCAAGAAAATATATTCTAAATAAATTCAACTTATTAAATAAGGAGTGTTTTCTTGGTTTAATTAATTGAAGATATTATTTTTTAATCACTTTCACTCTTTTAGGATAAATTTTAACTTATTCCTTCAAAAATATATGACCTAAAATATTTTATTCTGTGACTATAAAGATGGAATTATTAGGAACTAGTGAGATACCATGACCCTAACATCTCTCAAAGCCAATCTTGAGGTGTTCATAGTGATCTTCCTACATTTTGGACAACACAATAATATCATAAATATATACCACTATAATATTTTTATTCGTATCACTAAAATATAAATCCATGGCCTATCGAAATGTCACTCCAGTATTAATGTTTCTAAATGGCATATAACTATAAGCATAGATACCCTAGGAATTCATGAAGGTATTCTTGTGCTAATATTCACATGCCACTTCTTGTTATATTTAAATAAACCATCAATCATGGACATCATCTCAGATATAGTTATTTATTATAAGACTTCATTCATTATGCATAGAAAATAATTATCTTTGAGGGATACTTAATCTAGGTTACATAAATTAATACATATTATAAGTTTTTCACTCTCCCTCCACACATGAATAATAATTAATACCTAGTTTGATAGGTGTATTGTAAATATTATTCTGGCATCTAAAATATTCTTCACTTCATCATAGATTGTACTAGCAATATTGGGGTTATAATGCCTTCACTTCTACTTATATAGGTTAGTATTAGGCTTCAATTAGCTATTATGCCTCATCTTATTTATTATAAAAGACTATAATTTAGAATAAAACTAGAAAATTCATCTTTATATAGCATAAAAATATTCACAAACCTTTGTCTCTCTTTGTTCGAACAATATTTTCTAATGTTCACATATTTGTATTCTTCCTTAGTGTTGGTATTCAATTTCTCATATTTTTGGGCCATGTAAGCTATTTTTTTAATTTTATTATTGATTTAGATATCATGTTTATTAAATAATTATATCCTTTCTATAAATTTTGTCATCTTATTCCCCTTGAGCTAGATACTCCATAATCTCTTTTTCATAATTAATTTTAGTCTTGATTTCAATCTCAACTTTGACATTACCCTCAAATTTATTTTCATTGAATTGAGAGTGAGAATATATATAGGTAGAGGAAATCCATTTGAAGTATATATTTATATATTTTTGATCCTTTTTAAGGAATTCTATGATTTATTTATCATTTTTGAACACTATCCAATGTTTATAATTATCAAGGACATTTGGTCAATAAATGAACTCTATGATGCATTTATTCTTATTGATCATTAGGTGAGGAATTATGAAATAGGTAGATACAAATAAGTTATCAACTTTTTAATTCCCTTATCGATGAATTATAGTTATATAAAAGGCTTCAAAAAAATTGATACAATCCCATACCCTATTTTTATGATCTCTCAAGTGATCATTCTTCAAGTGTTACTAATTTAATACTTGTTTAATGATCAATTTAATGTCACCTTAAGCCTTCAAACATCTTATGCCCATTTACTATGTAACTTACAAACTTAGAATCAAGGATTAATATTATTCTATGATTGTTATTTCAAATTGTAACTTATAGTAAAATGTAAATAGTTCATTTTTAGAGGAGACCAAAACCACTCTAGTGCATATGTTAGTATAAAAATAACTTATATATACCTCCACTATCCATAAGGCATTATTGTAACCTTAAATGATTTAAATAATGTATAAATCATATATATATGTCATCATATAGTTTTTCATGTGTTAATTTTTGTTTTCACTTACTCAAAAATAGGCAAGGTTTGTTAGGCTCTGCCTCTCCTAAAAGTTAAAATATCTTGTGAGGAAAATGCTTCCCTAATGTCAAAATATACTAGGTCTTGGTATGTTATTCTTCACTAAGTTATCTAATTTAGAATGTTCTTTTTATGGATATGTTTTATGAGTTAAGTTTTAGGTTTCGTTGATTAGGAAACTCATTAGGAAGCTACATACTTTCTTGATAATGCTTTTAGAGTTCAGTCATAGATATAAATTAGGCATTCTTAGACTTGCATATAAAAAGTACAACTAATTTATTTACTAGTTTACCATATTCATAGATATAACAATGCTAAAATGGTGATAAATAGAATATAAAATATCAATATATATAAACATTTAATTTCATATTGCTTTTGTTTATACCCAATCCCTAAGTTATCATACTTTTAAAATAAAATGCAAAAGATCAAGGGTAAAGACAAAGATAACCTATTGCCATGAAGATCAAGGTGATATTTATGATTGAATGGGATCCATTAAACCAATATTTTTTTGAGTTATACTTAACATAAATCCAACTAAATATGGTGAAAGAGTCTAGAGATGATGATTATGAGAAGAAATGGGCATAACCACCATCAAATATGTGCAGGAAAATGTCCACACATAATCCTAGTAGACTTCAAATATCATTATTTCATTTTTTATTAAAAAATTTCAAATCCCATAAAATAATCCAACTAAAAATGTCACCTTAAAAATAACATAACTAAAAAAAATAGAGAAGCAAAAATAATCTATAAATCTCTAAAGAATCATAAAAAGAAAGTGTCTGGTTCTCTATGTCCTTTTTTACAATTCATAAAGGTCTACCCATGCACAACATTCTATAATCCTAAAAAATTCCGTCCTTGAGGAAAGATTTTTAAGTATTATAAATAGGAGTGAGAGAGATTCACAACTCAAAATTTTAAACGGGAGGCAATACATCCCCTCTATTGAAGTAGCTGAGAATTCAATGTGGATTTAGAAATCTAGCTAAGAAATTTTGATAACAACCATGCTACTACGAACATGGGATTAAATTATATCAACCAAGTGTAGGTAAAAGTGGTTGAAAATGCCTTAATATCACCACTCAGACTTTGGCCATACCATTCTTTTAGTAGATAATTCTCAATTTCATGGTGTATTTATCCTTGGTGTCTATTTATTCACAAATGTACACACCATGCCCAAATTCAATGTTACCACCTAGTCTATCTTTGAATTTTGATTTTGATGATAAATATCATCAGTAATACATATATGTATAACATTTTTGTAGGTTATTTTATACACATAGTCCATTTTCAAGCTTTGATAGTTTTGACAGCCAAATGGGCCATTAAATCTAGACTAGTGTCTCTCTAATGTCAATACCAGCATATCCTTTTTTAGTAGGGTCATGCCACATGGTTGTTCCATAGTCTTCCATTAATTGTCTAGGATTTTATATGTGCTGATTATTTATTTTACTATGGTGAATTATGATTTCACCACATGGAATCATGCACTTACCTAAGGACTGATGTGTTATGAGATTGTGTGAACCACCCTAGGGTAATAGGTCATCAGTATTGTGCCATGTGGCATTATCCTAATAATCCACTTGATTGGAAGATATTTATTGAGTATGAAATTATTAGATTAATAAGTCACTAAGATAATTCCATGTGGCACCATCCCACTAATCCACTAAATTAAAGGCTTTAAAGTGAACTTGAAAAGTTTCTCAGTCCCATAGAGAGGTAGAAAGACACCACATGGCTCTAAGAACATTTTGGAAAATCAACTAAATACAAAAATAATTTTTAGAATGGGTAAAGGCATCAAGATATAAGAGAGATTACCACATGACACTGAGATAAATTTAGGTACCTATGGACATCGAAGTCAAGGATTTTAAATTCAAAAGAAAATGGCTAAGTAATTTTTAAAACTGAGTCAGCTAATTTATATAATGAAAATGAAAAGGAGCAAAAAATTAACAAATTATAGGCATTTTAAAAAAATTCAAAACATATTTTGACCATATTATGAAATTGACTAGGGAAAAATATTGAACATAACAAACATTGAGTAAATCTAGAATAGATTAAAGTAATAATGGATTGAAGTTGATAACTTAGTGGAATAAAGTAGCTTTATAGGATAATCTTAGCAAGTATTAGCATATTTATCTAAAAATTATTAAGTTAAAATTAAAACAACCATAAACACTTAAGCAATTCATATTGAACTAAATTGTAAATGGGTTATATTTCCAAGAGAAAGACTATAAATGACTCTAAATAAGTTATATAATTCACATAAGTTGTGTCAATTTTTCCCCAAAATGGGATTTTCAAGAACTTCTAAAATGTGATTTTAAAAAGTTAAAACTATTTAGTCTAAGACATATTCAAACAAAATATCTTAACACATCTAGATGCAAATATTAGACTAAATATTATGACATGAAAAATATCATTAGAAATGAATAATACCTAGTCACTTAAAACCTATCATCTAGAAGATGGCCATTTGGAGAAGTCTCAAAATGTAAAGTCAATAAAATTCCCAAAGGATAAAGGTTAGACACAAAAATAGGGTATCCATTTTAAGTCTAAAATGAGGTGTGTTATGTAAGAAATAATTAATAGTGACTCCTATAAGGAGATACTCTTGAGTATTTGAATAATCTATAATCTCTATTTCTCATCCAAACATAAGCATTATTTTTAAGCCATCTTTTAAAGTAAATCCAAAACATAAAGGCATAAAATTTTGATCTAACACATGACAAACTAGACTAAAATTCTACCTAAAGAACATTCATGTGTGAGTTTATGTGATTAATCCAATCATTTTTCAAGAACACAAAATAAATTAAATTTGTCTAAATGATGGGCACTACTATAAGGAGAAAGGATTTTTTAATTTGGATTAGGGAGGAAATAGCATGTGTATTCCTTTATTATCAACCATGTGTCTATATCAATAATAGAGATACCTTTGATCCCTTCTCAAGGCCTTACTCCATTGCAAATCGAGCCATAAATCCTATGGTGGAGGTTTCCATGATCACCCTTTTAAGGAGAAATTTTAGAGTTTGCATTTTTAGCTCAATTTTCTTGAGAGGGGATTTTTATTTATTTTTTACATAGAGGGTTTGGGATAAAGCCATAGGTCAAGTGATAGTTAGTAAGTGCAAAGTTAATTAAATAAAATATGCAAAATTCAAAGATGCATCATGCCTCATATTTTATTTTATATTCATTTGATGATATTTAAAAAAATAAATGAAGCCTTTATAAATCCATATGTTATATTAAAAATTATCATCCTTCAACATTATAACCATACAAGGAAAAAAAACAATTCATGTAAGAAATTGAATAATATTTTAAACATTTTGAGCATAAGAATGACATTAGTGTTATTCAAAAATAATCTACCCATTCACATTCCTTAATCAATAAGGGGAACCCATAGGTCAAAGCAATAGGTTTAGATCTTAAAGAGGCATGATGAAGCTGAACCAAGTGAGGTAAAATGACTAAAAGAATAAGCGTAACAACCCATACTAAAATAGAACATCAAAGAAAATAAATAAAAACAGAAAGTATTTATAGGGATTTTCAAGCAAATCATAGAGGGAAATAATTCTTGAGGAGAAATAGAACATTATCACTAGTAATCTTCTTTATGAAAAAATTATTCTTGCCTAAGATTTCATAGATTTGATAGGGACCCAACCATAATGCATTGATTTTTTTTTGTTGTCCCTTTTATTTATGATACTTTTCATGTATAAGTATAAGGTTAGAGATCCTAATTTTTTTTTTATATCATTTTTCAAACCAATGATTGAAAACCTCTTGATGCTTACTAAAATTCAACAAGGTTTCATTGTAATTTTTGTCTAAGTACATGATATTCAAGAGGTAAGCCTCTATTTGATCATTTGTTTCCAAGTAATCTTTCATAAACAACAATTTATGGGTCTTCAATTTGACTATAAAAATAGGGTTTTGGCCATAAACTAGGTGGTAGGGAGAAGTGCCTAGAGAAAATTTAGTTCTAGTCATATCCTCCCATAGTATTTATAGCATTGTTTTTTAGGTTCTTTTAATTATGTTTATCAAATTCTTATTTATGGATTGAGATATCTCATTCCCTTATAGAAAATAATAAGATGAAAATTTTAGGGTTGCATAATGATCTTATTCCCATTCTAATAATTACAAATAGGAGAAGGCAAGTCCATTATCACATACCAAAGTATAAGGCATACAAAACCTTGTTGCAATGTGATCCTCCGAAAATTAAATGATGATGCTAGTTATGTATTTATTGAATGGTTATGCCTTCACCCAAAAAATTATAGTATTTAATTGTAGTGATAATAAACTTATAACTTGTAGATGATTTTTTGTTTATTTTCCCCACAAACTATATTCCCCATTGTGTGAAAGGTTTTGCTTCAATCATTGGTAGCAGAAGAATTATTAGATTTCGCTCCCTATGTGTAACAACCTAATAAATATGACAAATATGAATATGTGCATGTGTGACTTTAAATATGTGTGGCTAATATTAGCTACTTCTTAATATTTGGTGGGCAATGTAATTCTTTGATCCATGCCCACTCCCATGCTTTTTATTGAGGTTTTTAAGCACATAAATGGTTTTATCCTTAATAAGACACCTCAAATAGATTCCCTCTTGGTTCCATCTATAGAGTACCATTGTTTTGATAATAAAGTGGCTACTTTCCATGTTCAGTGTTGGAATTCAAATGTTAAGGACACACATTGTTTAATAGGTGGTCAACTAGTTCCTTACACCAATTATCATTCATACTATTTTTAATAGTTTAATGATGGCAAGTGATTTGTGGATCTAATTTGGCCGTCATTATACTCATCCCTATTTCCCATCATAATTTTCATTGATTTAATTTCAAGTTTGAAACCTTTAAGGATGGTTATCTACTTCCCTCTTTGTTCATCCAACTCATTCTATACTCACATGGATTTTACCACTAGGTCAAGCACAACAACAAATGTTTTACTACATAGTATGTAATGCTAGAATTTCTTAACAACCTTGATCAATGAAAATTATTGCTTATCCATCATAGTGTATCTCAATTCCTCATTTATCAAAGGGGAAATCATGAATGAAATATTTCACTCATTTCTAGCCCCTTTTATTTGCATCAAAATTATAAAAATTGAATGCTCTCAAGTGAAGGATTAAATATAAAAAAGGTTGAGTGCAATCAAGGTTGATCAACATTGGTGTGTGGACAATTGCCTCTTTTATTTGATTGAAATATACCTACATTTCACTTGTCTATTTTATTTTAGCATATTTCTTGAGCATGTTATTCATATGTTTAACTATATCTACAAATCTAGAGATAAACTTCCTCTAAAGTTAATCTTATAAAAAATGACTTTAGTTATTTCTTTGTGTCAGGTAATGTGATTTTTATGAATACCATCTACTCTCTTAGGGTTGATTGATATACCCCACTCCGAAATGGCATCTTAACAACTTTTTCTTGGTGAATCCAAATATACATTTATTTGGGTTCAAGGATATCCCATGTTTTATACACCAACATAACACTTTTCTCAACTCCTTTACATTATGTATCCTTCTTTTAGACAATATTATCAAATCATCCTTATACACAACTATACAGTTCACCATAATTTTTTTTAATGTAATATCCATCATACTTTAGAAGCTATCACCCATGTTAATCAAGGCAAAATGAATTATCTTTTATGTGAATGTGCCACACTTGGTTGTGAACATTATTTTCATCTAGTCCTCATTGTTAACCACTACCTAGTTATACCTAAAATATCCATTCAAGAAAGACATAATTTGTGTTCCATTCATGATTTCCATAACTTCATCTAATAAAGGAAAGGGATACTTATCTTTTTAATATGCTTTTTTCAAATTGTGGAAATCAACATAAAGTCTTATCTCCCTATTATTTTTCCTCACTATCACTAAGTTTGCAACCCATATAGATTGTCTCATTAGGAAAATGAATCCTTGTTGCAAGTAGTTTTTACACTTCTTTAAAAATCAATGGCTCCAATAGTGGATTGACATGATTTTATCTCTACTTAAAAGGCTTGACTCCATGGTCGAGGGGGATAGTATGTGTCAATATAAAAGTGTTTAAGACCTTCATATATTCATAACTCTATGTAATAACATATCTAAAATATTTGAGGATTGTACAAAACCTTGTTTCTCTTTTGGGGTACAAGTGGTGCCTAAAACCACACTTTTTACATCATTTGCATTACCTAGATTACACTAATCATGATGCATGTTTTTAAAATTTATTAACTCCTCCTTTTCCATGTAGTGATCCACATCGAATAGTCTCTCAAGTGATATAATTCCATTGGGTATGTTATTGGTCTTAAAATTCATATTCCCCTCCTCATCTAGGTCAAATTCTTCTCGACCATCTTCATCAATAATCCAATTGGAAAATATTGTTTCAGTGAATTTTAGCTTATATTTCAAGAAAGGAATAATAAGAAACTAAATATGGGTATGGTTGAAAAACTTGTTTGATTGTTCATGCATTGAATTAGATGATTATGGAGAGCTCCTCTTTGGCTTTGGAGGATGACTTATAAATAAGATAGTACTAAATCAAATGGTTGGTTAGATAGATAGCTAGGTGGATTGCCTAACTCTAGCTAGATCCCAAAAGTAAAAGTGTCTTTGGGGGATATCAATACACATGTTTTAAGTAATAAAATCTAGAAAATATAAGATAAAGTACTTACATCAAATAATCAAAATCTATTAAAATTGAATACAATAAATGCTTGATAATAAAAATGACTAATATAATAATAAACAAGTCAATACTAATGCTAAAAGGTTCAAGTGTGCTTTAGAAATAAGGTTGGGGGTTTATGAGTAGGTACATGAAAAGAAATTTGGATTTGGTTTAGGTTAGGTGGGTGAAAATAGCTTGATATTATTTCCTACCATAGTGACTATTAGTAGTTGAGGTGACCATTAGTAGTTGAGGTGATCATCGATATTTGAGGTGACTATAAGTGGTTAGATAGATCATTGATGGTCAAAGTGACTATTGGTGGTTATTGTGTATTGGGTTTCAGTGTTTAAAGGTTATATTGATAATATCACATAAGTAAATTATAGGAGATGGGTTTATGCTAGGTTGGTTACAAAATACAAAAAATGTAATTGAATAACGGAAAGAAAATAATTAACTTTCAAAATGTTAATTAGATGAATGATTGAGGTGACCAGCTCATTGACATAGTTTGGCATGATTCTAGTAGAGTAAGGATACTTGGTTATTGATCAAGAGGTGGTGACATGTCATATCTATAATGTGATGGTTGGATTATTGGATTACTAGAAGAGGTGACCTATATAGAAATTCTAGATGCAAAAGCTCTTGAATTCTTGGATCGATCCCTTTTCACCTCTTGCTCCTCTCTTCCATTAGGAAAGGAATGAGAGGTACAACAAGATGTTAACATGGGGTCTAAATTTCCATTTAATTTTAACTTCATCATGCATAGGATCACACATGAATTAGACATTCTAATTATATAAAAGCAAGCTAAAATGAAGGGCCAGTTAAGTTGGTTCAGATGATGAAACTTGACTTTTAATGGTTAGGGTCACTGTCAGTGATTAGGGTGACCATTGGTAATCAATGGTTAAAGTCAAATTGGGTTAAAAATATGGTTTTGGTTAGTAGGTTAAATTGAATAGCATTAGGCCTAGTTTGGGGTTGAATGGCTCATGTTTCAATGCGAGGGGGTCGTAAGGTGGTTCAAGGGAATTATGACATTCAAAACCACCATAAGTAGATTTTTGGTGTCTAAATTTTACCCATTTTTTATATAGTTTGTATCAACAAGATACAAAAAATATATTGTGTGTTGAAGGTCAGGTTTCCCCTAGTTTGGGAGGAGGTGTTCTCCCCCAAACTAGGAGTTGATGAAGTAAAATAAAATCAAGTAAAAGTTTGATAAGTTGGTAAGTTGATGATAAAAAGTGTGAATGATAAGATTAGGAACTAAAGCATAAATATGTGTATAAAGTGTGATAAAAGGTATGATATCCAATATAATGCATAGACTAGGTTTCTATAGTTGGTAAAATAAATACATATACTAGAAGGACAAGTGACAAGTGGATTATATGACCACATTTAGGGATGATGGCTAGGTACACTCATAAATGCAAGTCTCCTAGGTAATGTCAGTGTTTATATGGGTATCCAAGGTAGGAAGTGATCTTGGGGAAAACATAAACTAGTCAAGTGAAGTTATGGGTATCTGAGGTAAGAAGTGCTCCCAAGAAGACACAAGTCAGTCTAGTATGCATGTGGTAGTGTAATTTCAAAAAAGTGGTCAACATGGTAATTTTTATCATTATGGTTAATGGACCAAGAAAAATCCATCACAAATCAAGTTTTAATTGGGTCAAAATAGACCAATGGTAAGGTGATGAGGTGGTGGGTGAGGTGGGCAGAGAAGGTAGTCTCCATGGTTAGGTGGTTGGTGAACGTTTGGTTGAAAATTAGCTTGCTTGAGGTAAAATTTGAAAAGTGAGCAATCTAACTATTGATAGTAATGGGCTAAAAAGTGACCATCAGTAGTCATCCTAACTATTGATGGCTAGGGTGCAAAACCCTAAAAGCATGGAGGATAAAAGTGAATCCATTTGGCTTACTTTCTCATTTGTTTATGTTGACTTATGAGAGCAATAGACTATGATTTATGTAATTTTATGAAAAATATTAGATGGTGACTAGGAGTGGTTAAGTTTATGAGTTGGATTGATTGAGTGGACTAATTGGACTAAGCCAGGATTCGGGGTGAATGTGGATGAGTATGGGTAGTGGGTCCCCAGATTCCTCCTCAATAGTGGTCAATAAATGAGGTATGGGGTTGCATTAAATTGGTAGTTTAGTTATGGTTTATAAATGCATTTAGATTCAATATTTTCTTGTTTTATTATTGATTTGGTGGTGCTGTTTTGGTGATGTCCTAGGTATACATAGTGGTTTGTGTGTGGGCTAAAGTAGTGATTGAATTTCCAAAGTGGAAGGGGTAGGTTAGTATGGGTAGGGTAGAAGGTGTTTAGGTTATATTATTTATCATATTTATTTGTATATTTTTTATTTTGGGTAGGTAGGGTTTTTTAGGATTTCCACTATGATTCATGCATAGTGACTATTAGTGGTCATCTTGACCATTAGCAAAATGGGATGTCTGACCATTGGTAGTCACTAGGACGATCAATGGTTGGGTAGGTTTGGTGATGCTTATAGAAATTTGTCTTTAATATTTATAAAGTATGAGGGTAACATGGGTGTATGGAGTGTTAGATGTTTGAAGTGGTTAGGTATTGGGTGGGTTGGGGTAATGTCTTTAGGTGACAACATGTATTTAATGTAAGGTAAAAGAGCTTAGTTTTATATGTAAATGTTAGTAGTGTAATGGTCAAAAGGGTTAAGGTTAGGTAAGGTTGGTTAAGGAGCTAAGCCCATAAGCAATCATAGTATATATAACTAAGTCTATTTGCTAATAAACTATGCAATTATAGGAGTAAATATAGATGTAGGATTGGGTACCTTCCATCTTTGTGAATATACACCAAGGGATGAGACCAGTGGATTAAACACATATAGAGGAGGTCAAGATCAAAGTGATGTGATATTACTAGTACATGTCACATGATGTGGTGATGATCATGGCCCTTATCAAGAGATGGGATCCATCCATGAACACTTTCCTACTACCCACTAGTGAGATAACTATCTTGCCAAAGGATGTGTATAGGATCATTTAGTTACCCCTTCAAGGTGAACTGATATATCACATTGAGTGGGAGGAGTGCTTGGAGATAATTTATGTAGAAAACCATGATTGTGTCAAGTGGCATGCTAAGGGTTTTATCTACTCATGATCTATCATAGGGTGAGGGGAAATATGAGAGTAATGACCATGATGATGATGGTTATGTCATGCTTTACCCTTCTAGATTTGAGTAGTGGGAGGTTTCCCTATCTACTTCTAGGGGTGTTGATTAAGATGTTGCTTGGATGCATAGTGTTTGGATGGGTACCTATGCTACTTGTTTAGATATATAAGGAGTTGTGGGGATTCAGAGCTCATAATAGGTATAGCATTAACATCAAGCTTGTCCTATGCTACTAAGCTTATGAGCACATTTAAGTGCTAAGGTAGATGGGGCTACCATGGGTAGGTTATGCTCAGATATATTTCTTGATTGGTTTCATATGATAGCGAGATGAATTTATCACTTTAGATGTAGGA
Organism: Torreya grandis; assembly: GCA_037957365.1. Lineage (NCBI taxonomy): Eukaryota > Viridiplantae > Streptophyta > Pinopsida > Cupressales > Taxaceae > Torreya > Torreya grandis. The sequence continues at coordinate 868,778 of JARHVA010006416.1, forward strand.
GGATCTCATGATGTAGATTGGTTTATGGGTTCACTAAAAGCATTGGTGATTATTGATGTTACTTGGAGGCCGTATGTAAGGTTTTTAGAGTGGGTTAGATATAATAGGTAGGCCTTGTCTTTATAGATTTATAAGTGGATCTTTGGTAGGAGGGATAGGGAGGTAGAACTCATCCCATTTGATAGGGGGCAAAGGTAGTTTAGCTTGGTAAAGGGTATCCTGGGCCCATTTCCTAGATATAGGTAGGAAGATGTAGAGATCTTAATACATGAGCCACATCTAATATAGACCTTACTAGATCATTAGGAGTTACCAGTATAATTAGTAATAGATGATGTAGGTTTTCTAGATGGTAACCCTACATGGTACTAAGCTTTGTACGTGATGGTAGACTTTGGTGGGGATAATGGTGGTAGGTAGCTTATATATGTAGACCTATTTGGTAGAGGTTAGTGGGCACAAGTTTAGGGGGTTGCCTTAGATGCATAGGTAAGAGAAATTCTATCCACTACATATGAACAAGATGTAGTAATGTAGGGTTAGTTGGTTGATTTATAGGTCAAGTTGCTATGCTTATAGGTGATAGGGACTAGGCTAGAGCTTCACTAGCCTTGGTTATCTAGGAGAAAGGCTCCTTGAGATAAACTTGAGGAGGAGCCAAAGTGCCTCTAAGACCACCAGATACCATCCCCATGGCATGATACCTAACCATAGTATAGGATTTATGATACTATTAGGCTATAGTCCTAAGGTAGTGTCCTAATGAGCCTTGATGGGGTGAGTACAGAACTAGTTTGGAAGGTGGTACTAGTATGGCAATAGTAGGTTAGTGGGTTACTTCCATAGGTGGATCGGTAGGTACTTTAGGGGGATATGAACTAGGATATAATGGTATAATAGGAGATATTGGTGCCCTAGGGGTATAATTATGACATATTTTAGATATATTATATTTTATTGTATATCATTTTGATACCAACCTATGAGCCAATGTGATGAGATGAAGATTTTGAGAGAGAGACATGTATATTATTATATACATGATGATGTGAGACTCATGATTTATATATATGATCGTTATTTATTTATCATGGTATACATTTTGATATGATGTTTATATTGATCATTGATGATGCTATATTGATTTTGGTTATGATTATGCTTATATTATGGATATTGGATACTGATGTAGACTCACGTAACTAGGCATATGATGGATTTTATTTATGTTCATGATGATGTCTAAGTTATTTATGGTTATGGTGATGATATTTATTCTATTTAATAATTATATGCTTTCTTATTTATATTTAGACATCTGGTGAAAATGGTTGATTGTTTTATTGTGCATGGATGCTAGACTTTGACATGATGATGGATATGCTAATGATGTATGTTTTTTCTTATAATACATGTTTATGTGTTGTGGATATGATTATGGTTATTTTTTTAAGGTAAAAAACATGAGATAAGTTAATTAACAACACTAGATGTGATAAAAAGAATATAATCAAGAGACAAACTTCTTAGTGAATATATCAACTAGTCATGATAGGATAGGAAGAGGGCACAATTCTTCTTCATTGACAAGGACTAGTACAAACTTGAAGTTGGATTGGATTAAGGAAAATAATCCCTTTTAATTTTTTTTCATTAGCATCTATTATTTATTTAAAGAGGTATCTTGATCATATAATGTCAAGTGAGCTCAAAAATCCCTTGCTTTATAGTGTATAGAGGGAAGATGGATGAAAATGAAACCTTCTTATGAGACTAGCATGTATCTTCTAGAGGATACCAAAGAGTTAGTATAAACAAGTCTATGTCATACATATTATAGACTAATATATATGGGAAGTCTACTCATGAGAGTTGATTGTGGCTTTAAAAATTATTTTGCTTATGAGAACCGATTGTAGATTTCAAAATTATTTTGACTTTGTTATGTCTTTATAATGGGTATTTTTCATTTTTTTTGTTATTTCTTAACGATTAGGGAAGTTAATCAATGTAATAAGATTATAAGAAACTAATTTTTTTGACAAATTCTTTACTCAACCATCCTTTGAGGGAGTGATCTAATTTTGTATGCTTTTATTTAATGATTTTGATAGTTGTTCTTCAAGGGATTAGTCCACCTTATGTTGAGAAATTTTGAATACGTTGTCAACAACTATCCTTCAAGGGAGTAGTCTATAAATGATAGGAATGACCCATGTTTCCATTGGTTTGGTTTTGATTTTTGATTTGTTTTATTCTACTTGACATAGACTTGCTTATATAGGCTTAAGTGTTCACCTTTATGAAGGCAAGACTAAAAGCACAAGGAGGTTGATTTAGGTGTAAAGAGGTTTAGGTGATAATGATCATGGTAATCCATCCTTATAAAAAGGGTAAAAAATTACCATGAGAATCATGCCATGGGTAGAGCCATGGTACCCATCATTCAATATTATGCTATGATTGTGACAGATAATCACATAATTCAATTTTAATCAGTTGCCCCTAAAATAGCAAGATGAATGTGGTTGGAAAATAAGGGATGAGCTTAAGTTAGATATAAGGTGAGTTTTACCCTCTTTAACAAAATAAAGGATGTAGATGTGAAACATTAAGGGGCTCAGGTTCCTATTTTCCCTCAATAGAGGATAACTAATAAGTGCTTGATCTATGCTGATGGGTTATGATATAAGGTACAATCCAATTGAAAGAAAACTTACCCCACTTGATTTTCTCCATATTGGTGACATTTTTATTTTCCTTTAGGATGAGGTCTTTGATGTTGAATTATTTCACTCTAAGGTGTTTGTTATAGGCATGTTTGATGCACTCTTAATAGGCATGAAGATAGGTGAGGTTGACTAAATAATATTCATCAAGTATCTCAAGTTGGGATAAATGGTGCTAACGATAATCATCTTCAAAAATGAGATCTTGAAAATATATGAGAAGAGATGGGATTTGGACTTTGAGAGGTAAGACAACCTCCATTCCAAACATAAGAGAGAATGGGGTATCACTTGTAGGGGTTCAAATGCTAGTACAATATGACAATAAGGTGAAGGGGATGTGAAAATGCCAATCCTAAGAAAATGCATTGACCATTTTACTAAACATGTTGTTAAGAATTTTATTAGATGCTTATACTTATCCACTCGCTTGAGGGTGATAGGAAAAGAAAAAACATAAATTAATACTGATTTCATCACAAAGACCCTAGACTTGTTTGTTTTTAATATATTTACCATTATCTATGATAATTTTGTGAGGAACACCAAAATGGTAGATGATATGATGGTTGATAAAGTTGAAAATATTTTTTACTTTGGTTAACACTATAGGAATAACCTCTATGAATTTCATAAAATACTCAATCATGGTGATGATAGAATGGTGTCTCTACGAAGAATGGGGGTTAATTTCACCAATAAGATCTAGACACCATTGTGAGAAGGGCCAAAAATTAGTGGATACATGAAGTCTATGACTAGGTGCATGATGTAAATTGGTGTGTTGTTGACATTTAACACACTTTTTCACATAATCAAAACATTTTTGGTTGATAGTAATAGCCAAGGAAAAAGATGTGTTTAGTGATGGCTGGGCCACTAAAATGTCCCCCACATATCCCATAATGCATTTACTTGATAGCATGAGATGCTTCATGGCTATGTAGGTAGTGAAAGAGGAGACCATAAAAGTTGTGTTTATAAATAATTCTTCCCATAATGGTGTAACATGAGGTACTTTAGATAAATGCTCTTTGAGCATTTTGGGAAAGACCAAAAGGAATAATGGTAAGGTTGAGATAGTTGAAGGTCTGATGATACCAATGGTCAAGTTGGGTTTCCTCCACATTGAATATGGTGGGAGAGTTTAGTTTGACAAAATAAAGCTAAGTCTATATATAATGATATATAACTTAAAATGAGAGGGTGTAGATGGGATCTGAGAGGTGAGGGAAGCCATGGTGTTGGCAAACATATTGGTAGATCATGGGGTGGATTCGATATGGTAGTGTTTAAATGATGTTAAGATTTTTTTAACTAGTTGTTTATACTACTATAAAAAAATCATTCTTACATTGGTAAGAGTCATTGATTTAATTGACCACTAGTTGAGAGTCACCAAAGATATTGATTGTTTTGACTCCCAAGGATAAAGTAGTTTGAAGGCCTATCACTAGGGCTTCATACTTATCCATATTATTAGTACATTCAAAATCAATCTTGAAAGAAAAAAGAAGAGGTTCACCATCAAAGGAATAAGGATGATGCTAACTCCCCCACCACATTGACACTTTGAGCCATCAAATAACATGGTCACATGATGGGTGAGGTCCACTTGAGAGAGGGTCATGATGGAATCATCAAAAAACTCAAGAGGAGGAGGTTAGTTATCTACAAGTGGTACTTTAGATAATTGGTCATTAATGACTTACCCTTTAATTAATTTTTTTTTGAAGAAACTGAAGGTCAAAATTCACTAAAAGCATGATCTAATTGGCCATACATTGGCTTTGGTATGGCTTGGAGTGCATATACTTGAGTGGGTTAGTGTTGGTTATGACATAAGTTTTGTGGTTAAGAAGGTAGTGGAAAATTTTGGTGGCCACAAAGACCAAAGCTAAACAAAGCTTCTTAGTATAGGTGTACCAAGTCTCATACTCTACAAGCATGTAACTAATGTAGTATATAGCTTGCTCTTTGTGTTGTTCATCCTAATGAGTGAGTATTGCCTATAAGGATTGGTTGGTGGTAGAGATGTAAAGGTAGAAAGGTTGGTTATCCTTAGGAGGGGTGATGATAGGTGGATACATGAGGTACTCTTTGAGTGAATTAAAAGCCTTTTAATAGTCACTATTCAACTTAAAATATATGTCCTTATTTAGAAAGTGATGGAAGGGTTGGCATCAATTTGAGAGTTGGGAGATAAAGTGATGAATGGATTGGAGCTTCCCTTATAGACTATAAAGTTTTTCTAGGTTGATTGGAAGAATAATGTCAAGGATTACTTTTATTTTGGCATGATTTATTTAAATTCCTCAAAGGTAAATAATAAATTCAAGGATCTTTCTAATAAGACCCCAAAAATGCACTTCTTGAGGTTAAGGTGGACATGGTAATGTTTGAGGAACTTAAAGATAATCTTGAAAATGGCCAAATGGTCCTTATGGTATTTATATTTCCTAAAAAGGTCATCCAAATAGTCCTCAAAAATTTTGTTGATAAGGTCAAGGAAAATATATGTCATGGCATGTTTGTAGGTTGCATGATCATTATTAAGTCCAAAAGTCATGACCCTATAGTAGAAAGTTCACCATGGGGTGATAAAGGTGGTTTTGTGCTGATCTTTAGGGGTAATTAGGATCTGATTGTATCTCAAGAATACATCCATAAGAGACAAAATTTCATAGTTGGATATAATATCAACATGTTGGTCAATGTTTGGTAGAGGAAAGTCATCATTGAGAAAATCAAGGTTGAGGTCACGAAAGTCCACAAAAATGCATAGTCCCCCTGGCTTTGGTGATAAGCACAATATTAGAAACCCATTAGGGATAGTCAGTGGGTTGAATGAAGTTGGCAGATAGGAGACACTAAAGCTCTTCTTTGATGAGAAGGGCTATGAAAGGGTGAGTTCATCAAAAATTCATTTTAATGGGATTGGAATCATATTTGGTGATAATGTTATGGGTGGTAATGGTGAGTTAAATTCCTAGCATGTTGTTATAAGACCAAACAAATGTTATGCTATAGTCTTGGAGGAAAGAGAAGTCTTGAAGTTCCTCAACATTTACCGATTGGCTAATTTTAACAATGCAGGGGTTATTTAGAGTGCCCAAGTTGATATCCATGGTAGATTTATTCAACATGGTCAAAGTCTTAAGATGAAGGGATTTTTGGATGGAAGAATATAGGGCACCAAGATAGGTGAGAGTGGAATCATCATCATGGCACTGATCACTGTTAATGGTAGGAGAGTCATCTCCTATCATGTCAAGATGGGTCATAGGGATGGTTATGATTATACCTTCCTTTTGATAATACAAGGTTCTAAGTCTGATCATGTTGATGGAAAAAAAGTTAGGTGGGATGATGTCATCATCCTCCTACTCTGATAATGAATGAGTCGATGAATATGGGATCTCCTCATTAATTTTGATGGTGGGAGGTGAGTTGGTGTGCTAGTCTAATGGAGAGAAACCTAGGCCATGTTTCTCATGGGGTTTTTGGGTCACAATGGGAAGCGACTCATGTGGCCCCTATTCATGTCATCTAAGGCCAAATCCCTTCCAAGCACACCAATAAAGGTATGTCTTGGTGAAACTCAATTTATTTAAGTAGGAAAATCTAGTGGTTAATGGTTGAGGTGAAAGAGAGGTGGCAGAAGCACTAAGGGGTTTGTCAATTTCCCCATAGATAAAATAGGTTTATCAATTTGGAGGTCTAAAGGGAATAATAGATTTGATATTGGGGTCATACTTGGGTTGATTATTAAATTTCTCATACTCATAGGGAGTATGGAAAGAATCAAGCGCCAAAAGGTGATATTCCCCAAGTGAAAGGCAATAGAATGTTGATTCCAAGGGGTTTGCGGTAGGGATTTGATCCAAAGGGATGGATGATCTAATAAATGTCACATCATTATAAGAAGATATGGGTTCATATTTTATGGTTTAGGGCTTGCATTCAGTTAATGAGGGTGTGATAGATGGACATAAGAGATGTCTTTAGGTTGATAAGTCATGTTGTATGATGAAAAGGGACTTGGGTTAGCTTGTATAGTGATAAATTGACCTTCCTACTCAAATTTGATGCAACGATGAAGGGTAGAGGGCACAAAACCCATGGACTAGATCTAATGTTGTCCCAATAAAATATTGTACTAAAATTCACCTTCCACTACATAGAAGAGCTCTAGAATCATGTGAGGTCCTAAATAATTATGAAGGCTAGTAGTTCCAAAAGTAGTCTCCATGGCACCATTAAAGGATCAAAGGATGGTTGAGGTTTTGGACATGCAATTTTTTGGTAGTTTGATTTGATCATAGGCATGGGAGGAGATTATATTAATACTAACTCCCCGATCAATCATGACCCTTTTAAATTAGGTTTGGTTGATGTAGGTAGTGATGAAAAGAGGGGAATCTAGATCATTAGGGTGAATAAAAGGTATTTCTAAATCCTTGAAGGTGACAAGGTTGCAAATTTGGAGAGCACCAATAAAGGTTACCAAATGTTTAGGATTTTTAGGTTGGACCTCTATTTATTTCAATACCTCTATCACTTCTTGGTGATGATGACATGACATATAAATCTAATCGTATAGTCTCATCTTTGCCAGGGTCTAGTGAAGTTATTTAATAAACACTCTCTTGATTGATTCAGAGGAGTTAGATTTGTAGGTACCCAAGATAGATACCTTAGGTTTGGTTGATGGTGAAAGTTTCTAATTTTGACTTGGTTTAGAGGTAGAATATGGGTATATCCATAAGATGGACACTTTAACCTTACCATTATCTTTTTTTTGAGCATATGATCATGTGACCATATGGATAGTATGGATGGAGGGAAGATTTGGGGTAGGATATTGGCTAGGTTCCTCATCACTCTAAGATGAGAGTGGGGGAGTAGGTAGGCATGGGTAGTGGTTATCATTTACTATATTGGTAGAGGTCTCATGGGAGTTAATCTATTAATATATTGGCTTCATCATAGAGCTGATGGATTATGGTTTGGTGAGCTTTGTATTTCTTTGTGTCATGCCCAAGTGTCCTTGATAAGAGCATATTTTGTAGTCATTATACTAGGTGGGTTTTGGACCAAGAGGGTCAAATGGACTGATAAGAGGTAAGGTCAAATAATAATCTTGCAATAACCTTTGTAAAATAGTCAGGTAAGATTTAGCTAAAGGTGGAGAGGATTTAGAGTTTTTGGCCTTGGTTGGTGAAATGGAAGTATTTTTAGGAATAGGTTTGGTGGTAGATATTTTGGATAAGATGGTTTTCTTATTTTATGGTTTTGGTTTTTGTAAGGTGTAAGTTTATAAATTAGAGATAGGAAGTTTTAGGGTAGCTAGTTTGGTTATTGATGGATCAGTGAAGATGGGTGTGTTAGAAAGCAAGTGTGCTAGTGTAACCAACAATAGTAGTTAGGTTTTGGTTGAGATAGTCAATTTATAATCAAAGTGGAGGTATGACACCTTAATATAGAGGCCAAGGTTAAGGAATATATGTGTTTGGCCCTCTAACCTTTTTGTGGCTTTACCTCCTTGGTTAATTTGGTTTGGTGAGCTCTAGTTTTAGTGATGGGTGATTAAGGCTCTGCATAGGGAAGATGCCAAGGTTTTTGGTTAGTTTGGTTGGAGAGGATGATTTGGTTATTTAGGATTTGGTTACTTTGGATGGTCAAGAAATTATTGGGTTGGTAGGGGTTTTTATTATTTTGGTTGATAAGATAAGGGTATGGTTAATAGAAGTGGTAGGTTGGTATATCAATGAGGTGGTTGAAGGTTCATGTTTGGTGATGTAAAGGAGCCCCAATTAATACCAAAAGGTGACCCAATCCATGTCAAAGTTAGAGACAAATTCCAATATCTAAACTAGTCTAGAGAAGGGTTTATAGACTAGTTTTATTCCCTAGGTAGTGGGATCAAAAGATAAACTCGTAGGCTCAGAAAGGGGGATGATGACCATGTCATTTTCATCAATCAAAGGGTGTAAGGTTTGGATAGGTGGTTTCTTTATGGGAGGTATAGGTGTGGTGGTTTATTCTTTGGGAATGCTCTCTAAAGAGTAAGTAAATGCTTGATAGTTGAAGGAGAAGGTAATGTGGCGATGGTTCTTTTCTCATATATGTTAGTTGAAAGAGGGGTTGATGACTCCACCACCTCAATAAGTATAGGAGGTAAAATGGTTACTTCTTCAGTTTGGGTTTTCAAAAGAGGAGAAGGTAAGTCCACTACCTCAATAAGTGGAGGAGAGGAAAAGGTTACTTCCTCAGTTTGGTTCTCCAAAAGAGGAGAAGGAAACTCCACTACCTCAATAAGTGGAGGAGGAAAAGAAAAGGTAGATTGGGTGGTAGGTTATTTAGTAATGATAATATCAAGAACCATATTGATGGTATGGGTATAATGAGAACACTAAACTTTGTTGCTCTTGGTTTTATTAGGTGCATGATTGGGAAAAGGTTACTTGAAAATGTCAAGGGCTTGGTTTGGAGGTGCATTTGGGTTATCTAATACAATATCCCCTTGTCAATGAGGGTATGGCTAATGCTTTTAAAGGTACTACACCTACTAACATCATGCCCCACCACTTGATGGAAATAACATAGGTCATTCTCATTATACTAGCTAGGTGCAAGATGAGAGGTATCAACTTGTTAAGGGGGTTTTATAGGGGGAACTTGTATGATATTATCTTTACAAAAATTCTCCAGGATTGAAGCATAAGATTACCCAAGTGGATTAAACTAATTTTGATTATTTTAGTTTCTCATGTTTTGTTTTGAGTAGTCAGAGGAGTTTGGTTGATTGATTGATGGTGGAGGAGTAATCTTAAGGACAACTACATTTGTAGTCCCCTTGATTTTGGCATTGGTATTGGTTTGGTTTCTTGGTTTAGAGGAGGCCTCATTGGTTTTGTAGGTATAATTTTTGTTTTTAAATGTTATTTTTCCTTCATTAATGGATCTATTTTATAGTTTATGTTTCATGGTAAAAGCTTTGTGAAAGGTTCTAAATCTATGAGCATTCAGTGTAAAAGAGATGTACTTGTAACAGGCATGAGTGAAAAGTTTTATCAATTCAAGTTGTGATAAAAATGAGAAATTTGATTGATTAGGCTTCTCTAATGGGCTACAAAATTAGTAATAGATTCATCATCAAATCATTAGATAGAGTGAGATCACTAATGGAAACCTTCTTAGAGATATTTAATAAAAAGTGATCCAATAAATTTTGGGCCCACTGGTTGAAGGATAACAAAGAGTGTTTGGTTATGGCACTATACCAGTCTAATGATAGACTGGGCATGGACATAGGGAAAGTACAAATAAGGAAGGCATCATCATAGGTAATCAAATAACATGCATGCCTAAATTACCTAAGGTGTTTTTGGGGATCCTCCTTACTTTAAAAATTAGATAACTTGGGGAGCTCCCACTAAGGAAGATATGGTCTGATAGGGACAAATGGGTGAATGGGTTTGTTACATATCTAGGTATATGATAAGATGTTGTGAGCACCAGAGATGGATGACTCTAAGGTGGTCATTTTATTCATGAGAATTTTAATTATATATTTGGGGTTGTGCACTTAAAAGGTTTTAAGGTCAATATTATTGTGGTGGTTAGGTGACATACTAATAATTGGTAAAAGGTTAAGGCACTGCCACATACTGGTATGTGGATATTAGTGGTTTGGTAGAAGATATGTAGGGGTAGGTGGATGTAGTTACTTGGGTAGTACATAGAGGTACATGCCCTTGTGTCTTTGGGATGTAATCCAATTTTGGTGTAATTGGTACCTATTGGGTAGAAGCTATGGTTGGGTTGGTAATAAAAGGAAGAGTAGTGACCTTTATATTGATTGGTGGTAGGGTGAAAGTTATAGACACCATAATATTTTGAAGTGGATTAGTGGTTAGCAGATTGTGGGTAGCCAAAGGAATGTTGGCAATGCTAGTGAAGGTACTGATATGGTGATGGGAGTATATGTGGCTAATGGTTGGGTTGTTCTTAAGGTAGAGGAGTTGTTAGTGGGGGTGGAAGGTATAAGGGTGTTTGTAGTTTAGGTAGGTTAGTTTCCATAGTAGTATCAAAGGGATTATTAATAGATGAAAAATCTTGTATAATCAATGGTTGGGTGGTGGATTGAAATATAAGTGTTTCTCATAAGGTGGGAAATCATGCCATAAGGTGGGTCCATAGGTGGAGTTAAATCAAGGGTATGGTGAGGCATGGTGTTAAGATAATATTGAAGGGACACAAGATTGTTATCTACAATGGTGATAAAGTTTTTATCTCTTTGGGTAGCTTCTTAAGTAAATGTAGGGCTTCTCAAAGGGCAAGGATAATTTTTTGGATTAGAAATGTACTCCATGGATGAGGGGGTAGAAGAGGTTGATTGGATAGATGATGGGTTTTGTTCTACTAGATTATTTCACTATTGATGAGTTAGAACCATACAAGATAAGGGGGAGAGAATACACAAACAATATCACCACTCAAACAAAGATAAGACAATAAATAAGCAAGGAAAACAATCACACATTAGAAATTGCATTAGGTCCTAAAGTTCTTTTAGTCTCTCTTCTGTCTTATGCATTAATCTTTCAATAAATTGTGTGACTCTACTTGGGTTGAGAGAACAAGTACTAGAAAGAAATCTATAGATGTTTTCAAGTTGTTCAGGATCTCAAGAAGGATATGTATTAGAAATCAATACATGGCTTGGTATTGGGGCCTACACCCTCAATTCACACACCACAATGATAAGGGTGTCAAGTGATTAGCCAATATATACCAATTTATAGATTTTATACTCAACCAGAGAGATGATTTGGTTCTCCCCTTGGTAATAACCTCCAAGTAGGATCACAAAGAATGGGAAAGTGACTACTAGGTGATGAAATCCTAGTTGAGCCTTGTCTCAAGTTTTTTTTATGTTTGATTGTGAAGGTTATTTTTTTTAGTGTGTAAAACAAAAGTGATGTTATGATAGAATTATTTTGATTTAATTTAAATTATGTGAGCTAAACTTACAAACAATCAATGTATGTAGTCAATTTTAAACCCAAAAGAAATTTTAATTTCATTTATGAGTAAAGAATCGGGATAAGAGCATGTAGATTCAAAAAAATAAAACCCAAGTAAAGACTTAAGGGTCTCACTAGGCATGCTAAAATGTTTTAATGAATTTTAGCTTATATTTCAAGAAAGAAAGAAGAAGAAACTAGATATAGGTATTGTTGAAAAACCTATTTGATTATGTGTGCATTGAATCAGATGATTTTGGAGAGATCCTCTTTGGCGTCAGAGGATGAATTGAAAATATTATAGCACTAAAGTAAATGTTTGGTTAAATATATAATTAGGTGGATTTCTTAGTTTTAGCTAGATCTCAAAAGCAAGAGCTTCCTTGGGGGCTATCAATCCACACATTTTAAACAATTAAGTTTAAAAAATAAAAGATAAATTACTTACATTAAATAATTAAAATATATTAAAATTAGATACAATAAATTCTTTATAAATGAATAATATCACAATAAATAAGTCAATACTAATGCTAAATAGGTCAAGTGTGCTTTAGAAAATAGGTTAGGGGTTTTTGAATAGGAAAACAAAAAGAAAGTTGGATTTGGTTGAGGGTAGGTGAGTGAAAATAGCTTGTTATTTCCTACCATATTGATCATTGTTGATTGAGGTGAATGTTAGTGGTTGAGGTAACATCAATAGTTGGACAAACCATTGGCAGTCAAATTGTCTGTTGATAGACTATGTATTAGGTTTGGGTGCTGAAAGGTCAGATTGATAGGATCACAGAAGGCAATTTTGGGAGATGAGTTTATGTTGGGTTGGTTTTTTAATATAAACAAAGTAATTAAATAATGTAAATTAAATACTTATCTTTCTAAATGTTGATTAGATGAAAGGTTGAGGTGGTTGTCTCATTAGCAAAGTATGATATGATTTCAATAGAGTAATAGTACCTAGTTATCAATTGAGGGGAAAGGGTAAGTTGATTCTCTAGCATGATGTATGGATCATTGGATTTTTGGAATAAGTGACTTAGAAAGAAACTTTGGATGCAAAATATCTTGAAGTCTTGGACCGATCCCTTTTCACCTCTTTCTCTCTTCTTATAGGCAAGGAAGGAGAGGTGCAACAAGATGTTAACAAGGGGTTCATATTATTGTCTAATTTTAAATTTTTCATGCATGGGCTCATACATGAATTATAAATTCTAATTATAGAAAATAAATTCATATTGAAGGGTCAGTTAAGTTGGTTTAGATGTTAGAACTTGATTGCCAGTGGTCAGGGTGACCATCAACAGTTAGAGTGACTGTCGGTGGTCGAGGGTCAAGGTTAAATTGGGTCAAAAAGGTGGGTTTGGTTAGTAGGTCAAATTTACTACTATTAGGCCTATTTCAAGGTCAAAAAACTAATGCTTGGGCCTGAGGGAGTCCTGATGTGGTCCAGGGAAATTATGACATTCAGGACTATTATGTGCAGATTTCTAGTGTCTATAAATACCTCTACATTGGTGATGAAGTCTAATATGTGTTGGTTATCATTAAATACATATAAACTTATGATATTATTAGTAACTAAGGGGTATATGCTATCTCTACTAAGAATCTTCTCATGATTTATTTTGAAATGGGCTCTAAAGTGCTTATAATAGTAGCTAAGGCATTAGTTATATATTTATTTTATCTAGGTAGAGTCTAAATGCCAAAAGCATAACTATATTCTATTAGGTTCCATATGTGATTTAAATAACTATAAAATCATATGAAATTGCATTAATATTGGCTCCTAACTTGTCTAACTACTAATTCAAAATCACCAAACACTAATATTTTTCACTTTCCTTCCAAGGTTGAACTAGAATTTATGGACCAGTTTCTCATACTTGGCCACATTATTAGTACAAGTGAATTTTAGTTTGGATTCAGCCAAATAATATTTCCCTATTGTATTGATTAATATACCCCAATTACTTATCCACTCTTTGATTTTTATCCTTTGAGTTACAATGTCCACAAGTCTAATTTTTCTATCCCATAACATGTCAGTGGTCTTTGCAATGGGAGTGCAGCTGCAATGTTAACTTATAGGTATATTTTATAATATTTTATTGAGCATCATTATGTTTATTTATTTGTGATGGTCCTTCATCTAAAAATATGTGGTGGATAATTCTACCATAGGAGAGGCAAGGACATAGTTATATCTAATGGTTATTTTACCTTGTTGAGAGACTAAAAACTCTTTGTTCTTGCTTAAGTCATCAAATTTTTAAATTCTCACATGGTAGAGATACATTATAAAATGAGACCATATCTAAGCAATAGTATAATTATTATTTATCTAACTAGTCTAATTCCTCTAATTATGTATTTTTTGCATGTTGAGCATGTTAATAGAGAGGTTGGAGGCCCCTTCTTTTTTGTCAAATAAGTAAACTCCCATTTTTTATTCTTCATAGAAGACCTCTCTTATTCAGTTATACATAGTAATCATATTTCAATATTTGGTTCATTCTTAATTTTTATTTAGTTAGGTAGACCATGCCATGGTACCCATATGTAAGAAAAATTAGTTTCTATATAACCATTGAATGTCCTCGACTAGTATCCACTCATCAACATACCATAAGCATCAGGGATATCCACCACCTAGATATCAATAAATTTTTGAATCCTTAGGTTTTAGGCCAATTAAATGTGTATATGATTTAGTTTCCCTACTAATTTCTCTTTTGTGTTATCTAGTTGGACTACCTTTTCACTAGATTTGGTAGGTGTAAGACCCAACTATTGGTAAATAGTATATGGTATGATGTTCTTGGAGGAACCTAAAGCAAACAAGTAATTATGTATTTTTTTTACTAAAATACTAACTATTAGGAGAAAAGGTGGAGTTTCTATTTTTTATTTATATAGCTCAATAATAGAATCAAAAAATTTATTATATTTCTCCCCCTTATTATGAGAATTTTTTTTTGGTAGCAATTCTCTCTAATCAGGAATCTAAAGTAGGTCAAACATAGTTATATTAGCTTTAGTATTTTTGAAATCTTCAACAATATCATAGCTAAGTTTGGCCTTCTATTATTTTTTTACATTAGGGTATATGAAGTATAAATCTTGGGTTGATAAGAAATGGGAGTTCCTTTAGGTGGAGGAGGGTTATTCTCAAATTTACATTAGGCAAGACTTGAGTATTTCTCAGAGGAGTTGAGATGGTCAATGGGTTTATTGACATAATCCTTTGTTGTTATTTATTTATACTTTATAACTACTTGAATTTGTGGACCTCATCCAATTTGTCTTTGGGTTCATTTTCATCCTCAAATGGAAATTCATAAGTTTGCAATACTAAAATCATGCTTAGGTTCCATCCATCTTAGTTTTGAATTTCATTAGGAGTGGGCATGATTTTCATGTTGTCCATATCATTCTAAAATGTTTTAGGTAGCTATAAACTCATCAAAAATGGTTTCTACATGGTTAGATATGTTATGCACTCTACACCATGTGTCTAAAGTTATGTCTATGAAATTCATAAAAAGGGAAGTGTTTTTGTTGTTATGATTTCCACTATCAAGAGGATTGGGAACATTCCCATTATTAGGTTAGATATTCAATTTCCTATTAGGCCTTTATAAATTGAAATTTCTTTCCCTAGGTGGGTTATTTGGATTCTTATTTTCAATATTAGGTCCTTATATTCATATATTGACCACTTAATTGGATAAACTTTTAACCATTTGTTTCAAGTTGCCCAATTTTGAGTTTGCATTAGTGTTTGGTTGGCTCACTTCTTAAAGATATGAATTAGTCACATTTTTATTTATGTTCAATAATGTATGGGTACTAGTGAGATCAAGTTTGTGAGCATTAATTTTAGATGCTTAGGGCTTCAAGTAGGATGGAACTATGTGTTGAGTGTTTATAGATGTAGTATACACACTAGTTTTAAATATGGCTATAATGTTATTGTATGCCATTCAGAGTAACTATTTATTATTTACATAAGGCACTACATGCTTAGGAAGAATATAAGACATACAACTAGGCATGTAGTCCACTAAGGTTGGAGTATACACTAGGCTAGGGGTACCATACATAACACCTAAGATGGGATTCATGAGTGAGTCATTCTACATAATATATTGATTTAGCATATGGATCTAATTATATTCCCCTAGTTACCCTAAACATGGTATATCACTTGTGTTATATCCATGTGATATCATCTGGTGTTCTATGTTCATAACCTAGTTATAATCCAATCATAGAGAATCAAGTACAAATAGGGTTATTATAAGTAACATTGATCTCAAAGGACTAATATCCCTCAAGTAGGTATGGATGGTTGGACCCTATAATAGAATATATGGGTCTTTCATTCTTTGATATAGTTTATGAAATAAAACATTAAACATGTTCATAGGTTCATTTTCCTCTCTTCTACTAGTTACAAAATGATGATATAAAAGTAAAGGGTTAGTGGGAAACCTAATATGGTTCACAAAGATAATTTATAGGCCATCCTAAGAAGTAATAGACCCATGGGGTAGTCCCAAGTACTAGGAATACATGGTTTCTTTTAATGAATATGGGAATAATCTATAGGCAACATCCTCATGTTAAACTTGAATTTTGATTAGTGTATCCTTAAAGGATTGAATGTGTTCTTTTATTATTTGGATTCCCCCATCTATGAATTTGGGATAAAATTTGTCCATAGTTTGTCATATCATGAGCTAGGTCTGATAAAACCATAGTGTAATACTTCATTACCTAATCTAGGCCATGGGACTGGCCACTAGTATATTTTGGGGAAGTGTGAATGGGCTAACCAAAAGGGGGATTATAGTTGTAAATAAATTACTAGCTAACTAAATGGGATTAACCTTGTCTTTTCCTTTGTTAGCTCTTAAATTTGGCATTCTGTGATCAATAAGTATTAACAACTCAAATATATGCCAAATAGACTTTGATCAAGCATTTGTCCTCATATTTTATAGCTTAAGGGATAATTTGGCTTAGTGGAATATAAGTTTTCACAGATTCCCTAGTTCAAAATTTGGTTTAAAACTCAACTCATGGTTCATAGGCCCTCCTTCTAGTGCCAAATATATTGATTGGTGTTTTGACATAACCAACAATAGGTAGGGTTTTTTTAGATCTACATCTCCTAAAAGGAATAATATCATGTGAATTAAATGCTTCCCTATGTCTAATGTACTAGGTCTTAGTATGTTAGTCTTCACTAAAATCACTGATGTGGACTATTCCTTTTGAGTGGTCTATTTTATGAATTAAGGTGTAGGTTACTTTTATTTAGACATTCATTAGGAGGATACATAATTTATTGATAATACTTTTAGAGGTCAACCTTAGATAGAAATTAGTCTTTCTTATACTTGCATATAAAAATCATAGTTCATTTATATATGGTTTACCACATTCATAAATGTAATAATGTTAAAATCATGATAAACAGAACATGAAATAGCAATCAATATAAACAATTTAATTTTAAATTTATTTTATTAATACCCAATCTCTAAGCTAACACATTTTTAAAATAAAATACAAAAGATCAAGGGTAAAGAGAAAGAGAGTTTGTTGTCATGAAGATCAAGGTGAGATTTATGATTAAATGAGATATATTAAACCAATATTTGGTTGTTTCAAACCTATCACAACGCTAACTATAAATGGTGAAAGATTTTTGGGATAATGACTATGATAATAAATGGGCATAATCACCATAAAACATGTGTAGGAGAATTTCCACACACAATCCCAACAGTCTTCAAATATCAAGAATTAATTTTTGATTGACAAAGTTAAAATCCTATACAATCATCCAAATATAAAATTTTCCTTAATAATATGAAAAATAATAAAAAAGTAGAGATGTAAAATTAATCTATAAATTTGTAAAATATCATAAAAATAAAGTGTTTGGTTTTGTATATTCTTTTTTATAATTCATAAATAGCTAGCCAAACATAATACTTTATAATCTTAAAAAATGATAGACTTGAGAAAGGATGTTAAAATAATATAAATAAGAGTGTGAGAGAGAGAGAGAGAGATTCAAAAATCAAAATTATAAAATGGAGGTAATACATTCCTTTTTTAAAAGTAGTTAAGAATTCAATGTGGATTCAAAAATGCAGTAGAGAACTTTTGCTAGCCACTATGCTACTACAAGCATGGGAGTAAATTTTGTCATCCAAGTATAGATATAAGTGGTTTAAAAGTCCTTGGTATCACCACTAATACTTTGCATAATATATAATTCTCCTTTTCATTTTTGATTTATCCTTAGTGCCTTTCTATCTTGTCTCAAATGTGCATGTCATGCTTGAATTCAATGTTGCCACTGAGTCTATCTTTGAATTTTAATTTTCATGATAAATATCATCATTAAGAAATTTATAAATTAATTTTTTAGATTATATTATACACATGATTCATTTGTATGCTTTCATAGTTTTAATGTCTAGACAAGCCATCAAATTCAAACTAGTGTCTTTTTAACATCAACACTAGCATGTCCTTTATTTACAAGGTCATGACATGTGGTTATTCCATGATCTTATACTAAGTGGATAGGTTTTTATATGTGATTAATATTAATTTGGATATGATGAAGTGATATTTCAGCACATAGCATCATCCTACTTACCTATGGAATTATGTGATATGGTATTGTATAGACTGGTCTGAGGTAGCAGGTCATGGGAATCATGCCATGTGGTAGCATCTTGTTAATCCACTCACCCAAAGGATATATTTTTATTAAAAAATAAGATAGGTTATCATATCATTGGGATAATTACATGTGGTATCATTCCACTAATCTATTTATTTGAAGGATTTTGGATGAACTCTAAATTTCTAAGTCATGCAATGAGGTGGAAAGACACCACATGGCTCGAGGAAAAATTTGGAAAATTGACTAAGTGTCAAAAATCCTTTTCAAAATGGGGTAGGGTCATTAATATATATGAGAGATCATCATAGGTCATCTATATAAAATTATGCACCAATGAGAAACAAAGTAAAGAAACATAATTAGCAAATTTTTAATTCAAAAGCCAATGGTTAGGAAATTTCAAATGAAAATGGCTAAATCACTATTGAAAATGTAACAAATAATTTATAAAATGAAAATTAAAAGGAGAATAAATTAAATGAATTAAATTTATTTTTGAATAAATTAAATCCAAATTCAAATCATATTTTGACCATCTTATGGAATTTATTAAGGCAAAATATTGAACATAAGAAACATTTAATAAATTTATAATAGATTGAATCAAAAATGGATTGAAAAAGGGGATAAATTAGTGGAAAAAAGTATCCCTTCTAGGAGAATATTATAAATATTTACCCATTTATCTTAAATTAACTAATTTTGAAATAACCATAAACACTTATCTAATTCATACTAGAGTAAAGTATACATGTGTTAGATTTCCAAGACGACTACAAATGACACAAAAGAAGTTAGATAATTCACACAAATAGTTTTCAATTTTACCCAAAATGGGATTTTCAAGCACTTATAAAATGGGATTTTACACATTTGAAAATATTCAATGTAATACATATTTAGGCAGCTAATCCTAAAAACTCTATCTACAAATCTTGGACTAAGTGTTCTAACATGAAAAAAAATACGTACAAATGAATAACACCTAGTCACTTAAAACTTATCATCTTGTATAAGACCATTCAAAGAAGACTTAAATCAGTAAATCACTAAAATTCCCAAGGGATAAAGGTTATACCAAATAGAGGTTCCCCATTTTTATTTCAAAATGGAGTGTTTTGTGTGAGTAAAAACACCATGATTTCATATTAATAAATAATATCAATGTTAGGATCCTTTAAAATCTATATTTTATACTTTTTTTTATATCAAGTTATATCATATACTTTACTCCACATACTAGGATCATATCATGAGGCTAATCCATCTATATTAACCTCCTAAGTATCTACATAATATTATATTGTATAACATTTTATAATCTCCATGACTTTTTATATCCATGATAGTAATTTTGACTCTCTTTTATAAGTAAGTAACAAAGGTTATTTGAACATCATTAATTTGTCTAAGGGTACTTATTTGGTTTTCATGAAGAATAATCATCTAAAAAAAATAATATATGAGATTCCTATGGCATGATAAACTATATTGGGAATCACATTATCAAAGGCTCCATAATATATTATGAAATTACAAAGTTCATAGCCTTCATTGAAAAGATATACATCAAAGGGATATAATTTTTAATAATTTGAAGTAAAGGGAACCATTAGAGTCTAGGATCTTGATATTTTGGGAATTTTAAGGATAAATTTGGATTTATATCTAAATTTATTGGGATTATCTCCTCCAATTAACCTCACTAACCTATCAAGTCAATCTAGATTATATGTTACAAACTCTATTTGAGACATCTAATTTTTAGTCTTATTTACATGGCCAATTATATAAAATGTGGGAAAATTGATAGATTTTTAGGCCTCAATATTTATGTTAACATAATATGTATTATTTTCATTATTTGGTAAAAAATTGGTATTTTTATAACTTACAGTATGAGATGGGGATTGGATACTTACCTTTCCTTCTACCTATTTATCCCTAGATTAACAAGGTAAAGGAGAATCTCTGGGAAGAATATTATTTATAGATGTTTGTGAAACTTCCTTACTCTTCACCTTATCTTTCTCATTAGGTATTTCAAATTATTTCCTTGTTTATTTTCTATTTTTTATTTTGTGATATTGTAAAAACAACAAAGGAATGGTTATTTGTTTATTTTATTACATCGTCATGTTCATCATAGTTAGATTCATACTCAAGATATATAATTATAAAGTCACCATCAAGTTCTTTAACTTTGAGTTCTAATAATATTGAGTCCTATAGTTATGTTATAACTTCATCATATTCTTTCACATCCTAAATGATGTGTTGATAGGATAAATTATAGTTGGAAGAGCCTTCATTCCCAATTTGTGTTAACGTGCTTGGAAGTGTGGATAAAAAATTTTGTATGTCACATAATTCCTCTTTGCAACATATTGATATAGAAGAGATGGTACCTTTGGGGATATTTGTTTCTTCAGGGATAGTATATCATTATACATCTTCTAAATTATCAACTTAGTATAATTCTAATTTGAACTTTTAAATTTGGTTTGTGTAGAGTCTCTTTATATTTCCATCCATCATTATATCATCTTCAAATTATATATCCAACTTTTGAGATTCACAAAATATTCCACCTAGGGTCCCCTTAATAGGAAACCTAATTTTGTAAATTATGCATTGATGAAGAATTTTTCATTATCCTTTACATGCTTAGTTATAATAAGGAATTTATCCATTTTTTCTTTTAATTTATCCACACATTCCCTCATGGTTTATTGAGTCTCCTTTTTCATCTATGAAAAATGAACAAGGAGGATATGAGCATATTCAACTAATTTGAATATAATTTTTAATTTCAATTTCATGATTTCTATGTCATGAATGGATCCTAGAATGATATGATTAAACCATTCAATAGCTCCCTTTTACATAGTATAACAATATAATTTACATATTATCTTGTTGGATACCAATGATACTACATGAAACTATAAATGCAAAAAAGTGTTCATCAATATTTTTTTCCCAATGAGTTAAGGAAAATTATTTTTAGATCCTATATGAATTTTATGCAATTTTTCACATAGAACTAGTGGTCATATAGTTATATCCTAAGGTACTTCAGACATGTTTTTAAATCTTATGAGTTGAAGGAAAATGGTGTTTCCATACAAATCATGGTTACAAATTATTGTTTCTATTTATTTAGATTGTAAAATTTACTTACAACTTCCTTGATTTTCTTTCTTTTTTATAGACTCAATTTAAAATCAAAATATTATTGGATATTAAATAAAGGTTCTCATAATCCTTATATTTTTATTTTTATAGTAAATTTATTTTCAATTTGGGTGAAAAATATATATTATATTGGAGAAGTTAGAAATAGAAAGACTATTTTAACTACTCTTTAAACTCTTGTGACAATGTTTCTAGCGTTTATTATAGAAATGAGACCTAAAACTCTTTATTTAAGATATAATATTTGTTATTCATTATCTAGGAATGTGTAACTCTCTTTTATTAATAAACATTCAATATGTGATACCATATATAGGCCTAGATATTAGAATAAATGTGTTCTTGGGTGGCATGAATCTAATCAAGATTTGGTTAAGAAAAAGGTGATTAATTTCTTTGAATGATCATGTGGATTGAAGTGTGGTTTAGTTTATAACACAAAAAAACTAAAAACATGCCCCATAGTTTGCATAAAAAACTATTAGAAATTTATTTTTAATTGAGGCAAACTAAGGGATTTTTCAACAATGAAAGAAACATAAATTTCATGGAAATGAGGGATCTATTGTATGGAAAAGTTTCATTTATTAAAAAATGAAAATGCTTGAAAAGGAATATATATAATATTCACATGAAAAATTACATTTAGGGATTATCTAATTAAAACTATAATAAATCTATAAGGGCAAGAATATATGTGAGAGAAAAAAGATATGGGTAAATGAATAAATAAGAAAAATCTTATCTTAATTTAAATGCAAGAATATAACTATAGATATACTAAAATTTAGAATGGAATTTCATGTGTTAAAAAATATAATAAAATATTCACATTATACATAGGAGTAACACATATCTTACACAAAAAAATAGTGAGACACAAAGCCTTGAAAATTATATTTGTATTAACTTACAAATAAACATGATTTATTCTTGTTATCTTCCTTTTTAGCAAAAAAATATTGAAATGTAAAAAAATCCCATTATAATATATTATGCTCCTATTTATAATTAATAATAGGCCATAAATTATTTTTCACCAACTTCCTAAGATAAATATCTTATTTTTTATATTTATAATTTCACATTTTCCACATTATAAGATGAATTAATTCATTTTTTAAATTAAATAATATTACAAAAATTATAATTAAGAAGCATAAGTAGATATTTAAATTTAATAAGTTACACTTAGAAGACATTACTGTCCTCAATGTTTCTGCTTCTAAATAATCTATGCATCAATGTTATGATATCTATCTTTTTTCTTGTTCAATTTGATAATCTTGAATTTAGACACACTAATGACTATACATTATTGTTTTGGGGATAATAGTGTTTGAAAGACACACTAGACATGTTTCAATGAAAATTTCCACCTCATCAATCCCTTTGAATAAACTTGGAAGACTTTTTTTGAATTCATAAAGGGAATTGTGAATGTTTCTCAATTTATTCATTACTCAACATTGTTTTTTTTCTAAAATAATTATTATTTCACCAAATTATAAAAATTATCTTTTATTTCAGTAGCTATGTATGGATTTGAATCTTATTCTTTCAACATATTACAATGGATGGATAGAATGTTAGCACATATATCTAATCTCATTTTTTCATTTTTATGCTGACGACCATGGAGATCCTCAAGAGCATCCTCTAAAACATTGATATTCCATTCAATACTCTATGACCACATGACAAAGGCATTATATTCAACCTAACTAAAGACCCCTTTTTATATAATAGTATTTTCATCCACATAGGCCATATCCTTTACATTTATGATTAAGGCCCACATGAAATTGCTAATTCCTTCTTCACACATTGAATCACTTCAATGACATTGGATTTTTTAATTTTCAATAACTCATAAGACTTTTTTATATTATTAATTAATATCAATCTATTCATTATAAGTTTTTCAACCCAAGTATCTATCACCTTTACATGATTATTGTATTTGATTATATTTATGATGGCCTTTTTATCAATGCTTTCAAAAGGGATAGAAAGTAGGAGGATAACCAAAGGATTATTTCTCATATTCAATAATGACTTTATATATTTAATAAGTGTGTGTAATTTTTATTAATCTTAATCTGTCATTAATCTCCATTCCTCTATCCTCTTTAGTAGTATAATTATGAACCACTTGAATTATTGAATGTCAATTTCATGACTTGGATATCCTATAATAACTATGTTTAGGTTTTAGTCTTTCAAGGTCATGTTCTTCATATTTATAAGTAAATGTCTATGTTTTTGATAAAATAAGGTGGCAGACCAAGGGTCGAACCCTCACAAAGCAAATGTTTATGTTATATTCATAAATTATGTGCCATAAGTAACAAAATTGATATTTAGGTGATATTTTCCTTATTTTTACATGTGATCTACAATATATTTTTAGTACATTTAAATTAGAAGTAGATTTAACAATAGTTTTCTTCTTTCTTAAGATTTGATGAACCTAATAAAATTAAGTGTCACCATAAGAAATAACAAATTTAGTATTAAGAATAGGAGTATATAATGGATGGGTGGGTTGATTTTGAGGTGTATAAATAGGTTGTTGATGTACATGTGGTGTGACATCTGATTTTCACTAAGTGGAGAAATATTGTGAGGCACTTATGTTAGACATTTGACTAATGATATAAATTGATGAGTTATGTTATCAATTAGAACAAAATAATCAAGTACTTTGGAATAAGGAAATTAACTTAGATTATTGGGAGGGATATAAGATATATTTTAACATATTTTAACCCTAATTGATTCCTTTATTTCATAGGTATTTTTAAGCAACTTGGATTGATCAGGATTATCTTCATCACCTTTGGTTCTTATTATTTAAATTGAATTTTTAGGATGCGAACAAGAACTAGATTTATATGGTTTCACTAATGGTTTTTTTTATTCTAACCTATTATGTGTATAACACTCTTAAAAAATCATACTCATTTGAATATTTATACTCTCTCCTTGAATGAAACTATTGATCTATATAATATTAGTTGAGTGTGTGCATCTAGGTTTGTCACCTTATTTCAAGACCAATTTAACTTTGGGAGAGGTATGAAATTATACTTGTTTGTGTATAAGGTATATTATAGATCAATTAAATAATAATGTATACCCTAAATTACACATTCTAACTTGAAGGCTAAAATTTTTTCCAAGCTCATTCCCACATAATATTTTTATCTCACATCAAAGTCATGTTTACAATCAAACCAATAATATTCAATAGTAAGTTCATGATAGTATATAGGACTTAGATTTAATTTATTTTTTAATTAATTTCTTATTTTACAAAAGGATAATTTTAATATAATCTTTGTATGTCAAGTGATGTCTTACAAATGTAGTGATCTAGTGCAACAAGAAATTATATTTTACTAATGTGTTTTTCTATACACATCTTATGGATTAATTTCATCTATTAAAAAAATTATGATGATAAATTTGTTACTATAATATCTTGGAATCTTATCTGGGTTCCTTTGAACCCACATATTATGATATAGGTGAATTTTTGAAATTGTATGAAAGAACTCCCATAATGATTGATTAATTTGGCATCTTCATCCTAGATTTTAACTACCATGTTTCCATCCAAAGGCATCATTGAAAGAATAAGAAACATGTCACTAACCCATTTGAAGTACTTATTACATTTTTCAAAATTAATTTAATGATACTAGTCAAAAATAATTCTTCTAAGGATAAATTATCCCTATATAGTGAGACCAATCCATGATCTCAAAATTGAAATTGAATACACTTGGTAATTTTTTATTTAGAAGTTATTTGTAGTCTCAAGTGCTTTCATTTATACATTTAAAGTATTAATAATGATGTGACCCTAGTATATGAGTTACTAACCTTCACATATGATATACATTATCATGCACATTCATTCATGAAATTCATCTGTGATCATATTTCCCACCACCCTATTGATTAGAGTCATCATGTCAAAAAACTCCTAATTAAAATTATACATTTAAAGACACTTAGGGATATTATAAGGATCCACTATTTCTTATTCAACTAGGTTTGGTTAGCCATGATAAGCAATTCACTTGTATTTTTATCCTATAATTATTGTGTAATATTTTATCTCATTAGCATTTATCCTTCTTAAGGTGGATCTCTAAGAGTTATTTTCAAATAATGACCATATAATTTGGTTATTATCATGTCCTCCACAATTTTAAATTCTATGTTTTTTGGATTTTAGTACTTTTCACATGTAAGGACTAGGTTAGTGCATTGAATTGATTTTTTGAATGCATCAAATTATGGTAGCCTACTATAAAATATGCATTTCCTAATCATAAAAAATTCCTCTTTCATTCTATGCCAAAAATTATCAAGATAAATTAGCCAATTTTTCAAGTCTCCAATTTTAGGAACATCACTATCAAAAGTAGATATAAGATCGTAACCCATATATCTAAACTTCATATTTAGAGGCTTTATTACATAAAAATTAGCTTAATTGAGTAACTTTATATTTTGTAAATGTAGTATAAATAAATAGAATTTGTGTATGAATGTAAAATATTGGCTACAATGGTCATAAAGGCATGATATTTTACCTTATAAAATATCTTAACAAAGTTGTATAGCTTGAGTAGATATTTTGGATGCATGTAGTACCTTTGAAACATGAAATTTTATAAAAGGATAAAAATAATAAAAAATCAAATTAGAATTAAGTCACTATTTAGTATATATTTGGAAGCAAGTGTAATTGAAAAATGAAGGATGAAAAATGTGGAAAATAGAAGAAAAAAATAAGTGGGGTATCTTAGTAACATTTGATAGTGTGATGAAATAAAAATGAGCAAGGCAATGAGAAAAATGTCCAACGGCATAGTGAAAATGATTTAAGATGACAAGTGATAGGTGATAGTGAGATTTAGAGTGAATCTAAAATGAAAATAAAAAAAATTAAGGTATAGTGGTGTTTTGTATTTCATTAAGCACCACAATGGAGGGCTTTAGATATTTCATGAGATTTAAACATTAATATTTGGATTATATGATCTTCAATCCATTTTATTATAATTTAATACTCTCAATAACCACTTTGAATACCTAAATTACACCATTTTTGCATCATGGTAACTTTAAACACTTTACATCACTCTTAGTGAATGTAATATAGTATTAAACCTTTGATGTATATACTCAGTTTAAAACTTCTCTTGCACTTTTTGTACATTTCACTCTATTCATGTCTCATGGAATGTTTGGGTGCCATTGAACATCTGAAATAGACTTGATGAAAGTATTGAATTTGATTTTTTGAAACCTTTCTCACACACTTCATGCATTTAAAATAATTTTTAAGCTCTAGGCACTATTTTCACCTTGTGATGGACATAAATGGCTTATATAATATGGTTTATTCAAGTGAATTTCACTTAAATTAAAAAATTCATGTATTTCATGTACTAGGATATTTTAAGGTACCTCACATTTTTTCACCCAAAAATCACCCCATACACTTTGCATTATGAAATTTGGGATATTTAAGAAGTTACTTAGTTATGTGAACCACATGGAATTTCCAAACTAGGTTTTGAGTATAAATAACTTTGTTAACAATAAGTGTTTATACTCAAAATTTATCTTTAGGATAATATCTACTCATTAGAAAGAATTTTTTTTGGACATTATGTTAATATATATTACCTAAATTTCATTAGTTTTAGGTGGGAAAAGATAATGGTCCCCATTACTATTGAGGTACACATGTTATTTTAAAATATTTCATTGAAGGAAAACATGCTTCTTATGTAATTGATATCATTGATTTTATTGGCTTAAAGAATGTAACTAATTTATTTGTATTAAATGAGTTTCAATATTTATCTTAAATGATAGTATATTAATGCCATTATTAATTTCTTACATTACTTAGTTCAAATATAATGACCACTAAGTTCTCAAGATTCTTTGAATCTAAGAGATGTTCATGCTAAGATGAAAAAAATGTGATTAAAATACCCTCATTGAGATCTAGTAAAATGACCATAATAAATAAAAATAGATAAGGAATGATCACACCTTTTAGAATAATCTTAGGACAATAAGATTGAAACTATGTTGTGTATGCATGTAGATGAATCGATGTGAAATATGAGTTGATGAATATAAAAAATAAGAAATAATGTATGATTCCTAACCAATGATTATCCCAAGGTATAATCAAAACTACTCCTTGAATACCAATGATTTTGTCTCCTACAATATTTTTGGTTTACCTTAGGATTTAGTATACTCAAGTGCTTATACTCCTAAATAATTATAATCAAAATGTCTAAAATTATTTCTTATTATCTTGACATAAATTAATAAAAAATAATAATTATGGATCAGTAAAACATATAGGATAGCTACATATCTTTCAAATTGAAATTAAACCCTACATAGTTCTTTTGTAGTGTAAATAAAATCTCACACAAAGGATTAGACCTCTTATTCCCTAAGTGGAAATGTAACTACATGAAAATTCACCTAACCCTTAATTTATTACAATATGGTGATTTAATAAAGACTTAAGTATAAATATGAATTATTCCATTGTAATTGTACTACAATATATGATCAATGAAGGAAATAATTCAAGTATGAGATGCAAAATTCTTGAATGATGTTTGATATTTTATACTTAATACTTAGATAAATGATTTGGTATGAATTAATATAAATAAGATACTATAAGACATGTCACACACTAAGGATAACCCTATAAAATATAAATAATTAAAAATAAAATCAAAAGCAATCTACTTAGATGTAAAAGGTCCCACAAAATAGTGGTAGATAGAAATAGTAGGTCCAGTGATTTTACCCAAGGTAAAATCAGTGAGATAATAAATTATACCCCATGTGAAATAGAAGTGTTAGGAATTATAAAAAACATATAGATGCTTATAATTAGGATCAAATATGAACATGGATTATTCAATGAAGTTTCAAATGCTTTTATAAATCTTAAGTACCAAATACAAGCTAGTGTGGGATAGGAGTCATATAAACATCCACTTAGACAAAATTGAACCAAGTATAGAAAATTGGGATAAGAAAATATGAAAAATGGTGTTGGGTTTCTACACATAGATATAAAAAATTCCATTTTCTTCCATCAAAATTTTTAAAATCAAAATGTGAATAATAAAATCTCCATTGAAGAGCATTGATAAGAATGTGTCAAAAGCTAATCATATAACAAGTTTTATCTCCCTAAAATAGAGTCATCTATATATTCACAATATTTTTAAAATTTTTTTCAACTAATAAGTTATAAATAAGATAAAATCATGAATATTAAAAAAAATTAAATAGGGAATTAATCATATAATCCTAAATGTGAAGGAGATAGATTGATATTATACTTACTAAGTTTATAATTGACAAAGGTATATAATATATATGAATTTAGAGGATTTTTTATTTATAGTTCTCATTTCATGCATCACATTCCATAAAATGGTCTAAATATACTTTTTAATTACTTATATCAAGAAACAGGAGCTCAAATTATGTATAATGTTGTTGGCAAAGCTCAGACCCCTTTGGAGATTATCATTTTATAGGATATTTTAGTATTATCCGTACTAAATATAGAGGTAAATTACACCTCATAATATTTTGCATTTACTTATAGATGTATTTTTTATGTGTGCTCTCTCTTAGTCAGGTGCATCGATTCTTAATTGTTTTCTTTCCTTTGAAACCCTGATTTCACTTTCAAAATAAGATACACCTTGAAAATTAGGTTATAAAAATTGCTTTGGAAACCAAAAAAATTGACACTAAGTGACTAATAATTTTCTACATTATAATAATTTTAAAATGTATTAAATTGCATGTAGTTATCTGACCTAGGGGTATGTGCATGCACCATCATGATCATGCTATAATGAAATATAAGTGTTGGGATTTCACACTTGAAAACATGCATATGAACTACATTTTTGTTTAAAATAATTATGTTTATTCATTTGAGGGTTTTTTATATGTGTATTCTTTGGGGATAATGTCTCAAAAGAGAGTGTTAATTGTTTTTCCAATTTCAATGATAGGTTATGATAAAATTACCAAGCGAGTATGACCTTAGGATTGATTTTTATTTATATATGAATCATTGATATTTACCAATATAACTAACCCATGAAAAATTATATGCTGACCTAATAGAGACATCCAAATTTTAAAATTATTCATTGAAATTTCCCAAACACTACTAGAAAAGTTAGACACCTATTGCAATTTAAAACTATCTAAATTTTTTTATTGTTTTCAAATTTTAAATTAGTGATAAAGGATATGGAAATAACCTGATTATTATTTTGGAATGTTATTAAAAATTCAAAGGTGATTATGAATATGTGTATTGATAAATTGGGTTATCCAAGATAAAATATGGTTAGATGAATAGGGGAAAGTGTGTATAAGAGCCAAATGTGTATGGAAACTCTAGTTATGTGAAAATGTGTTAGATTATATGATTTCATGTGTACAATAACAAATTTAGGTGTCTAAAAATTCCACCTTATATTATAGTATTAAAACTTATACATTAAAATGATAAAATAATAAGTTAATTACCTATGATTAATGAAAGAACATTTACAAAGATTGAAACATAAATGACATTAAATACTATAAATATTTCATAAATCAACTAAGTTACTTCAACAGTGAATCAACCACATGAATAACAACAAGATTTGATAAGTGGGGAAAAACCCTACACTAGTATTAAAATTTTACAATAATAATATCAAAGTACAATAGTATTAATAAGCTAGGAGAACAATGGCCTTAGGCCAAGAGAGAATCAAGGATGTAAGAGTATGACTAGATCAACAAGAGAGTTATGAATAATATGTTGAAGAAAGAGAGAGGAGGAAAAGAGCTCGATAAATAAATCTAGAAGGAATAAGGAGTTATATGTTCAATCTTCATCATGTGTGCCAAGTGTCCCTAATCTTATTACAAGTGGAGAGGATGTGTGTGACATGTGGGGGGAGAGGAGTCAAACATGAGTAACTCATAACATATTAAGGAAGACAAAGAGGTGATTGAAACCTCATATAATCTAGATTTATGTGAATTAATAATTAATATAAATATAAATTATCTACACATGAATAAAACTTATGATAAAATATCATCACAAATAAAGGGTAACCTAACACACTCCTAAAGACTTAGGAAAGGACCCAAAATAAGATTAATTATCCAATATTCCCCCTTGAAATTAATTTGGGGTTACAAAAGTATATAAAATCTTTTACAACCAAGGATGAGAGTTGAAATTACAATTATCTCCCCCTTAATAGAAAACTCCTTCAAATGAAATTTCAAATTTTTAAATAAAAGAAAGAAAATAAGAGAAAGTGTCATAAAAAGTTGTAAGGATGAAAGTATGATCATGAATAATATTTGAAAGTCCTCTTTATACAATATGGTTTATTCGTAATGGAATAAATACCAACAAGAAGGAGTATTGATTCACAAACCATAAAATCAATCTAACACCAATCTTTCAAGTTAAGTGGCCATTATGCCAAAAATACAATCTACATACATAATGTAATAAAATTAGATGTACAACTAGGCAAAGTTGATTAAAGAAAAATTCCATCATAAAGTGTGAACACCTACATGAAAATATGTTAGTCAAAAAGGATCTAAAAAAGTTGTATATCATTTGCAACAAAAACCAAGGAATGCAATAAAAGAGATTTAGATAATCAAAATGGAGACAAAGAACATGGTCACTTGTAAAATATATTTTGCATGAATAATTAGGAAAATTGTCACAATAAAACATATCAAAAACTCTAGAATATTCATTTTCTTTAAAAATCTAAATAGTTTTACCCTTAGAGGTAGGATATTTAGTCATTTTCCAACAATGCAAAGTGTCATGAGTAGATTTACCACAATATTTTCATGGATATAATTTAAAAAATTTATATATACAATTCCCATGCTTTTCACAATGTATAAAAGGTTATTATTTTTAACCAAATCATGAGCATTAAAAGTAGTATAATCAAAAGAAGTTATATTATAATTTATTATATGGGGAAGATAATAAGATGTTAGTTTTCATTAGAAGCACTTGAAGAAGTATAACAAGATAATTATAATTTGTATTAGGTTTAGTAAAAATAAGTTAAAGAATACCATTTTTCACACTTATCAATCCCACCTTTTCAATATCCCATACTATGCATGATTTTTAAGCTAGAGTTGGTAGAAGAAGTGTTCAAACAAGTGCAAGTTGTGTGAGAAGCAAAATGAGATTCATCAATATTAAAATTATTATCATGTGAAAAAGACATAAATTTATCTTTAAGAAGGTCAAATGATTTTTTTATATACATATGTTTCTCATTAAAAGAAAATTATAAAGCATTTAAAGTCATGTTTTTACATACAAGTTGATGTTTGAGAATAATATTTCATCATTTTTAATGCAATTATTTGTGTAAGCTTCTTCAAAGCTAAAAAGGAGCCAGTTTAAATGCCAATAAGCATGTTAAGAATTTTTTTTTGAGATCAATTAGCTTGTAAAAATAAGCCCACACCAAAACACCAGTAAAAATAATAATTATGAAAAAAATCAAAACTAATTTTGTTTTAAGAATTAAATTTTGGTTTAAAAATAATAATTGGTAAGTGTTAATATTTAAATCAATATATAAATAGAGTTGGATTTTTATTTAATTGTGTTAACACATAAAATTATTATCATGAAAATTTAATCCACGTGAGAAATAAAATATTTGTCTTTTAAATACAAGTGTTGGTTTATACCAAATTTATCAAATCATAATAAAGACAAACATAATGCTTGTCATATATATATATATATATATATATATATATATATATATATATATATATATATATATATATATATATATATGATGATGATGATGATGATGATGATGATGATGAATTTTAAAGGTTATAATTAAACTCATTAAAATTTTACAAAATCAAAATACAACTTATTAAAAAATAGCACCAAGCAAATTCAAAAATAAAGGATTGTTTTTTTTTTTTTTGCGTCTCTTTTAAGAAAAAAAAATCATGTTTTAAAAAACATTGTATGTACATTTGAGATGATATCTCAAAAACTACAAACTATGTTTTCTTAAAATTTGTATAACATATTCTTAGATGACTGATTAATAAAACCTATAATTTTTTAAAAAACTTAAATTGCCAAAACAATAAATATGACCCTTTTTTATAAAATTTTTAAGTAAAAACAACTCAAAATTTTCAAAATACTTGATTATAATTTTAAAAATAGTGGAAAATAAACCAAACTAAGTATGAAAAATATTAATTTAGAAACATACAAAAAATAGGTTAGAATATAAATAAATTCTACTCTTAATGCATTCAAAATAGAGAGAAAAATAAATAAATAACGAGATAAAATAGATTATTAGAATAAAAAATGTATTTTTTCCACCTCCAAATCTACAAATTCCTTAAGAATCAATTTAAAAATCATCAAGCTCTGATTCCATGAAATAATATTACCAAATATCTAAATATAAATAAAATTTAATACTTTAAATATTTCATAAATCAACAAAATTAACTTAAAATTGAATCAACCATATTAAGAGAAACAAGAGTTGACAAGTGGGAAAACCATCATACAGAGAAAAACTCAACACTAGTATTGAAAAATTTAAGCAAGAATATATAAATTCAATGTTATAAATAAGCTAGAATAATAATGGTCTTATCCCAAGATATCATTAAGAATTCAAGATTAAGCCTAGATCAATAAGGGAGTTGTGAAGAATATACTAAATAAAGGGAGAGGAGGAGAAGATCTCAATAAATAGATTTAGGAGGAATAAGGAATTACATGTGTAAGCTTCAACATGTGTACCAAGTTTCCCTAATCCTCGTACAAATGGGGATGATGTGTTACATATGTGTGGGAGATAATTTAGATGCAAATAACACTCAAAATCCTAAGGAGGTAGATGAGATGAGTGACACCTCATAGAATCTAGATTTATGTGAATTAATAATTCACATAAATACAAATTCTCCACACACAAATAAAACTTAGGATAAAATATTATCCCAAATAAAGGGTAACCTAAAACAATCCTAAATACTAAGGAAAAGATCTAAAATAATATTAATTTTTTTATAATTAATCAAACTTTATGTTGATAATTATGCCCCAAATATCCCACTTTCATCATGAAAAAATTGTAAAGAAACATGTATAGATCAATGTACACTAATGATAGATAATATTAAATAATACATCATTGAATTATTTGAATTTTAGTACGTAATTAAAAAATACACCTAATGGTTTATGAACCAACATGGCACATTTTGAACTTGTTTAGAGAATGTCTTATGGTGATTATGCCTCAAGGAGATGCAACTACTAAAATCATGTATTGAAGAATGTTAATTATTAAACCATAATTGTAGATAGATAAGTGATAAAATTTGAGATACATAAACCTCATTTGCACTACTCAAAATATCATAATTATTTTTGTGGAACCCTAAAATAATATGGCATGCAAAGTTGGAAACCAAAACAAATTTGTATGTAAATTAAAATTTTGATTCAACCACTAAATAATTAATTTATATCCAAAGTGCTTACATATTACTATTTTTACATCAATTTTAAATATGGAAAATAGAAGAGTGTTTACATGAAAAACATTAATGCCCAAAATATGATTCATCTATACCTTGAAGTGATATAGAATTAATAATTTATTTTTAAATCTACTCCACCTAATAAATGTGATAAAATATACTCAATTTGAGCCATTTATTTTATCTTATAATGTCATATAATATCTCAATTGTTCCTCATAAACATGTAAAATGTCCCATATATGCCTCATATGTGTCTTAATCTACTAAATATTTTATAATCTAAATCATGTAACCTAACCAAATTATGAAATATGTGTATGTCATGTCCTTAAACTCTCAAACAAACCCACTATGTTGACCATTTTAATATGAGGGATTAATCTTTCAAACTACACATCTCAAAATAAATATTTTTATGCATTATATGTTACATATAAAAAATGTAATCATGTAGAATATGTAAACAAACATGATAATATATGTCAAAATATGAATATTTGATCATTAAATAACATAAGAAAAATGTAATACAAAGAAATGGGCATATAATACATGTCAATTTTAAATAGAAATTAGGCACCATTAATAATTTTTTATAATAGGTGCATGATGAAAATCATTATATTTAAAAATATAGAAACATTAAGGATAAACATCAAGATACCAAACTCAAAAAAAGTTATTTTTATTTCCTCATACCTATAAAAAAATATCATGATCCTGAATAAAATAATAATTCAAGACATAAAGTGACTATGACCTTACACAAAAAGCATGACCAGGACATGGATTATATGATCCCATAACCCAAATGATGCATTACATCAACATACATAATTAATGTACTCATATATCACATAATATTACACACATAAATGATCACACAATGTAATAATATAGGTACTCTCATGGGATTAAACACTCTCATTTTAGGATTATCAAAGATAATATAGGCATAAGTTTCAATATTAGACTCTCATACATTTTATACTCGGAATAGTTCATTGAATAATGCAAATGCTACAATAGATAGAGATTATAGCTACTTTACACTCCATTTTGTATCATTTTTTTTCAATTTCATCCAAAATGGATATTCACAATGGTGCCTAAATATTTGGTGAAGTTAAAATAAAATAAAAATAATAGGGAGAGGAAAGTAGGGCATAGAATAAGGTTCTTGTAATTTATTGAAATATTCTTTCTTACATGAATTATTTTTTTAATTCAAATATAACTTTCTTAAATATATATATGTGTGTATATATATATATATATATATATATATATATATATATATATATCAACCTATACTCAAACTAAAAAACATGGTAGACTCTAAATAAAGTTCATGTTGAACATGATCTCCATATCTTCATTTTTTCATGATAAATAACCACATAAAATCTATAAAAAAAAAACACATTGATCTATTGTGACTAGATTAACAAAGTTAGCTAAAGAAACAAGTAAAATTAGTATCTTACCCAACCTAGATAAATTCATAAAAAATAGTTGGATATCATACCAAAATCATGAAACTCAAGCATCTAAAATAACAATACTATAAATTAAGGAATCAAAAACTTTGATAAATTCATGAACATCTAAAGGATTTCAATGTTTCCTATGTTTTTATTTAAATCTTCCACATACAAAATTTACAACTATTGATTATATATAAATAATGGTCTCAATCCCAATATCAATGATAGAGTTAGTTACATCAACTATGATTCCTAAATAATATATAAAAATTTTAAGAGAGGAGGGGATAAATCCCATATACAACAAGTTCTATATTTGGGACCACATAGACATCAGACCTCACTACTCTATTGAAAATCATTTAGGAATATTTTCCCAACCATTTTTTAATCTCTTTTTATCTTCTAAATTCCCTCCTTAGATATGAATAACAAATGTTCTCTTTATTGAACGAGCATTTCCTCACTTTTATTTTATAATATATGCAATTTTACAATAGCCTCTGTAAACATGTGAAAAAGTTACAAGTTCATACAAAATTAAAATGTTTCAAAAAATCATAAAATAGGAATAATAAATATTAGCTTTCCATTCACTTTATTGTGTTATTGGTAGAGTCTATGAAGTGTCAGCCTGAAGACTACCAACTTGTAGAGCATTATCCTATGAAATTATAGCTTGGGGGGCACTATCATGTTGAGCCTATAGGAATTTGGCAAATGCTCTGTAGTCTTATTCTATCATATATAGAAAGATAATTGGAAATATAAATAACAAGTCCATGCTGGCCACATTGGTTTCATGGATAGAAAATGGAGTTTGGAATGTGCCTCTCATAAGTGCTTCCCTTTCTATTTTTTATTAGGCATAGCTTATTTATTCAATGACATTGATGTTATCTCCCATATTTTCCTATTTGAATATTTTTTCAACTCATTCATAAAATTCACCAATTTGGCTAAGAACTCAATTAAATAATCAAGTTTACCATCTAGCTTAAATAATAAAATAATTCCTACCTATTAAAAAAATTAGAAGACCATGTAAATTACATTATCAATGGAATGAATAATTATTTTCATATCTCTTTCCCATTATTATATATAATTATTCACATGGATAATCTAATTTTATCATGGCTCAAGGTCACATAAGGTCATAAGATTTAGATATGGAAACAAGTTTTTCCTAATAAATAAGGCTAGAGTTTCCAATTTGGCCTCAAACTTATCAATATGAACTAGATAAAGTTTCACCTTATATTATCAAGGTGTTTTTTATTGGCTTGG
Organism: Torreya grandis; assembly: GCA_037957365.1. Lineage (NCBI taxonomy): Eukaryota > Viridiplantae > Streptophyta > Pinopsida > Cupressales > Taxaceae > Torreya > Torreya grandis. The sequence goes on from JARHVA010006416.1 coordinate 905,937, forward strand.
AAACTCTCAGCCAAAATCTCATACAAGGATTCAAGTGCCTCTTTTACTTATTCAACAATAGGTTTGGGAATTGATGCATTTGTATACATTTATAGTCTCTATATTTTCTTTGGCATCCCTTGAACAAGCCTCTTTTATAGCTCACCAGTATAATTCACCATGGACTTAGGCTCCTTTGAAAATTCATCCATCACCCTTGATTTTCCATTCCTCTTCCTTTTTAGAGTGAATAAATCCTCATGAAATTTTATATACTCCCATTTAAAATTTTCCTCAAAATTACTCAATTGAGTTTTTCAATAGGTTTTTCAAATTCCATTAAAACCTTTGGTTTACCAACTATAACCACTCCCTTATTCTTCACCTTATCCAATTAGATTCTCTCTATATAGTCTCTTACTTTAAATATGTAAGTGTAAATGGATGAGGGTGGTTTAAGTAATGTATTTTATGATGGAATGAGTGGGGGAGGTCTAAGAATGTGAGTTATAGTGACCACCATTAATAAACCTATGTATGTAAAAGTGGAAATAGGGCCATGTATTAAAAGAGAAGTGGTATGTGATGGAGCATAAGTTTCAACTAGAGGATGAGAGGAGATTTTAAAATTTGAGACTACAGTTTCCATATAATCAATGAGATGATAGGATTCTAATTGATCTTGGCTAATGACAACATAGGTTATTTTCCTCATTCCATTATACTTCCTAGGGTTTGATATGGAATTTTTAATACTCTTTATAATCTCAACCATAGTAGTGACATTTTAAATTAGTGAAAATATAATTGGGTCAATTGTTGGCATTATTGCTCTCGATAGGTCCACCAGAGGGGCTTGTCTAGTCAATGGCATTGAATTTATTATAGCTGAGTACATTATGGACACATTTCCAAACATGGGTGAAACTATTTATTAAATTATAGGTGGGAATGGGTTAGTCATAGGTAAAATATTTTTATGAATAAACTTTTTTATCCAATTGATTTTGGTAAACCTTAGTCACTATGACATTTTTTAGTGGGGCACTTTGTGTGGAAATATCCACATGAGGCATTGTTTGAGGAGTGTCCATTGTGGCATACTCAAGTGGAGTAATTGAGTGATAATAAGGGTTATTTATTATATTTTGATTCATTATTTGTGTGGCAATATGGGAATGAATTTTTAGAATCACAATAGAAGAAGGAAACTGAGAAGAAAGGGGAGGAAAAGACTGAGTTACCTCTTATATGGGTATTTTCCTCTTGGAGAGTGTTGGTGGAGATAAAAATTGAAACAACTTTATTCTCAATATGGCCTATATTCTTTTTTAATCTTATTTAACTTCACATGTTCCTAGTCTTGCTTCCACCTATTTGGGTTGCTCTATTTGAATAGGTGCAATGATAATGCATGAAATGCTCATATTTATATTTACGTATTCATTATACTATGCATTAATAAATACCCATTTTTTATAGTTTTTGTTATGATTTTATACAACTAAAATCTTCCTTTATAATGCCTTTATATGTTCCTAAACATTTCCCCTCAGGTCCTAATTATATATATCATGGTTATTTAAATTAAATTATGACCTATGTGCTACAACTACTTGCAAATTTAATCAAACCTTAAGGATTTTGATAAAATAATTATATGTTAGTGGAGTCCATACTAATTTTTTATTGTCTTTACATATTGAGGCAACTCCATTATGAATTTATTAGGCAATATCTAGCTCAACTAACTTATCAGTAAAATGAATAAGTAACCTAAGAGGGGACACAAGTACTCCCTTTATCCTGATAACTATGTAGTCAATATAATACCAATATGCTCCCATGATCATTATCTATTTTTATAATTTCATTTGATATCTTGAGAATGGGATATTTTTTGATGCCCTAGTAAACTACGGGATAAAATTAGTCACATATTTCCAAAATGAAGTACTTAGACTTGTGGAGATATAAATTTAAAAAATGATAATGGATCAGTGTCTCTAGAGTATGGTTCAATATGTTTGTTGGTCCATTTTCAATGGAGAAAACTTGAATAAATTACATTGCAAGGAAAATATTTTATTTTTTTCATTCAAGATAACATTTGAAGAGTACGTGAAATCTTAAAAAGCTTCATAGGGTTGTTACACGAGTGAGACTAACTTTTCCTATAAATCAACTTTTATTTAACAAAACAATCTAACATTAAATTAAATACAAACTAAAATTTTAAAATAAAATAATTTGGATCATAAACCTGACAAAGTCCCCCTTGATTGAAAGGCACATAAAAGATTAAAGAACTGGAGCAATGACTCTAAAGTCATGAATTAAATTCTACCATAACTACAAGTGGTGTATTGTACCTCTAAAAATAACAAAAAAGTATGTCATTCCATAAAGAATCCCACCCATATGAGTTATTGCAAAAAATGGTTGATGAACATGATCAAGACCTACTCATCCCTAGTGATCAATGTACCATACTATAGTAGAACATGATCTAGCATGTCCAACTACATTGAACCACATAATGTACCACAAAGGAACCCATCCAAGTGACAAACCCATACTCTAGATAGCACATCTCGCTAATCTCCAACAAATTTTGATGGCCTTTGGTCAACATTGAAGGTGATAACAACCTCTATCAACTTGTATTGTCACTAATGACTAATCAAAGTCTAACCAATGACTAAATATTCTCCTCATATTAGGCAAGTGGTGAGAAGTAGTGCATTAAGAGAAACTAAAAAAACTAACTCTATCCAATCTATATCATGAATATCAGATATAAAAATCCAAAAATGAAACTAAAATTAAGAACATAAGCCAAAATTTGCCATTCAAACATTAAACCCATACTCTTAGTGAATAGCTAATTAGAGAGGGTAATTTCTCTCTAGCCTCTAATGGATCCTCCAACCTCTAGTTTTCACTTAGATTATGTTAATAAAAAGGATCTTGGGATATGTAATATATGGTATGTTTGTCCATAGTATAAGTAAGAGGTGTCATTGTGAGAATTTTCATGTCAAAGGTGTTAGTTTCCACTAAAAATGCACCTTTATACATCAATTTTAACACATATATTATAAAACTCATATAACGACACTCAAAATTATACAAAACCATTCCAAAGTGTTTGAAATGTCCAAAAACCTATAAATCATATACCCTTATACCACTAATTTAATCCAAAAAATCATATTCAATAGGGTTTGAACCCTTGACACACATATACCCTTATACCACTAATTTAATCAAAAAAATCATATTCAATAGGTGTTGGGGGATCAAACCAACAATAGATTACACTTGTGAAAGCAATAAACGTGGAAATAAATCAGATAGATAAGCAATTAGAATGATAAATAACACAGAACAAGATATACAAGAAAACACCCTGAAAACTTGTATTAAAACTCTTTACAATAGGAATACAATGAAGAAACTTCATTCTTCCACACCTCTCTCAGATGCACACAAGATCTCTCACTAGATCTCTATTCCTCAAGAGCTCTCTCTCAAGTACACTCAAATCCAACAACCTGGATTGATGCAACTCTGTACTGTCCTTCAAACATTCACAATGTTCTACTCTTACAGTTCTACTCACATTCTACTATACTAAGCTAAGAAGATATTTCCTACATATAGAAATAGGAAACTTGAGCATGCTCTTACAACAAATAGTTAAGCCTCTTCAACAAGGGCTCTAAAAATAATATTGCTAATAATAGAGACGCGAGCTTGAGACTACAACTCAAACTCATCATGCAAACACTCGCTTCTATCCTCGGAAATCACTTTCTGGACACACAGGTAACCGACTTCGGTTCCTGCCTGTTCGCCTATGACCGTCACTGGTCGACCCTACTGCCGACGTCGGCACCTCTTCAACTGCAACTGATCGACGTCGGTGTCTCCTGACCGACGCCGGCATCTGTGTAGACCCGAACCTATTTTAGTATGCTCCTTGGTGAAGCTTTTAGCTCCACACCCTAACAATCTCCCACTTGGAGATAAACCAGCTGCACCAGTACTTGTACAGCAACATCTTCTAGTTCCCCCATCTTTAGTTCAATCATGAAGACCAATAGAAGTTGAATGAAGATTCAACTTCTCCTTCGTAATCGGCTTTGTTAGCATATCAGCAGGATTCTTGTCTGTATGGATTTTCTCCAGCTTCAACTCGCCATCTTCCAATACCTGCCGTATGAAATGGTACCTTAGTTGTATGTGCTTGGTTCTTGAGTGAAAAGCTGAGTTCTTAGCCAAATGGATTGCACTCTGACTGTCACTATACAATCTGCAACTCCCATGCTCCCTTCCAAGCTCTTCCATGAACCGTGTCATCCATATCATCTCCTTGCTAGCTTCTATGGCTGCAATATACTCTACTTCAGTAGTTGACAAGGCAACAACCTTCTGCAACTTAGATATCCAGCTAACCGTCGTTCCACCTACAGTAAAAACATAACCTGTGGTGCTCCTCCTGCCATCCAAATCCCCTGCCATATCTGAATCTACATAGCCATGTAGAGAAGTATCTGAACCTCCATAGCATAAGTGCCTATTGCTAGTTCCTCTCAGATATCTAAGGATCCATTGAACTGCCTTCCAATGTTCCTTACCTGGATTGGCCATATACTTGCTTACTACTCCCACTGCTTGGGCAATATCTGGTCTAGTACACACCATTACATACATCAAACTTCCTACTATGGAAGAATATGGAACCTTACTCATGTACTCTACCTCATCATATGAATTAGGACATTGTTCTTTACTCAACTTAAAATGTCCAGCCATAGGTGTACTTATCGGTTTTGCATCCTGCATATTAAACCTCTCCAACACCTTGTTCACATAATCTTCTTGAGACAATATCAACCTGTGGTTTTTCCTGTCTCTCTTAATGCTCATGCCAAGGATTTTCTTAGCTACTCCCAAATCCTTCATAGAAAATGTTTGAGCTAACTTCACCTTAAGCTCAGAGATATCCTGCATGTGAGACCCTGCAACCAGTACGTCATCTACATACAACAATAGAATAATATATCTACCATTATCAAATATTTTGAAATATAGACAATGGTCTAATTGACACCTACTGTAGCCGTGCTCAGTCATAAACCTGTCAAATTTTAAGTACCATTGCCTTGGAGCTTACTTGAGGCCATACAAGCTTTTCTTCAACTTGCACACAAACTTCTCCTTACCCTTGACCTCGAATCCTTCTGGTTATTCCATATAGATTTCCTCATCCAAATCTCCATGAAGAAATGATGTCTTAACATCTAGCTGCTCGAGATGCAAATCCTCAAAAGCAACCAAAGACAATACAACCCTTATTGAAGTCATTTTAACAATTGGAGAAAAAATTTCACCAAAGTCAATACCTGGTTTCTGTGCAAATCCTTTCACTACTAATCTGGCCTTATATCTCATCTGTCCATCCTCACCTTCCTTCAACCTATAGGTCCATCTATTCTTCAGTGTTCTCTTACCAGCTGGCAATTCAACCAAATCCCATGTTTGGTTCTCTCTTAAGGACTCCATCTCCTCAACCATGCCACGCTCCCACTTACTCCTGGACTCCACCTGTAATGCTTCTTCAAAACTCTCTGGTTCTCCACCATCAGTTAGCAATAAATAATATAAGGAAGGAGAATATCTAATTGGAGGCTTACTTACCCTTTCAGACCTCCTGATGGGTGTCTTAGACTCATTCTCAAAGATCTGTCCACCTAAATTTTCTGACAGTGACCGACCTCAGCCACCTATAGACCTGTTACTGGCTGACGCCGATTCTTCCTGGCCGATGTTGGTTCCTGGTCTACCGACATTGGTCTCTGTATGACCGACATCAGTTTCTATACTGCCGACACTGGTTCCTAACCCACCGACGTCGGTCTCTGTGTTTTCCTGTAAGTGATTATTTCTTTTTCCCGTGAGCTCATTTTGGACCATAACTTCATCCAATTCACTATTGCTCTACCCAGATTGATCCAACTTCCTTATCTGATCACTGTACATCACTCTTTTGTTGAAAACAACATCATGACTCCTGATTACCTTGTTAGTTCCTAGATTCCAAAATTTGAAACCAAAATCATCTAAGCCATAGCCAATAAACGTGCACCTCATAGACTTAGGATCAAGCTTCTTTCTATTTTCCTTATCTATGTGCACAAAGGCTTCACTACCAAAAAATTTGAGATATGAGAGATCTACCTTTTTACCTATCCATGCCTCTTCTAGAATTCCACCATCTAGAGCTGTAGAGGGTCCTCTGTTAATCAGGTACACTACGGTGTCAACTGCTTCTGCCCAAAACTCTAAGGGCAACCCTGCATGCAATCTCATACATCTTGCACGCTCCATGATAGTTCTATTCATCCTTTCAGCAATACCATTCTGCTAAGGTGTCCTTGGAACCGTCCTTTGCCTATGGATTCCATGTGTATAACAATACAATTTGAACTTAAGACTGTAGAACTCACCGCCATTATCAGATCTCAAGCACTTTAATCTTCTGCCTGTTTCATTCTCAACCATAGCCTTCCAAATCTTAAAAGTCTCAAAAACATCAGATTTCTTTTTAATATAGTAGATCCATACCTTTCTTGTGGCATCATCTATGAATGTAACATAGTACTGTGATCTGCCAATAGAGGCTACCTGAGCTGGTCCCCACACGTCTGTGTGAACAAGCTGCAACTTCTACCTTTTCTTAGTAGACCCAGTCTTGAGAAAACTAACCCTTTTCTATTTTCCAAATACACAATGCTCACAAAATTCTAGATCCATACTTTTCAAATCTGAAAGCATACCTTTAGACTTAAGAATTGACATCCCCTTCTCACTCATGTGGCCAAGCCTTGAGTGCCACAATTTAGCATCCACATCTGAAGTAGATAAAACTGAAGGAGATTTGTTAATAACACAATTACACAAGTAGAGAGTACCTTCTCTCTTACCTCTGGCCATAACAAGTGCACCCTTGGTCACCTTCCAAGAATCTGTTGTGAGAGTTACGGTACAACCCTCATCACCTAGCTTACCTGCAGAAATCAAATTTCTCTTCAAACTAGGAACATGCATCACATCTCTCAACACCCATGTGTTGCCATTCTGCATCTTCAGCTACACTTTAACTTTGCCAATTATTTTACAAGGCTCATCATCCCCTAAGTACACTATTCCAAAGTCTCCATGGATATAGTCACTGAAATATTCTCTGTTAGGGGTAGCATGAAAAGATGCACCAGAATCTAATACCCAAGATTCTATGTTATTATGCAAAGAGAAAATTAAAGCATCTTGTGCAATACCTGCAACCTTGGCTTCTTCCTTTCCTTCGTGCTGATTGTCCTCCTTAGGCTTTGACCAGCAATCTCTGCTTATGTGCCCAATCTTTCCACAATTCCAGCATTGTGGCTTCCTGCCATTCCTGGATTTGGATCTTCCTCTCACCTTAGACTTAGATCTTGATCTCCTCTTGCTCTTTTCTTTTTGCCTTCCCCTACTCTCAAAATTTAAAGCGTTCCCAGATGTCTCTTCTGTGCTTTTCCTACGTATTTCCTCATTCAAGATAACACTAACAACATCCTCTACTTTCAAAATATTTGATGCAGATGTAGTATTTGAAACTGCCATTACTAAGCCATGCCAGCTTTCAGGCAAAGAACATAATATTAAAAGAGCTTTTATCTCATCATCAAACACTATATTTACTAAGCTTAATTGATTCACAATACCATTGAAATCATTCAGATGAGTAGAAACAGATCCACCTTCATTCATATGCAAATTAAATAACTGCTTCATAAGATATACCTTATTTGAAGCTGAGGGTTTTTCATACATATTTGCTAACGTAGTCATCAACTCTACCGTTGTTTTTGCCTGTGACAAATTAGATATCACAGTGGAGGCCAGACTCAGTCTTATAGACCCCAGAGCCTTTCTGTCAAGAACTTCCCATTCTTCATCCTCCATGTCCTTGGGCTTCTTTGCAATCCCACCTAACGGTAAGTAGAGATCTTTCTGATACAGATAGTCCTCTATCTGCATTCTCCAATGCTGGTAGTTCTTGCCATTAAACTTTTCCATTCTCAACTTACTTTCTTCTGCCATTGCTTCTCCCACTCAAACAGAAATCCCTGCAGAAACCCCTGTGAGCAACCTGTAATCCAAACACACTACACAGATCTGAACCACCTATTAGTGAACCTGAGCTTTGATACCAATTATCAAGCTCTGAACCTGTAACCAAGGCTCTGATACCACTTATTGGGGGATCAAACCAACAATAGATTACACTTGTGAAAGCAATAAACGCGGAAATAAATCAGATAGATAAGCAATTAGAATGATAAATAGCACAGAACAAGATATACAAGAAAACACCCTGAAAACTTGTATTAAAACTCTTTACAATAGGAATACAATGAAGAAACTTCATTCTTCTACACCTCTCTCAGATGCACACAAGATCTCTCACTAGATCTCTATTCCTCAAGAGCTCTCTCTCAAGTACACTCAAATCCAACAACCTGGATTGATGCAACTCTGTACTATCCTTCAAACATTCACAATGTTCTACTCTTACAGTTCTACTCACATTCTACTATACTAAGCTAAGAAGATCTTTCCTACATATAAAAATAGGAAACTTGAGCATGCTCTTAAAACAAACAGTTAAGCCTCTTCAACAAGGGCTCTAAAAATAATATTGCTAATAATAGAGACGCGAGCTTGAGACTACAACTCAAACTCATCATGCAAACACTCGCTTCTGTCCTCGAAAATCGCTTTCTAGACACATAGGTAACCGACGTCGGTTCCTGCCTGTTCGCCTGTGACCGTTGCCGGCCGACCCTACTATCGACGTCGGTGCCTCTGCAACTACAACTAACCAACGTCGGTCTCTCTTGATCGACGCCGGCATCTGTGTAGACCCGAACCTATTTTAGTATGCTCCTTGGTGAAGCTTTTAGCTGCACTAACAATAGGGTTTGAACACACATATACCCTTATACCACTGATTTAATCCAAAAATTCATATTCAATAGGGTTTAACCCTTGACATCCCTTTTTGAAAATAATTTATCAAAGATTTGTTTGTCGACCCATTTACAAATAATCTTGAAACATAAAAGGAGATTATTGTAGATAAACTTAATATGTTTTTTTATTTTCACCCAAATAAAAAATGATTTGCATGTGAAATTAATTTACCATAGAATTTTTGTTCAAAGTAAAATAGTGAATTATTGTGCATTATTTGAGGAAGGGATGCACTAATTGATTTACCTAAACAAATACCCTACAATGCCATACTCAATTTATTTCTTCCTACCTCTCTTGGAGCAATCAGGGAGTGTCATACAGATAAACATTTTTTAAAAATTGTTTTTAAAACTGTATGATATAATTTAAATTTTTTATTAATCTATTGTTAGGTTCTCTATACTATTTTCAATAGATCAAACTTGAAGGACAATAATATTCTTCTTTATGTGTTGAATTCTACTATCTTGTTGTAGATATTTCTTTTGTTGTATTTTGAATTATTGAATTACTTTGATAAAAAAAATATCCACCATACAGGTGTAAATGACTTGCCAAAGAATAAAATTCACCAATTTATTAAATAAAAATATCTTACTAATGTTTTTTATGATGCCAAAATTGTTTTTGAATCCTAATTAAAAAAAAATCCATTGCTCAGGCATTTGTTGGAGCCTCCCAAGTGGTGCTTTACAACCAGCTTTAAATGTGATTGAACATGTATGCTGATGTATTATTTTAGTTTCACTATTTATTCATTTGATTTTTCTCATTTAAGTGTTTTAAATTTATTTAAATTATTTAATCTGTGTCAAAAAAAAATCCTCCTTTAATGTGGCTCTAATACCATTGTTGGCCCATTGTCAATGGAGGGAAACTGAAAAAAAATTATATTCTGAGGAAAATATTTAACAAAATATTTAATTGTATTAATTTAAGAAAAAATTCATAGAGTACATTAAATATTAAAAATATTCACAGGGTGGTTACATAGGTGAAACTAAATTTTCTTGTAAACCAACTTTTATATAACAAAATAATCTAACATTAAAGTAAATACTAACTAAAATTTTAAAATAAAATACCTCAAATCATAAACCCAACAATGTTAATTTTTTAATAGATGATTATTTAAGATGTGGTATCTACCAAATATGATGCCATGTAACAAAATATCATTTTCTCACCCATGAACCCTATTGTTTGATATTAAAAACAATAATCTCTCCCACAACTACAATTTATCTATCATTAATGATTTTAGAAATGAGGGGCACCCAAAACTTGTTGATGTGATATATGTTAAGAGATACATGTAATAAATTCATTAAATCCATGCCAATTAATATTCCCAATATAAATTTACAATAGAGATGATGTCAATATCTTCTCTATGGACCCACTTCTTAGGGTTTTTATCCAAATCCTTAAACATTTCTCAGAGGTTATATTTGGTGAATCATTTAGATATAAACTATTGATTGTATATAGTTTTTGGGTTGGTGAATTTAATAGTATAATTATATTTTTATTCCATCCATGAATGTAATCTTGTTCTTGTTCTTCAATGATAAGATGAAATCATCCAAATATTATATTCTGATAGAGACATTATGTAAGTAGTTAATACATGTACATACATATAGTTTGACCATAATTAGATGATTCATTTATCTTAATGTCACCATAAATTAATTTTTGTGGTTGGAATCCTCTAAGGTATGGTTATCTTCATCAAATATTAGCCTATCCCAAACCACTTCATCGTAAACTATGTTAGAATTCTTTAATCTCATTCCTAGAGCATCCCAGATGAATTTAGTTTCTATGAACACTTTTGGTTATTTACATATGAGAACAAATAATAATCCATGGATATATAGTAGTCAATAATCCTTTTGATCTATGCATATATATTGGTTCTAAATCACTGATAATCTCTTTAAACTTTTGATTTTTTTAGGAAGATTAATTATAGTGAGTTATTTTGAGTGTAGATCATTATTGGATGAGTTTAATTTTCTTAGTTTGTTCACTTTAAATTTACAAATTATGAAGTGAACCTTTTGATTATGTGCATTAAATTCTAAGGTGGAATTTTTTATTCATTTAAAGTATTTTTCGCTTTATCATTTGTATCTGAGCCTATGTTTTCATGGGTTACTAAAATAATTACATACCATACATGCATCTTTATTTCACCCACTATGTAATATTATTTTGATATGATTCAATGCATTGTAATTTATGGGTGATATGCTTTATAACTATTTTTGGGCCTCATGATCCTTATTTTTTTGCTATGTATTCATATGTGTGAGGTGTATGGGCAATAAAATGATGAAAATCATCTTAATTTGGTTTCTTATCAACCACACCCTATCACATCCTTTTATATTTTCATGTAATGTAAAGTGTAAATGCCAAGAAATGATAAGACATTTGGTCACTACTTCACAATCCTCAATATCTAACTCATTTACAAATTATGATGATGTGAGAGTTAAAAAATGTGACAAGTGGTATTCAATGACAAGTTTGAGCTTCTCAAAATTTTAATATTTTTGAATATGAGTGTTGTGATAATGTGAAGACATTAAAATGTGACATGTAGTAATAATGGCATGTTATGAATGGCTCAAAGTCTCAAAATCAAATAACTTAATTAATAAAGTTATAAAGTGTGTGTAATGCATGTTGAATGAGGATGACACACTTGGCAAAACTATGATAAGCTAGGAATATCATAACCTTTGAAAATAGTGCAAAGGAACATAAAAGACATAAAATAATGTGGCAAGACTTTCATAGTGATATTCATGAGTTATCAATCAAATATTTATAATTTGGATAAGTAAAATAAATAATGAAATCTTTATATAAGCTAAAAATATATATTAAAATCTAATTTCAAAACCTTTCAAGTCTAATAGCACAAAACCCACCCAAATAGTGTAAAAATGAAGCAAAGTGTAATGAGTCATGTCCAATATTATGTGAATACATCTAATAAATACATGTTGTATCCTACATACAATTGACTCAAAATAATTCATTATATAATAATTTGACCAACATTTTTAAAATTTAATAAACATCATTGATTCAAATAACTAAATATTAAATTATTATCTTATGGAACCCTAAATTATTTTAAAATTAATTATAATTTGAATTTTGTCCTTATTCATAAAAAAATTGGGTGTTTTTAATACAAAAAATATTGAATTTATGTGGAAAACACTACTTTAGTGTTTAGAATCTAAAACTTTTGTTTTTACATTAGAAAAATCAAATAGGGTATGAAATAAAATTTCATATTATCAAAGCAAAATGAAATATTTGTTTCATTTTTAGTACATAACATACTAAGTTTTGATGTATTTTATAATTAAAATGTGTGTGAATATTTGTTAATATACTTTACCTTCAAGGTTTTAAATATGCATACGATTAATATCATGATTCAAACTTAAAAAGGTTATTTCACTTTCAATCATTATTTAGGAAGAGGAATGCTTGCGCATTACTCTATTATCAACTAGGCAACTATATCCTTGATATATATACCTTTTGTTCCAATATATACCTTACCACATTGATAAATAGGCAATCCATATCCCAATTGAGGTTTCTTGAATAACCCTTTGTTAGGATAAAACATTTAATTTTATTTAAAAATTAATATTCTCCTTTTACTTCTGATTGTATCTTTATTATTTCAAAAGGTTTTGGGAACTAATATATCCACGGTATAAGAGTTAGTTAAAAATCATTCTTGTCATAAATTATTTCTTATTTTTTGTCTTATATACTTCTAGGTAGATTTTATTGTGATAATGTGTAGTGTTGACTTCCTCTTAGCAGAAAATTTATTCTTAATTGATACGATAATCCTTAAAATAAGTGTCCCATTTTAAATCTATAATATTAAACAATCTTCTAGGGTATATAACATATAAAATATAACTATATTTCATAAATATTCAACTCCTCATAGTGAATTCATTATTGTTTCAATGACTTTGAAAGTTCCCAAGAGCCTTAATGTTTTGGTTCCAAGGAGGAATGCACTCAACCAATTAAAACTTTGTGAGGTAAGATAAAATATTTTTTTTGTTTCTATTATTGTGCAACTCACACTATTTATTTATATCTACCAAAAAAACAAAACTAAAATAAAATAAACTTAGCATTAAAAATCAAAACTACACTAAGAAATTAAAAAGTAGAAAAGAAATAACATGAACTAATATGAAACTAATCTAATTATACTCAAATCCTAGAGTGATCCTATACTAAAAATCATAGTCACTCCATGATGGATGAAGATGGGATAGTCGATAAGTATTGATTTAGTAACTTCATAATCATTGGTAAAGCAAGATCTTCCCCTTACAATTCCTTCAATCTAAATGCATTGTGTCCTAGAATCTCTGAAATTTGATATATACACATCTAAAGAGGATCCAACTTGGAATGTTTCCTTTTATTCTCATGTATTTTACTCTATAATAGTACCAAGTCTTAAATTATTAAAACATTGAATTTTTATCTTTTACTAAACCATATATTTACTATATATTATTTTTTATTGAATTTTATGTAATGCTTCATCACATGCATCTTCCATCTAGAGGATATTCAATAGTTTTAACTATATGTGGTCATCTTCTCCCATTTATTATTTCATGAATTGATAAGTAGGGTAATGGGTAATATTAGTTCCTTGCCATTTACTATGTGGGGATTTTATATCTTTTTTGAGTCTGGTCTATCATCCTACATAGCATATTTCAAAATGAATCCCAATTTCTTAGTTTGCCTATAGTGGAATTATTTATGGCATTGATGATATTCTTATTTGTTTATTCTTAAAATTCACTCCCTTATGGATAATAATTTAAATATAATTTCAATGTGATATTATTATCATAATACCATTCAATTAAAATCAATTGACTGAAATGTAGGTCCATTATCAGAAATAAAACAAAAAGCAGCATTGAACATCGTGATAATATTCTCTTCAATAAACTTGGTATCTTCTTTTGTTGTGTTGCATTTTTCCTATTAATACAATACATACATTAAAATAATCAATAGAATTAATCATAAATATTGAATTTTGTATATTTTGGGATCGACACCAAGGAAATCAATCCCACATTGATAAAATGGTCTTCTTTTCACTATTGGATACAA